>OY725503.1:3097064-3162740 GCA_963281255.1 Aphrocallistes beatrix
GATTTAGATGGAAGGCCTTATATACAGAGTGCTATGTTCGGACTAAATATCGAATTGTTTAGCAAATATTAGCCCCTCTAAAATTAACTTTTCAACTCATTAGTGACATTTATTGCATTCCTATTACGTACATAGCAACAACAACATTGCACTGTTTATGTTTAGTCTGTCTGCGGTCAAATATACAACAGACTTATAATTCCGAAATGCACATATCAATAGCAGAATGTTGTAAGAATGGGTGATATTATAGAGGAAGACATAAAAGCATTTTCAAAATGTTAGAAATTGAGAGTTGTCAGGTCAATTTTATATTTTTACAAAAGGCATAAAATTTTGAGTTATATATATAAAGCGTTTACAGGTACAAAAATGTGAATAACTCAAAGAGAACATATGGAAACCAAATAAATTTTTTTATACAATGAATTATGAATATAAACAGTAAAATACCCAAAAATAAAACAGTTTCCAAAATATACATTTTTGTTACGTCATATATTTGTTTCGGGAGTTGTTTCAGTTCCAGTTTTCACAAAGAAAAGGAACTCAAAACTTAATTTACTCAGGTTTTTCGCATTCTCCATATGTAAAAACATAAGTATTGCAATTTATGAAAGAATTTGATGAATATTTTTCGAGTTATTCGAGTTTAAATGGGATGGTGATTTTACCATTGTGAAAATCCTTGGTCAAACAGCAAAAATTCAAAAATTTGTGACGTCATAACTCAAAAACCACATGACCGATTGATCCGAAATTTTTACAAAGGTAAAGACATATCAGTGCCCTGTCTCACAGCAAATTTCAGACCAATCGGTTGATGGTGGTGAAATGATTGGTTTTTTGACATGGAATTCCCCATAGATAGATAGATAGATATACTGCCTGGCCAAAAGTATTGGAACATCATATTGCTTTGCATCATGAATAATACTAAAATGGGTCTCTCCAATGAAGCCAATTCTTTACAACCACACGAGCAAATGAAAATCTGGCATTAAGTTCGAAATATCAACGCTCGAATTACTCACTTTAGAAGTTTCTATATATCAATTATGCTTAAAAGGTAATTAATATCGCTTGTACCACCTTGATCCACTTCCAAAAATATATACTGGTGATTATAAGTGGCAAACTGCACAAGTAGACACATATGCTAGTAGTTACGCTTTGGAAAGGATTAATCTATAAAAAGGTTATAAATTGATTCATTCGAGTATCTAGATTTCGAATTTGAAGCTAGATGTCATTAACTCATTTTAGTATTATTTATGATGCAAAGGAAATATGGTGTTCCAATACTTTTGGCCAGGCAGTGTATATACGTATATATATATATACGTATCTGTAGCGAATTGATTGAAGAAACTGCCAGGCACAGAAAGCTGATTTTTGGCATATTAACTAAATACATTTGTATCGTTAGAATATTAAGGATATTTTTTAACGAGGTTTCTCAATCTTATTGAAATTTATTAAATTATCGAGATTGATTCAAAGCATAGGGCGAATGAGATTATACATAGTTTGGGTGTTCAGATTAGCGAGGATGTACTGTATTTGGTTATGTTGTGATTTGTTATTTTCATTATTTCAGAAATTGAAATCATTACCACTGATTTAGTAGGATTCTTAATTGTAGCAGTGTAGTTACAATTGTTTTTCGTGAATAGATAATAGTGCAAGTTGTCAACGGACAATAAACATGAGCAATTTAATTCAACACTGAATTTCTATTAGTAGAATTTAACGAAGTTGTAAATGCAATATGCCGCCCCCTAGAAGTGCCGTCCGAGGCGGGACACCCCCCTCCCCCCCCACGGTACGTCACTGATTATTGTATTCCTGTTTAAAACTTCTAGATTTATACAGTAGGTCCTCTCTAATTGCCCACTTCTCTAATTGTCCAGGTTCTCTAATTGTCCACTTGCCAGAATAGAAGTACTATGTATAGTGCACACACATTTCGAATTCTCTAATTGTCTACTTAGGATCCCATTACCCAATGGTGGACAATTAGAGAGGACTTAGTGTAATGGGATTTATACGAATAAAAGCATAAATGAGTCAAACAATCCCTGTTTTTAGTCCTCAAGAATAAATAATATAAATATTAAAAATCAAGAGCTCGTTTTATAGCCTAATTTGTTTTTGCTTCAAAATCTTAGTTCTCATCCCACCAAGAAAATATTAATAAGAGTGGCTTATGGAATTATATATCCGTCTCGAAGGTAGAATATTCCAGTATAAATCTAGTTATACGAATTTTCAAAGGCATAGGGATTTTAACGCTTGCATGATAAAGTAACAAGCACAGCGGAATTCGATTGTAACCAGAATAAAAAGGTTTGGGATATATTCCTAAACATTCTGCATATTAAAATTCGACTTGGATTAATGGGCTTGCGGAGAATTTATAGCTGGAAAACTCATAGCGGAAAATTTGTCGCATGGATGAAGCTCGTTAGAAATTGAGTGCAAATTCATTGATTTACTTATAGATCTGGTTAAAAAAGTCGCAAGTCGATATAACAGGAACAAAGGTGATCAATATTGTAGATTATTATCAAAATTTTGTTGTTTGCGATTCCTGGGATGGCATATGGTTTTCAATTTTCACGTTAACGAAAGCGAATCTATGGCGCATAGAGCGCTCAATCCCGGTATCCGGGATTGGCCTGATGCGGAATTCTGGGATTGACTTTATTATATACTAATGCATAGCCTACTGTATATAAGGCCTCACAGTAACTTGCGGATTTGGGACTAGGGATGCGGAGGAAGACCGTTGAACTAATACATGAGCTGCCTTAAATCATTTACAAAGCACAATAGAGCTTAGGAATATATTATCAGCATATATAAATATGGTGCCAAAGTACCCATATTCGTTGTTAAAAATTTGATTAGTCACCATATGGTTGCGCAATAGGTCATATTTGTGACAAATTTGGTAATTTTCAGAGGCCGTTTAGGGGCACTTCTAACTGTTTTTATTGAAAAATTTTTCGCATAGAACTGAGATGTGAATGGGTTAATCCGAAAAATTTTGTCATGGAATGTTAGTACATTCCAGTGTTGCTATGGAAACGTGTTTTGGTCAGTTGGCAATATACTACTTCCTATTGAGTGATAATATAATTTCCTCTAAATTCAATAGTTTATGAGATATTCGACAAATTATCAAATGTGACCAATATGGTACATTGTCGAATATCTCATAAACTATTGAATTTAGAGGTCGAAATTATATTATCACTTAATAGGAAGTAGTATATTCGCTATCAAATGGAATTACATTTGAATGTGTAGCTATTGCAGTTTTCAAGATATAACGCCAACTGATCAAAACACGTTTCCATAGCAACACTGGAATGTACCAACATTCCATGAAAAAACTCTTGGTGACTAATCAATTTTTTAACAACGGATATGGGTACTTTGAAACCATATTTATATATGCTGATAATACATTCCTAAGCTCTATTGTGCTTTGTAAATGATTTAAGGCAGCTCATGTATTAGTTCAACGGTCTTCCTCCGCATCCCTAGTCCCAAATCCGCAAGTTACTGTGAGGCCTTATATACAGTAGGCTATGACTAATGTTTAATTTAATCATTATTTTTTAATATTTGATAAATTGAATGATGAGAAATGTAATAAATGCAACAAAAAGTAATAGCTGATCAAAAGTTAGATCAGTTTGCATTGTTATACCTATGATTATTTATAATGAAGCAAAGATTGTCGAGAGTACTATCGCTTAGGCTAGTTCTGAATCTATTACTCGGAATTTACTCTCCCTACTATCGGCCATGATGTATAATTGATACCCCAAAGATTCAATATACAAGGAATAATAGAAAGTGATGATGTAGTTTCGCTGTAAATATTGTTTCGTAGGAATATTATAATATGTAATGCTAACTATGGATACATCTTATTCAAGTAGGAAGTCAAAGTATTGAATACAATAGTTTCTCGCGTGATATCCAACACATATAATTGTTAATTAAATAACAACCCAGAATGTGTAAATTGAAAATATCATATTCACACATGATGATTCAAAGGATTCATATCAATGACGAGCAAAAAGCATTCATCAATAAGAAATCAATCATAATTTCTGAATTGTAACCAATCCCGGGATTCAATCCCGGATAAAATGTACCGGGATCCCAGGATTGAAAGCTCTAATGGCGCACTGCAAACGAGGTGAAATCTTGATGGTAACAATTCGCTAGGTGTCATTTCTAGCCTAAATTAAATGCAAGAATCTCCTAACAAACGCTTAATTTATAATCAAATCTTGCGAATATTCGCCTTAAAAAAACCGATCAGTTATCTCTAGTTCAGTGCTCCCTCTAAGTTTTTCGGCGGTAAATTGCTGAAAACAGCGGTTCCGGAGGAGTCACGGCCCAATTTTAAAGGAAGTCTGAAAAAATCAGCGGCCGTATTCACTAAGAACTTAAGATCGATCTTAGTGCTTAAGTTTTAAGTTCGATCTTAAGTCGTATTCACTAAGATTGGTATTCACTAAGATTTAAGTTCGATCTTAAGACCGAACTTAAGACCGAACTTTAAGCAACCTATGGAGGTGTCTTAAGTATTGGAATTGATTCGATTTTCACTAATTACTCCATAAATGTTATTCAAACTTACTTCTATCGAACATTTAATCTACCTTGATTGATATTAGACTTCAAATAAATTTAAATACAGTCGACTCCGCTTAATAGGGTCACATCGGTCAGAGGACATTTTGACCCGATTAAGCGGAGGACCCTATTAACCGAAAATATTTTGCATTAGCTTCTATGTGCGGGAGCTATTCCGGTCCTGCCAAAAGTGGCCCGATTAAGCGGTTGACCCGATTAAACAGTGACCCTATTAAGCGGAGTTGACTGTATTTAAAAAACATTTCTCTTATTGTGTGTAACATCGCAACATGTATCACATGCTATATTCGTGGCAAATTCTTCATAGATTTGTATGAATAAACAAACATACATTCTTTGATCATATAATCTTACACTCATTCTAATATGCACAATTATAGAGACAGGCTTTATATATTGATTCACATGACTGATAATAATCACTTTGATCCTATTTTCCTATTTACAACGATTTTTTCCAGCAGTCTCTGACGTTTCAATCTATAATAGTCCCTCTGCTCTTCTATCAACCTGCTGTAATGGAAGTAAGTCTGCAGCCTTCAAGAGTTCGACCGAATCATCTTGCTCATCAACAGTTCGCCTTCTCTTCCGACTTTTCTTTGATGGCTTACGAGTATATATTATCGGGATTTCAACTTCTGGAGACTCTAAAATTGGAGTACCTTCAAATTCAACGGGACCTGCAGTTGATACTGTTGATGCTATTGGAATTTCATTGTTCTCAGCTGGTGCTTTGAAAAAGATCAACAGCACCTGTAATTCCGCTAAAAGCAGGGGTGTTTCCAGCAGTGTTCGTACCCCCTCCAGTCTTTCTGGCTTCCTGTTTTTGTCAGCAGAATTTCCTGAGCCTCTCAAAATCTCACCTGCTGATTCAATTTCATTAATAAGACTGCACTCTTCTTCTCTGGTCCAATTTGCTTTGCGGGATTTGTCCAGTTGGTTTGGTATTGTTAATGCAAGTACTCATCAGCAATTTATATATACGAGAGGACGCCGACTTACCATAACCACTAATGACACCAATTATCTTCGTAACACCAAATGGCGCAGAAATTTTAACGTCGTTCAATTTATTGTACTTTTCATATCCAGTGTTTATATTTTGTCTTAAAGGGTTTTCATGTTACAATATACAAAGACACTTGTTGTTTATATGTTCTGTTTAATACGTATAATATTATGAATGCATGAGATACAACTTGTGCTCTTTGATAGCGCTTCCTTTGATATTGACTAGTGTAGAATAATTATAGATTGCATACATAAAACATTGAATTTTCATCATAGAATTCAAAGTCAAAACAAGATTTCACCACAGATATTGTAAGAGACTCACCAGGCATTCCAGGCGGTACAACTACATACATAGATAGAAGCTATGTCTTACAGGAGTGGGTTAATCAATCTTCTTTGCTCCTAATATTTTGACATTAATTTCCCCAATTTCGTTCAAAAAGAAGAAATATTGTTCAGTTTTACTAGATTAATAATAAATGACTACTTACCATTACTAATATTATACTTCAGTTTTGTATTTGATTAGTATAATGCTATATTCTAATCATATTAACCCTAACGTTATTTCTAAGTTCGATCTTAACTAAGATCGATCTTAAGTTCGATCTTAATTCTTAGTGAATAGCTCTAAGTTCGATCTTAAGATCTATCTTAACTAAGATCGATCTTAACCGTTAATTAATTACAACCAATCTGAAATGGTGGCTGCATATTGGATATTAATTGCCACGTTATTTTATAATTCTATTAATAATGGACCTCAAGAATCAGGAAAATCGTAAACCAGTGCATTGAAATAATTATAACTACTAACAGTGGCGGCGTTAGAGGGGGCGCAGCTGCGACCCCTGACTCAATTCCCGGCCCCTAAAGGGGTGCATGGAACATAGCATAATAATTGTTATATTAGATTTTCCTTATGCTGCGACCCCAAACAGATGATATGCGACCCATACACGACACATAATGATAAAGCTGGCGCCACTGACTACTAATGTAGTAATATGTTCGTAAAACGGCAATTTTTTAGAATAAATTATGATAAAAATTATTGGCCTCTCTGAACGACAGTAGATAACAAACCTTTCCTATAGTCTGACCTAACCAAATGTTTCACAGTTGTTTCAAAGAGAAATAAGTGTCAATGGAAGGGAAATTGGCCGATTAAGTCAGAATATTAACTTGTGATGGGGTCTATCAGGAGAAATAGCTGATCCGAGAGGGAAATCGCAAAATTTGGGTCGGATGGTGCCATATTATCCATTAATATTGGTTAATGAATCATTTATGAATAAATACGACCGCATAAGATAGATTTCTCTATTCCTTGTCATAAATTTACAAGTCTAATGCAACATACGCAAAGTTATAAAGCAAAAAAATTTGAATTTTCTTATGTCATACAGACAAAGGGGTGTGAAAATCAAGATTTTGCAAGATACTATATTTTTTGGAATTAAGCATATGAATATACACATATAAGAGAAACAAATTACATAGGTTTCACATCTGGGACAAGAGATTCAAAAATTCACTAATTTGGCACGCTGTGGCATACTGTTGATAAAATTTGACTAGAATCATTCAATTCAGAACACACATTCCAGATATATTTTCCAATTTTTGGTGAAATCCTAAAATAGTATCTAAAATTAGGCAAATTCCCAAAATACAGTTGAATAATTCTACTGAAGACTGCTTAGATTGCTTAGATTCTAGTCAGTTGTCTAAAGCAATATACCTACTATGGATTAGAACACTAAGAACGGCAATTGATGGGGGAAAAAATTTCTAGGAGTCCGCATAAAATCTCACTTCTACTATTTAAAATAGATTTTTATCCCCAATCATACCCATTGAATTGGCACCTACTAAAGGTGACATAACGGTAAAACTACTTTGAATTTCCAAAAGCTGTTTCGTACGAATATTAAGAATATATATATGAACTTAAAAATACACAAAACTTCAAATATAAAATTCAAAAAAAATAGCGTCAGCTACCAGTACTTGCCTTAACGATGATATTTTTCTTTCCTTCATTGGGGATGTTAATTTATATATCATTTTGACTTAATTAAACAATGAAATAACAATTTTCTGACATAATTATTGAAGAAATCAGGTTTTATCTTCACTATTTCGTTACAGATTTAAATAGAAATTCAGAATACAATAAATAAACCACGAGGGTTATCTTAGCAGGGGATTCGCATGTCAGACAACCATTTATCTTTACTATTAAAACTCGATGAATGCTTGTATATGCACAAACTTGCTTCGCCGCGAAGCTGGCAGACACTTTGTGTCCGCCGGAGGCGCCCTTTAGACGCCTGGGGTCACACTGATTAATTATAAGGGCGATGACATTTCTAAATATATCTGTCTTGCTATAATCGATACGTCGTATCGCACGAAAAATCACCAAATTTGTCAATTTTTAAAATTTTGATACGTAATGATGACGTCATAAAAAAGTGATGAGTCATCATCTTTTGATGATACGTAGTTGCAAAATGTTTAAGGTATATTAATATACACATTCTATTAAAATTTCAGCCTTCTATCACGCAAAATGGCTGAGAAATTTCTAATTATAAAAAAGGTAACAATGACGTCATAATTCCATGATGAGTCTACAATTTCGTCTGAGCTCAGAACTTAGTGGAGCAATAGCCAAAAGACTCCCACATGCCAAAAATCAGCTTTCTGTGCCTGGCAGTTTCTTCAATCAATTCGTTACAGAGATAAATATATATACAGTCGACTCCGCTTAATAGGGCCACCGCTTAATCGGGCCACTTTTGCCAGGACCGGAATAGCTCTCACACTTAGAAGCTAATACAAAATATTTTCGGTTAATAGGGTTCTCCGCTTAATCGGGGCAAAATGTCCTCTGACCGATGTGGCCCTATTAACAGGGTTACCATACGTCCTTTTTTAGAAAGGACAGTCCTTCTTTTTTGCTACCTGTCCTTTTTAAAATATGCTGTCCTTTTTGTCCTTTTTTTTCGCTTTTTGTCCTTATTGTCCTTTTTTTTCACTTTTTGTCCTTTTTGTTCTTATAAACTCATTCTTGTCCTTTTACGTTTTACTTGTAGATTATATACTAGAATGTCTATCATGATGATTTAGCATATTTTGGAAATCGAAACCCTAGGTGAGAATTTACATATATGTCCGCAGCTTCACAAAAAAATTCAAACCGATATCTCTTAAACTTAGGTCTGTACACCACATACGGCCGGACACCAGCACTCATTTTAGAACTGTGCTACTATAACATTATATTGGATCAGAGATCCAATATAATGATATAGAAGCACACTAAAAACATTCAAAACAATTCCTTGGGGTGCTAGCACCCAGACAGCCATTATTGTCGTTCGCTACGCTCTCTTTTTACATCGTTTTTCTAAATCTTCGATCTATCCCTGAGTGTCCTTTTTTTTATGACTGAGGAGATGGCAACCCTGCCTATTAAGCGGAGTCGACTGTATATATATATATATGTAGTATATAATATATATACAGTCGACTCCGCTTAAGACTTAAGATCGATCTTAGTGCTTAAGATCTTAGTGAATACGGCTGCAGGATTTTAAGAGAGACCAAGAAAATTCCTAATCATAGTATGTACTTATAAATAATAAATTATAGACCTCCGAAATGTGGCTCGAGCACCTATTTCCAATAGTCTCGTATCTAGGTGGTTTAGCTGTTTGCATACTTTAAAATATGTTTAACATTTTAGACTTAGTTGGATTATATGCCAATTTTTAATTAATAATTAAAAGCCATCGCCGATATTTATATAGATATCGAAATTGTATAATCAATAGTTAGTTGTAATATATTTATCTATTGAGATTGATATAATAGAAAATAACCGAAAAGAGAGAAAATAAATCATTTTCTGAAATTTATCTCAATATGACTAGACTCTTGTTTGAGTCCACCTCTTTTGACGTTCGGGGGAATTTCCCTCCCGGTGCGACGATGTTGATACCGGTATTCCTCAAATTCGCGGAAAGTATTGCTTAGCTCCTGATCTGGTGGGACAGCAGAATAATCCACATTCTTAGCAGGGGGGATTTTAGGTCTAGCAGTATTAGTAGTTTGTACTCCCATGCATCTTTTAAGATCCTCAAATATTGCATCGCTGACATCTTCATACGTATATCCACCATACTCTCCTGGTATTTCCCATCGTGACTTGCACGGTTCGTAGTAAATTACTGGAGGGTCATCATGTCCCGGTTCTTCCTCACGTACAGATAAATAATCGACAATAGAATGGACTGCATGCTTAATCTGACCAGATTTGCCTACAATAGAGACAGCACGCTCATTGGAATGAGGAAGACAATCACGATATATAGTTATGTTGACATGTGCCTCGCGGCGAATCGATTTAACGCGATCACCTCTTGTCCCAATGATACAACCTATAAATGCTTGTGGGACTAAAATTTGCAATTCTTTTTCATCAAAATTCATATCATGATATGAAACAAATGGCATCAACACTTCCAAGATGGCCTCAAAATCATCTTGGCATGCTTTCAACCAAATAATCCGCTCACTATCAAAAACAGAACCTTCAGACAGCTTCACATCACAATGGAAATTCTTTCGCATTTCGACTAGAGTATTAACACGGTATGGAGTCTCGTAACTATCGCCGGTTAATTTAGCGGCGTCACAGCCTTTCATCAGGATCCTAACGGATGGAATGCCTTTAAACATTTCGTCTTTAATCATTTTACGATGCCTAAGCTCATAATCCTTTGGTAGAAACAGATAGTCATACCCTGTCTCCAGCTCTGTCGATTTGAAAATATCCCTTTCGGCATTTTGTTCCTTCAAGCGGTTAAGCTTCCGCTTTTTAGCAGCATCATCGGGGGTTTCTGTGAACCTTCGGGTAGTCATTGTATCTGCTAAAACAAGCAATGTTTGAAATTATGGATTAGAATGCGAGATACTAAGTAGATAGTCTAGTTGACATCCTTACTATTAAAACTCGATTAATATATCTATCTATCTATCTATGTATATATACACTACCCGGACAAAAGTATTCACCACCACGAAAACTTCCATACAAATAGTATTAAATTGGAACTATTCAAAAAAGGAACATGTCCTCAAACAGTAGAAAATACTCTATTTTTTATTTCAGATTCGTAATCTACACATTCTAATTACTCGTAATTCGGAGTCTCAACTCAAATACTTATTCTTATGCAGAAAATTATCAACCCCTGCCACTTTGTGTCATTAAAAATGGAACTGAATCTAACACCTGAAGTCAAACCGGAACTATGTAATAGCATTCGGGGATATTTTGGGAACCTAAATTTCTGTGATTAAAAATGTTGTTTTGAAGCATATTTCACTATATTGAAAATTCCAGACATTCCCCAAAATTTCCACATGATCATTGTATAGTATTTCTACAATATGCAAAGGTATTACATACCCTATGACAGCAGAGAAGGGCCTAAATTTAAAATCAATAATTATTGCTATTTATATTCGATGTAAGAAAAGAAAATTATTATCAATGTATAGTATATCTGTTAGGACAAATTTGCGAAATCAACAATTATGCATAATTTTCGACAATTATGCATAATTGTTCATTTCGCAACAATTATGCATAATTGTTCATTTAATACGACAATTATGCATAATTGTTCATTTCACAACAATTATGCATAATTGTTCATCTAATACGACAATTATGCATAATTGTTCATCTAATACGACAATTATGCATAATTGTTCATCTAATGCGACAATTATGCATATTTTACAATTTCGTATATATTTACTGCACTTTTCGAGCCATTTTTTAAATTTATTATGCCATCCCTCTCGTTTATTATTAGTTCTAGGACAGTGTGTGTTCGTTGAATACATTCCACAAAATGAGTGAAAACTGCCCTACAAACCAAGTCTCTTCAAATTATTTTATAAATCCTTATAGGAAGATTCAGGTCTAAATGCTAGGGTTAAAATTCATTTAGACCCAGAACTTCTGGGTGAAGATGTTACCAGTAATATCGAAAATCAACAGAATGTCTATTCTGAGTTTCTCATTGACTATCTAATTAGAATTCTAATTAGATATACTACATGTTTAGCTTATCTAATTTTTTGATACAATACATACATCCTCAATTGGAGAAATCGGGTTAACTGTGAAAAAAATGGTCCCCCGGACCAATATTCTATGGAAAATTTGTCTATGCAGGATCAAAACTTTCAGCATAGGACCAATTTTCCATGAAAAAAATTGGTCCCCTGGATCAAAATTTTCGTGACAGCACCATTAACAATTTTGGATAATTTTTGCTTTCATTTTAAACAATTATGTAAAACTGTTCATTTCACAACAATTATGCATAATTGTCGTATTAGAAGAACAATTTTGCATAATTGTTGTGAAATGAACAATTTTACATATTTGTCGACAATTATGCATAATTGTTGATTTCGCAAATTTGTCCTAACATATCCACTCTAAATAATCGTTTGACCTAGCAGAGTTGCACGCGGGCCGAAATTTGTAACCGCGGCCCGCAAAAGCCCGCATAAATATTTTTGGCCCGCTTTGCAAGTTACTAACTATAGAGAAACACCTAGGGAATCCTTTTATGGGAGTGAGTTTCTGCTAACACAAATAAGTGGAAACTAGCAAAGTTCTATTTACGTAAGTATTCCTTAATTGGTACCTCGTGACAATTAAAAACATTGTCTCGGTTGTCATCGCGGGGAGTCCTCGGCCCGCAGGTAGCCCGCGGGCCTGCGTGCAACTCTGTGACCTAGTCAGATCAAGTCTATCACTTTTTATGCATTCATTATGACGTCATCACATTCGAATCAGAATATGATAAACAGGTGAAACGGTTATTTATGATTGGGATCGACGCATCAATTACATGATCATTGTATAGCATTTCTATCATAAACAATCGTTTAACCAAGTCAGATCGCTTCTATCTCTTTTCATTTATTCATTATGATTTCATAGCACCTGTTATATGTTGTTAGTATTCACTACGTACATATTATGTTTTCGTAAAATACTTATTTTTAGTAAACCGAAGTCGTGGTACCAACTCTAATATATTCACTAGTTCGTGTTATTAATTAGACCTACTACATATAAAGCCAAACAGTAACTTGTGGATTTTGGACTAGGGAAGCGGTAGGAGATGGTTGAACAAATACATGATCTGACTAAAGTCAGTAACCACTCAGAGTAGAGATTATGAATGTATTACCAGTATATATACAAACGGTATAAAGTATCTCTATCCATTGCTAAAATTTTGATTAGTCATATATGTGTCGAATTTAGTGATTTTCAGAGGCAGTTTATGGAGGCGAATGCATTAGTTCTATTCCGTATAAAGACATTAGATCTATTTTGAATGTAGACGTTAGTTCTACTCCAAAAATTGGCGTTAGTTTTACTTTTTGAGTATGTAAACGCTAGTTCTACTTCCAAAATGGGCGTTGGTTCTACTTTTTGAATAAGTAGAGTCGTAGGCATTAGTTCTACGCTAAAATTCCGTTCTGAAATGCCTCTTTCACTGTATTTAGGCTAGTATTCTCAACTTAAAATGCTGCTTTTAGCTATTCTTTACATATCTCATCCAAAATGTTTCATACTTTCCATTGATTCCTTCCCCAAAAAGGTACAATTATTCCTGATTATCCACTGTCACTCACTTAAAATGCCACTCAACCACCTCTCCCCATTCAGAAATTCCTCTTTCAGTCTTTGGCTAATATTCTCAACTCAAAATACTGCTTTTGCTTTCTTCTTGCAGATATCTCATCCGAAATGCTAGACAATTGTGGGACAGAACTAACGCAAATTTTCAAATAATAGAACCAACCCCATTTTGGAAGTAGAACTAGCGTTTACATACTCAAAAAGTAAACTAACGCCAATTTTTGGAGTAGAACTAACGTCTACATTCAAAATAGATCTAATGTCTATACAGTATATGGAATAGAACTAATGCATGCGTCTCCATAAACTGCAAAAATTTTAGCAATGGATATAGGTACTTTGATACCGTTTGTATATATACTGGTAATACATTCATAATCTCTACTCTGAGTGGTTACTGACTTTAGTCAGATCATGTATTTATTCAACCATCTCCTACCGCAACCCTAGTCCAAAATCCACAAGTTACTGTTTGGCTTTATATGTACAGTAGGTCTAATCATTATCACGGACTAGTGAATATATTAGAGTTAGCACCACGACTTCGGTTTACTAAAAATAGGTATTCTACGAAAACATAATATGTACGTAGTGAACACTAACATCACATAACAGGTGCTATGACATCATAAGGAATAAATGAAAAGAGATAGAAGCGATCTGACTTGGTTAAACGATTGTATATGGTAGAAATACTATACAATGATCATCCTTACTATTAAAACTCGATTATTGTTTGTTTATATATACACGTATATATATATATATATATATATATAACGAATTGATTGAAGAAACTGCCGGGCGCAGAAGGCTGATTTTTGGCATGTGGGAGTCTTTTGGCTATGGCTCCAGTAAGTTCTGAGTTCAGAACAAATTGTCGACTCATCATGGAATTATGACGTCATTGTCACATTTTTAAAAGTTAAGCAACACAGTTATTCGGGCATAACTCAGCCATTATAGGAGATAGAAGGCTGAAATTTTAATAGAATCTGTATACTAACATATCTAACATATAGTGCAACTATCATCAAAAGATGATGACTCATCACTTTGTTATGACGTCATCATTACTCATCAAAAATTTTCAAAATTGACAAATTTGGTGATTTTTCGTGCGATATAGATTATAACAGTAGGATAGACATATTTAGAGATGTTATCTCCTCTATAATTAACCAATGTGACCCCAGGCGACCGAAGGGAGCCTCCGGCGGACACAAAGTGTCCGCCAGCCCCGCAGCGCAAGCAAGCGAAGCGCGCTTGTATATATATATATATATATACAGTGGAACCTGTATATAACGGCCACCCAAGGGACTGGACAAAATTGGCCATTATATACAGGTGATTGTCTTAATCCCCAAAAGGTATCAACGTAGTGAAATGAATATCAAGCTTTTAGAAATCTATTACTTGAAGTAATATAATGAAACTTGTTTATCGTTCGTAACAGGTTCTGTCATAAACACATAAAAGGTGAAAATGGTGATGGTCGTTATAGACAGGTAGTGACCATTATAGACAGATAATGGCCGTTATACACAGTTTTTGGGTCAGTAAGGGACTGCAAATGGGTGGCCGCTGGCCGCGTTGAGCAGGTGACCGCTATACACAGGGTCAATATTATGGAATTTCGGACGGGACTGTTCAATGGTGGCCGCTATAGACAGGTGACCGTTATACAGAGTGGCCGTTATAGCAGGTTCGACTGTATATATATATATATATATATATATATATATAACGAATTGATTGAAGAAACTGCTAGGCACAGAAAGCTGATTTTTGGCATGTGGGAGTATTTTGGCTATGGCTCCAGTAAGTTCTGAGCTCAGAGTAAAATGTCTACTCTACTCATCATGGAATTATGACGTCATTGTCACATTTTTAAAAGTTAAGCAATACAGTTATTCGAGTATAACTCAGCCATTATAGGAGATAGAAGGCTGAAATTTTAATAGAATCTATATACTAACATACTTCACATATAATGCAACTATCATCAAAGAATGATGACTCATCACTTTGTTGACGTCATCATTACTCATCAAAATTTTAAAATTTGATAAATTTGGTGATTTTTCGTGCGATATCGATTATAACAGTAGGACAGACGTATTTAGGGATGTTATCTCCCTTATAATCATAGGCGTCGTAAACTTTATCTCCTACCCTTGGATTTTCCTGCCACAATAATCCAGGGCCGTTCAGTCAGTTAATCGGGCCGTATCTTCAGCTGATCCATCGTCACCGTCAGCCAAATGGGCCGTGAACCCTTGATCTACATGAGGAATTAGTAACAGTCAATTACCAGTACATAATAGCACTAAGCTTTTTACCGGGTAGTACCCGGTCTTTTTACCAGATAGCATCTGGCATTAGACCGGGTAGCACCCGGCATTCACTCTGGGCCGCCCGGCCATTGCCGGGTAACCGGGTGGGTTACGACGCCTATGCTTATAATTAATCAATGGTGACCACAGGCGCAAAGTGTCCGCCAGCGGCGCAGCGCAAGCAAGCGAAGCGCACTTGTGTAATTGATGGGTCGATCTCAATCATAAATAACCGTTTCACCTGCTTATCATATTCTGATTATACAGTGATGACGTCATGATGAAAAATCAAAAGGAGATACAAGTAATCTGACCTGGTCAAACGATTGTTTATGGTCGATATACTGTACATTGATAATATATTTGATGTGTCTATCCATAGCTTACTACATACAGGCCATTTCACTACTTTAGACCAGGGATAAGATAAAGTCGAGTTTTTAATACAACGAAATTTAACACAATATCATTTTGATATATTTAATATCGTGTAATTATACATCCTCTACCCCACAATAATGATATTACTGACTGCTGGCATAATTTAGTTGACGGACAAGGAATACAGGCAGCCCTCGCCGTTCGCGGGTTTGCCATTCGCGGTTTCGACTATTCGCGGAAATTTTTTTTGAGTCTTGTTTTGCTATTTGCGACTCGTTCCCTCGACTATTCGCGGTTTTCGTTCCTCTCTTCAGTAGTTTCATGGGCTACCATAAGTCCATAACCTTATACGTATCTCCATATTATCCTGGCAATAGCATTTACTGTTTCTATTGCTCTATACTAATACTAGACTCTATTCTTTCTACGTATACTTATAATTTTCTACTAAATAATTACATCATGCATAAAAGGAAGTTGGTTGGTGATTGAAAGGATAAACATTACTATTTAGGTATGGTACTTAGGTTTGCTACTAGGGGATCTATATCTTTCATCTATCACTTCATTTATTATTACCATTTCACTTGTGCCAGTGTTTGTATCAGTATTACAGCTTAACTATTGAATCAATACGTATTTAGCAAACTGTATCTAGCGTCGTTTGTACAGGGTGGCTCATAAGTTCTGTGCCAAGCTTCATTAGGTATAAAATTTCTTATACTCGAACAATCTTAGTTATTATGATCTTTAGAGATCGTAATTCGAATATTTTCAATGATTTTAAAAGATTTTTAGAGTCTAAGACCTGGAACTATGTTTTGTATGGTGATTTTTATGAAGAAAAAATGTGTCCTAGCATGCAGCGAAAATCGAGAATCAGGGCCCACTGCTTTCCAAATGATCATTCTAGAGTATTCAAATTCTAGGAAAAATTGGCTCTCACATTTTCCTCGAACACTCTAAATTTGTAGAATTAAAGAATGTTTATATCAGTACATATTGAGAACCATTTGGATCAGATTTTTGGTGATGTGGAAAAAAGTGCAATTTTGGGTGATTTTGCTAAATGTACCTAATTTGATCTAGTGAAATTATAACTTTCTCTCGTTTCTGATAATGAATTCAATGGATTTATGAAATAATTCCATGGTGAATAAAAGGAATCTGGTGCTAAATCGTCATAGAACATCGATTATGAAGACATTTTTTACACCTTGATTCTCGATTTTCGCTGCGTGCCAGGACACATTTTTTCTCCATAAAATTCACCCTACAAAACACAGTTCCAGGTCTTAGACTCGAAAAATCTTTTAAAACCATTGAAAATATTCGAATTACGATCTCTAAACACCATAATAACTAAGATTATTTGAGTATAAAAAATTTCATACCTAATGAAGCTTGTATCAGAACTTATGGGAACGTAACCCCCGCGAACGGCGAGGGATACCTGAGTACTACATAAATATATAGGTGTATATACAGTGGTGTTTTGGGGGGGGGGCACCGCCCCCCCACTTTTTTCGCTTAGGGGGGCGCTCCTCACCTCATGCTGACTACCATTTTAATTTTAGCCTTAGAATGTATTACGTAGCATAACAAATTCAAATCAATTGTTGCCATTTTAAACTAACCATATTCTTTTTCTCTTTCTTATTATCACCATTTCTATACCATCAGGGGATTAAAGTTTCACGAAAAAACGTAACTTTTTTACGGGAAGGAAGCGCCCCCCCACTTCTATTTTTGGCAAAACACCGCTGTGTATATATATACACATATATTAATTAGAGGTAAGTTTAAGTATCTTCCTTTGAGTATCTTTGGGACAAGAGGTGGTAGAAGTAATATTCTTGGCCTTGTTGTTGAGTAAACAGTTACTTGAAGTCATTAAAATACAACGTAGCATATCTTTCCCTTCAATACAGCAATCAGTACACTCAAAAGCCCAATCCTCACATTCTTCATCCTCAATTTTTAGAATAGCCAACTGAGCATCATCCAAATGCTCCAGGTGCGTATCGAAACTGGGCGAGTGGACACATGTGTCATCAACAAATGCCTGTACATTCGGACACCCTCGTAGAGCCTGGTCTACCGCTCGCTGATAGCCTGTGAGTTTGACAATCCAAAAGGCATGCGGTTGAATTCAAACTGGCCGCGAATTGAAACAAACGCAGTGAACTCCCTATGCTTTTCCTTCACAGGCACGCTCCAGTATGCGGATGCCCCATCCAGTGTAGAGAATACAGTTGCCCCTCCCATACGATCGAAAACATCTCGGGGATCCGGCATCGGATAGGCATCTCGCTTCGTCACATCGTTGAGATCCCGGTAATCTACGGAAAATCGATGGGTCCCGTCCTTTTTCTTCACTAAGATCACTCGAGTCGCCCAAGAGGAAGAAGAGGGACGTATGATCCCATTCTCGAGCATTTCATCTATCTGCTTGGATACCTCCGCCTCAATTTCCGGAGAAACACGCAACGGCCGGCTTCTGATCGGCCGCTCATCCAGAAGAGTGATAACGTGTTCCGCGGTTCCAATTTCACGCGAGCTCTTCGGGTTCTCCGCGAAAACGTCTTTCCATCTCGACAGCACCTTGCGTATGGCTGTCTCTTCTCGCGGTGATAGTTTCGCGTTTATATCGAACCTGGCCTCCAAGCTATCTCCCTCCTTTCCCATCTCAGTCTGCATAATTTCTGCTCTAGTCGCCGCGTATCCCCCGCGTGCCGCAGCTAAAGAGATTTTCCAACAACCACCTAGCCTAACTCTCATGTTTTCCCAATCGAAAGTAGTATTCTTGTAGCGCGCGAGGAACCTTCGCCCCAATATAACCACCCTATTGTTAGTATCGAGTACTTCGATTTCGTGTTCTAGTGGTCGACCATCCCCCACATCTATCGCCACGCAGGCCGTACCCAGACCGCAAGCGCTGTCCGCCCTAGCCCATACACTTGACTGTACTTTGTGCTGTAAGGGATATTCATCTTTTGTACAGTGCCTCTGTCCACCACCGAATGATCTGCCCCCGTGTCCATCATTACATTGATGGGTTTGCCGTTCCATTTAACTGGTACCACAACCGCCGTCTCATGTACAACACTATGCTGCGTCGTGGCCTGAAATACCCCTCTTTGACTTCGTGTATGTGGGCAATAGCGAACCTCGTGTCCTCTTTCGCCACATTTCGCACAGTGCCGTTCCGGGCATTGGGCCATAAAGTGCCTGTCCGAGTCGCAAATAAAGCACCGACCCTTCTTAGGTAATTGGCTTGCCGGATACTTACTTGTAGGTCCATCCCGCCTCCCCATTGCCCCTTTGCTGCGTGGCGCATCCTTATATGTATAGAAACAGTTGAGAGCTAACATTCAAGAACAAATACAACGTAAAAGTAAAAAGGAACCATATAGCAGAGAAAGAAAATAGCCATAACATTGATATATAATTTATTGGAAAGTAGACTAGTTTCATATAGTTGCATCAAACAATGATGAATTAGATTAGGAACAAAAATTGTTTATTCATATTATGGGTGCGTAAGAAAATCCACTTTATCTTATCCCTGGTACCATGGAAAATTGTTCAGTGAAAAGGCCTTATTGTAGTAGGCTATGGGTGGATATACTATACATTGATAATACATTTCCTGTCTATACATCGATTATAAATAGCAATATTTATTGATTTCAAACTTAGGCCCTTCTCTGCTGTCATAGGGTATGTAATACCTTTGCATAACTCATGGGAAATTTTGGGGAGTGTCTGGAATTTTCAATATAGTGAAAGATGCTTCAAAACAACATTTTAAATCACTAAATTTAGGTTCCCAAAATATCCCCGAATACTATTACATAGTTCCGGTTTGACTTCAGGAGTTAGATTCAGTTCCATTTTTGAGAACGAAAATGCATTCAAATCAAATTGGTACCGCTTTTTGAGCTCTACACATTTTAAACTACTGACTTGATTAATTCTGGACCAATCGGACATAAAATGACAGATCTATATTGGTTGGAAGTAGGGTTGCAAAATTCCCGAGAATTTTCAAATGTGGAAACTTTCCAGGAATATTCCCGGGAATTTATAAGACCAGCAGCCGTATTCACTAAGATCTTAAGCACTAAGATCGATCTTAAGTCTTAAGATCGATCTTAAGATCGAACTTAGAGCTATTCACTAAGAATTAAGATCGATCTTAAGATCGAACTTAGAAATAACGTTAGGGTTAATATGATTAGAATATAGCATTATCCTTACTATTAAAACTCGATTATTGTTTGTTTGTTTGTTTGTGTGTTTGTATATATATATATATCACCCCTGTAACGAATTGATTGAAGAAACTGCCATGCATAGAAAGCTGATTTTTGGCATGTGGGAGTCTATTAGCAATGGCTTCACTAAATTCTGACCTCAGACGAAAAGGTCGAATCAACATGGAATTATGACGTCATTGTCACCTTTTTTATAATCAGAAATTTCAGCTTTTCGCTCATAACTCAGCCATTTTAGGTGATAGAAAGATAGAATGTATATTTTAATATATCTCACATATTATACAACTCTCATCAAAAATTCACCTTATAATTAATCAATGTGAAGCTATGCGCCGAAAGGGCACCTCCGGGGGACACAAAGTGTCTGCCAGTCGCGCAGCGGAAGCAAGTGAAGCGCGTTTGTAACCATCTAATATAATGGGAGTATGAAGGGACAAGTAGCATCAGGTATCGAGGGTAGATATTTGTATACTTGGGAGTTAGTAATTGTGTTGAGGCTCACAATTATGAGTAATTAGAATGTGAAGTTCACAGATTAGAAATACAAAATAGAGTTTTTCTTACAGTTCGAGTACATATTCCTTTATGATGGACCCACTTTAATACTATATATATGGAGGTTGTCGTTGTGGCCGAATACTTTTGTAAACTGCGAGGCACAGACAGCTGTTTTTTGGCATGTGAGAGTCTTCTGGCTATGGCTCCAATAAGCTCTGAGCTCAGACGAAAATGTCGACTCAGTCATTTTAGATATGTTATCTCCTTTATAATTAATCAATGTGATCCCAGGCGCCCAAAGGGCGCCTCAGGCAGACACAAAGTGTCTGCCAGCCGCGCAGCACAAGCAAACGAAGTGCGCTTGTGACAATAAGAAATAGCAAGTACGAAATTACTATTACTAAGGAAAACTTAATTATTTTTGGAGGGAGGTGTACATTAGTATTTATCAAACTTGAATGCGCCATTCTGAAGTGTTATAGTTCACAAGTATTCTGTAGGGTCGTTGCTAGACACAGATAACCTGTGCTCGCGTCACATCTTCCCAATCTCACGGTTCATTAATAACCAAACACATCCAGTATTTGTGTTTATTTTGTGTGATTTTCAATGTTGAAAACACTTAATTCGTGACAAGAATGGGTTGAAATGGAGGATCGTTACTAGACGAAATTAAACTCAGGTCAAACTAGTTCCTGTTCTCAGCCCCACCGACTGAAGGGGCTGACAAAAAATATATGAGCCTTAGCCCCATGGGTAGCGCCGCCACTGTCCGTCAATAATTGGTCAACAGTACACCCTTCATTAGCAGTTGAGATTTATTAATAAATCTCCAAAACAGCCTTGTAGTGAAGGTGTTAAAAAAATGGATATAAACAAAAGTGATGTCATTTTGTGAAAAATACAATAAGGGTTCCTACCAGGGATACCAACCCAATCCAATCCACAAGATGCTCGATTATTGATTACTATTTTTTCGATTGATGGGATTGTCGATTGGATTACTTCAATTTGTATCGATCGGATTGCAATCGATGGATTCATCGATATTTTCAACATTGATTTTGGTTTATTACTCGTGATAAATGATTAAGAATCATAAACCAAATCAATTAGAGAAAACCCAAAGTTTATGCAGAACCTTAGTTTGTTTCTACAGAATCACATGTTAATATTTATAATTAAATATAAATCATAAGTGAAGCAAAATAAACCAGGAAAATTTAGGAAATAAAGGATGAAAAAATCCTGAAGAATCGATTAAACAATTAAAATAAATCGAAAATCAATCCAAAATTTCGATAAAATTATCGAATATCGATTTCGATGCGTTTGTAAATAAACATTCGAAATTTAAAAATCGGACAATAGGTTTGGCAGGATTGCGTGCACGGACGTACATGCATACATACGGAACGACGTGTTGCATCATGCATGTCATAAAGGCATCTCCCAAGAAGAAAGAGCTTAGAACTATTTTTAATACCTATACGGATTTGTTTCGGTAAAGGTTGAAGAAATAAGAGCGCTCCGCCGGATATGTTAGTAAGAAAAACCCAGTGTAAGAAAAAAATGGGTTTGGTTGTACATCGAAATAAAAATTATGTTAAATAAAATAGCCGAATAAGGTCCACAGATAAAAAGATAGTTTCACTCTCAGAAAATCAGTCACACAATAAAATTTTAGTAAATTTGCTGCAAATATATATTCACACTCTAAATAACTCTCTGATACGGCTCGGTGTTATAACCGCTGTAATCGCCTACTTTAGTGACATAAACTGCCCAATTCGTGCAGTTAAATCTTTTCGAACCGCCTGGATAAAAAGATTCTGACAGCATTATGCGCACATCGCAATCGTCGAGAATTGCAATTAAATCATCATCTTTGTCTCTGAAATTCAGAACAATATCTGTCACTTTGAGTCTAATACGAATTGCATTCATTAACTCTTGGTAGGTAGGATTTAGTGCCTTTTCAGAGTCGATTTCAATTTGCCTTGGCACGCCTTTGTAGAAGGCTGTGAAGAATGTTTCTTCTTCTTCATCATCCCACTCATCAGAAAAATCAAATTCGTCCATGCATTTCTGCAGCGGCTCAATAATACGGACATAACTGGACGGAAAAATACCATGCTTTCCAAGGTATTCCCCTTCTAACCAATTTGTATCCAATTGCCTAGTCAAAGTAACTGTTTTTCCAACGATTAGAGTGAGTTCATCTTGATCGCGAGCGAAATACTCGAACAGCACAAGAACTCGTGGTCCTTTCTTCGGTGTGGCAAGATTCGGATTATTACGAGGAGTCAATTTCAAAATAGGAGAGGACGGCTTCGATTTATCATGAGAACCCTTTCTAGGGGGAAGAGGAGACTTTAAAATCGGATTTTGATATTCGTATGGCTTTCCATCACCGATTGATTGGGTGAAGAAATCGCGGAGGCACTCCTTCTTCATTACTTCTGGCATCTGCATGAGTCTCTTGATGAAATCGTTTAAAAGCGGCATTCGCTCATTCGCGACTTCTCTAACTGCTGAGCGACCGAAATATATCTTAGGCGGAAGCAGTGGGATCTTTTTCGATAGTTCTGGAGAACAATTCTCCATTAAGGCAGTGTGCATTTCATGAAACTGCGCATAACGCCTGTAAATGCAATACTTGTGATTTCCTTGTGTAGCCACCTCAATAGTATAGACGTAGTATTTTGAAGTGCCTCTACGCTTTTCAACGTCGATGATGGCGGCAGTGATTGGCATATACTCTGCATCTGGATCAATAGTCTTCCCACTACGTACTGTTAGTAAAGAGTCTGTCATATCTAGGTTGTCCTAAATCGTTAATCTAATACAGTTAATACATTTTAACAAAAAATCTTCACTCCATCTAGATTAGGGGCTTCCAACCTAGGATACGCGTACCCCTGGGATGAGCAACAATCCCAGATATCATGTTCAAACTAGCAAATTGTTTAGTAGTAATTGTGGGGATTGGTTATGGGACACTTCGCAGCTGGACACTTCATCGCCAGATATTCCGTCACTGGAGATTTCATCGCAGGGACATTTCGTCACTGGACATTTCATCGCACGGACGTTTCGTCTCGAGAATTTAGGGATCATAGCTTGTTCTTTGGACAGACTGATCAACAACTCTCTTCCTCATACGCATAATTATATTTTCTCACTTCATTCATTAAATTCATAATCAAAGTGCGCTTTATAATTCATAATTTCTTTAAGACGAAATGTCCAGCGACGAGTCGTGTCCGGATTATGTGGGAATTGATTTGGTCATTTTTTTCTCTTCTTGCGAAAATAATTTACCAATATTTACATTGATACGTCGATAGGGTTTGGTTCAATTATAATTTTCTATCCTTACTATTAAAACTCGATTAATGTGTGTGTATGTGTATATATGTATATATATATCTCTCTGTAACGAATTGATTGAAGAAACTGCCGGGCGGAGAAAGCTGATTTTTGGCATGTGGGAGTCTTTAGGCTATGGCTCCACTAAGTTCTGAGCTCAGACGAAAATGTCGACTCATCATGGAATTATGACGTCATTGTCACATTTTAAAAGTTAAGCAATACAGCTATTCGAGCATAACTCAGCCATTACAGATAGAATGCTGAAATTTTAATAGAATCTGTATACTAACATACCTCACATATGATGCAACTATCATCAAAAAATGATGACTCATCAAAATTTTATAAATTGACAAATTTGGTGATTTTTCGTGCGATATCGATTATAACAGTAGGACAGACATATTTAGAGATGTTATCTCCTACATAATTAATCAATGGTGACCACAGGCGCCCACAGTGTCCGCCAGCTGCGCAGCGCAAGCAAGCGAAGCGCGCTTGTAACAATTATAATTGAGTCCAACCCTGACACGCGAATACTTTTTTACATAAATAACTAGTTAAGGTTGGTGTTTCCTTCCAGAACTAACTTTAAAAGTTTTCATTATTTTCTCCTGAGATTTTTAGTGGAAACTGTTCTCGATGAGTTATCTGCGAAAATACACTTTTCGGGAGCCCAAGAAGTGAGAAGAAAATTTTTTTTTCCCAAATGACCTAATTTATAGAGGACATTCAAGGAAACTTCAATGCCTTATGCCTCTTTTACTCAATTATTCTTGCACGAAATGGTTGAATAAAGAAAATAATAGGAATAGAATTTCCAATTTTAACCCAAATAATTTTTTCTTTCAAATTTCGTTTATACAATATTTAGAGGCAGATTTTCGTCAGGAAAAATATTTTAACTTTTTTCTAAAGTAGAATATCAAAAATATGTCTCTATCATTTTGTTCTACGTGACGTGATCTTTCTAAAACCGTCGAGTTTTTAACTCTACGACCTTTGTAACTAGAGATTCCTCCTTTGTAAAATTGATTTTTTAAAGTGCTAAAAACAGGCTACAAAGCCATTTTCTTCGGAAAGGCTTGTTTTCCATTCGTTTCTACTGTATTTTGATAATAAATAACATCAAAACATCCTAAATCAACTACTTATAGTAGTACTTAACTTCAAAATATGACATATCAAATATTTTCACATCATGACACCTTCAAAAGTGTGAAAAAGTTGACAGTTATCACTGGGGGCCCAAAAATGACCATGTCCGACAGTTTCCGCCGAAATCCCATACCTACAACTTTATTTGACTATGCCAGGTCGTTATTTTAATACTGAATTCGTACTCAGCACTAAATTTCCAGCAATTTGATATATATATTGACCATATTTGGAAATATTTTTGGTTGCCTTTTCCTAGCAACGGTCAGGAATGTTAAAAAATTCCTGGCCGTTGCTAGGCACGGTCAAACAAAAATGTTTCCAAATATGGTCAATATATATATCAAATTGCTGGAAATCTAGTGCTGAGCATGAATTCAGCATTAAAAAGATGATCTGGCACTGTTAAAAGTAGTTATAGCTGTGGGACATTTCGCATTTAAAATGTGTCGTTTTTGGAGCGACACCAGGTGATACAAGTGGCTCAAAGTAGCGAAATATTGGGGCTGGAATTATAAAAATCGGGATTATTGTTTACAACCCCTATAAGCATCTATAATGATAAAAAAGCAATTTGGGCACATTTTTAACAAAAAACAAGTGTCGCATGGGAAACACCAACCTTAATACAAGGAAAACAAGTAATGTGCTTGATTGGTCCAATCACTGCTTTAATTACTAGCAATTACCCAAAAACCATACTTCTACGAGTTTAGGGCATTCAAAAAAGTTCTCATCCTATTTCTGTATATCTCAAAGATGGTGAAAGTAGGATATTTTCGATTTATCCATTGTATTCTTTAGGGCAGTGTTTCTCTACCTTTTTCCAATTGCGGCACACTAAAATATACAGTGGAACCTGTATATAACGGCCACCCAAGGGACTGGACAAAAATGGCCGTTATACACAGGTGACCGTTATATACAGGTGATTGTCTTAATCCCCCAAAGGTATCAACGTAGTGCAATAAATATCAAGTTTTTAGAAATCCATTATTTGAAGTAATTACATGAAACTTAACTTGTTCATCGTTCGTATCAGGTCCTGTAATAAACACATAAAACCTTGAAAAAGGTGATGGCCGTTATAGACAGGTAGTGGCCGTTATAGACAGGTAATGGCCGTTATACACAGTTTTAGGGTCAGTAAAGGAATACAAACGGGTGGCCGCTGGCCGAGTTGAGCAGGTGACCGTTATATAGGTGACCGTTATAGCAAGTTTGACTGTACTTACTTTTTCAAGTCACACCTGCATATGCTATATTCTACTAACCATTTTAACTTAACGATCCAATGGGTAATGTAGGTATATATCTTATATATTAAGGTTGGCCTTTCCTAGGGGCATTTTGTTTTTTATCAAAAATTTGCCAAAAGTCCTTTTTAAAACGCAATGGTTTTTTTTGTTTGTTCAGAATTGATTGAGGAACTGGGAGGTGCTATAAATGTAAAATATGGCACACTCACTAAATTCGTCATAAATAGAACCTATTGCGCAATCATATGGTGACTAATCTAAATTTTAACAACGGAAATGAGTACTTTGGCATCATATTTATATATGCTGGTAATACATTCTTAAACTCTATTCTGTATGGTTAATAATTTAAGGCATCTCATATTTGTTCGATCATCTTCAACAGCATCCCTAGTCCAAAATCCACAAATTACTGTGAGTGCTGATGTGTAGTAGGCTATGATGAAACGTAGCCTCCTTTAAAGGCATTGTAATGGATGTCCATAGCCTACTGTATATAAGGCCTCACAGTAACTTGCGGATTTGGGACTAGGGATGCGGCAGAAGATGGTTGAACTAATAAATGAGCTGCCTTAAATCATTAACAAAGCACAATAGAGCTTAGGAATGTATTACCAGCATATATAAATATGGTGTCAAAGAACTCATATCCGTTGGTAAAATTTAGATTTGTCACCATATGGTTGCGCAATAGGCTATATTTGTGACAAATTTAGTGATTTTCAGAGACCGTTTAAGGGTACTTCTAAGTGTTTTTGATATAAACTGTTTCGCATATAACTGAGATGTGAATGGGTTATTAATACGAAAAATTTGGAATTTTTCATGGAGTGTTGCTATGGAAAAGTGTTTTGGGTAGACTATTTCCTATTAAGTGATAATATAATTTCAACCTCTAAATTCAATGGTTTACGAGTTATTAGACAATTTATCATATTGGTCACATTTGATAATTTGTCGAATATCTCGTAAACCATTGAATTTAGATCGAAATTATACTATCGCTTGATAGGAAGTAGTCTATTCGCTATCAAATGGAATTTAATTTTAATGTCTAGCTATCGCTGTTTTCAAGATATAACCCCAACTGACCAAAACACGTTTCCATAGCAACACTGGAATGTAGCAACACTCCATGAAAAAATTCCAAATTTTTCGTATTAACCCATTCACATCTCAGTTCTATGCGAAAAAAATTATAATAAAAACACTTATAAGTGGGGAATTCCATGCCAAAAAAACCAATCATTCCACCACCATCAACCGATTTGTCTGAAATTTGCTGTGCGACAAGGCACTGATATGTCTTTACTTTTGTGAAAATTTCAGATCAATCGGTCATGTGGTTTTTGAGTTATGACGTCACAAATTTTTGAATTTTTGCTGTTTGACCAAGGATTTTCACAATGGTAAAATCACCATCCCATTTTAAACTCGAATAACTCGAAAAATATTCATCAAATTCTTTCATAAATTGCAATACTTATGTTTTTACATATGGAGAACTCGAAAAACTTGAGTAAATTAAGTTTTGAGTTCCTTTTCTTTGTGAAAACTGGAACTGAAACTAACTCCCGAAGCAAACCGGAACTATGACGAAACAAAAATGTATATTTTGGAAACTGTTTTATTTTTGGGTATTTTACTGTTTATATTCATAATTGTATAGAAAAATTCATTTGGTTTCCATATGTTCTCTTTGAGTTATTCACATTTTTGTACTTGTAAACGCTTTCTATATACAGGGTGGCCCATAAGTTCTGTCCCAAGCTTTATTAGGTATAAAATTTCTTATGCTCAAACAATATTAGTTATTATTGTCTTTAGAGATTGTAATTCGAATACTTTCAACGATTTAAAAAGATTTTTCGAGTCTGAGACCTAGAACTGTGTTTTGTACGGTGAGTTTGGTGAATAAAAAATGTGTCCTGGCTCGCAGCGAAAATCGCGAATCAGAGGCCACTGCTTTTCGAATTATCTTTCTAGAGTCTTCAAATTCTCGGAAAAAATAGCTCTCACATTTTCCTCGAACACTCTAAATTTGTAGAAATATACGATGTGAAGATCAGTGCATTTTGAGGACAAATTGGATCATATTTTTTTGTGATGTGGATAAAGTACTATTTTAGGGAATTTTGCAAAATATAACTAATTTGAACTGCGAATGAATAACTTTTTCTTATGTCTGAAAATGAATTCAGTGGATTCGTGAAATATTTATATGGTGAATGAAAGGTATCTGGTGTTAAATCGTCATGGAACATCAATTATGTAGACAATTTATACAGAAGCAGCGGGACCTGATTTGCGATTTTCGCTGCGCGCCAGGACACATTTTGTATTCACCAAACTCACCATACAAAACACAGTTCTAGGTTTCAGACTCGAAAAATCTTTTTAACTCGTTGAAAGTATTCGAATTACAATCTCTAAAGACCATAATAACTAAGACTGTTTGAGTATAAAAAATTTTATATCTAATGAAGCTTGGGACAGAACTTATGGGCCACCCTGTATAACTTAAAATTTTATGCCTTTTGTAAAAATATAAAATTGACCTGACAACTCTCAATTTCTACCATTTTGAAAATGCTTTTATATCTTCCTCTATAATATCACTCATTCTTACAACATTCTGCTATTGATAAGTGCATTCGGAATTATATGTCTGTTGTATGTATATTTGACCACAGATAGACTAAACATAAACAGTGCAATGCTGTTGTTGCTATGTAATAGGAATGCAATAAATGTCACTAATGAGTTGAAAAGTTAATTTTAGAGGACTGTTGCGTAGATTCGTGAGATCGTAAATCCGTGAGATTCTTATACTATATAACCATGGATGGTTTTCTAGCGTAGAATTCTGAGATTATCCGTAGAATCGTGAGGTTTTGTTCTGTTTACTCAAATCACCTTATGGTTCAATCAGTTTCATCGTAACTTGATAACCACCACCACCACCAAATTGTGGCACGCGACACAATTTGATGGCGCGCGACACAGTTTACTATGGTGAAACCCCATATGGACCATAAATGCAAAATAAAATTCATCCATAGTCCATATGGGGTTTTACAAAGTAAATTGTGTCGTGTGCCACTAAATTATGTCGCGCGCCATCAAATTGTGTCGCGTGCCACAATTTGGTGGCGGTGGTTATCAAGTTACGATGAAACTGATTGAACCATAAGGTGATTTGAGTAAGCGGAACAAAATCTCACGATTCTACGGATAATCTCGGAATTTTACGCTAAAAAACCATCCATGGTTATATACTTAGGGCGGTCAGAAAGCTCTAATCAGTGCTATCATATACTCTTATTGTACCTTATTGGATCGATATTGAAGCTTGAATTTACTTCTTAACACATTCACAAGTGATACCAATTTACAGAATCAAAATCTAGAGACAACTCTTTGTATACCACGTCCTATATATTGTGTCGCTTGAGCCACCGTGTAAAATTATGGCCACAAATCACCCGTTCACCACTCGTTCTTCCCTAAAAAGTAGGCTCCATTATCAGATATTTGAATCTGAGAGAGTATCATTCCCATCAACTTCCTAAGATTGATTTGTATTTGAGCATTCGTATCGCTTAGTAATGCCCTTGTAATGTCGTTACTCTTGAGGGAAGGTCGGGTGGTTTGTGGCCATAATTTTACACGGTGGCTCAAGCGACACAATATATAGGAAGTGGTATACAAAGAGTTTTCTCTAGATTTTGATTTTGTAAATTGGTATCACTTGTGAATGTGTTAAGAAGTAAATTCAAGCTTCAATATCAATCTAATAAGGTACAATAAGAGTGTATGATAACACTGATTAGAACTTTCTGACCGCCCTAAGTAGTATAAGAATCTCACGGATCTACGATCTCACGAATCTACACAACAGGACTAATATTTGCTAAACAATCCGAAATTTAGTCTAAATCATAGCACTCTGTATATAAGGCCTTCCATATAAATCTCAAAAATGGACCAGGGATGCGGTCGAAGAAGGTTGATCAAATACATGATCTGCCAAAAATCATGAACGACGCAGAATAGAGCTTCGAAATGTATTACCAGTATATATAAATATGACGCCAAAGTATCTAAATCCGTTGTTAAAATTTCGATTAGTCATCATGTGATTCCGCAATAGGTTATACTTGGGACAAATTTAGTGATTTTCAGAGGCCGTTTAAGGTCGCTTCTAAGTGTTTTTATTATATTTTTTTCGCATAGAACTGAATGGGCTTGATGCAAAAATTTGGGGGTTTTTTCATTAAAAGTTTCTACATTCCAGCGTTGCTATGGAAACGCATTTTGATCAGTTGAGGTCATATCTTGAAAACCGCAATAACTATACATTCAAATTTGATCTTATTTGATAGACAATAGACTACTTCCTATAAAGCAATAACATAATTTCCACGTCTAGATTTAATGGTTTACGAGTTATTAGACAAATTATCACTTTGGTCAGAATTGGTAATTTGTCTAATAACTCGTGAGATTTAGATGGAAGGCCTTATATACAGAGTGCTATGATTTGAACTAAATTTCGGATTATTAAGCAAATATTAGTCCTCTAAAATTAACTTTTCAACTTATTAGTGACATTTATTGCATTCCTATTACATAGCAACAACAGCATTGCACTGTTTATGTTTAGCCTGTCTGTGATCAAATATACAACAGACTTATAATTCCGAATGCACTTATCAATTGCAGAATGTTGTAAGAATTAGTGATATTATAGAGGAAGACAAAAAAGCATTTTCAAAATGGTAGAATTGAGAGTTGTCAGGTCAATTTTATATTTTTACAAAAGGCATAAAATTTTGAGTTATATATAGAAAGCGTTTACAGGTACAAAAATGTGAATAACTCAAAGAGAACATATGGAAACCAAATGAATTTTTCTATACAATGAATTATGAATATAAACAGTAAAATACCCAAAAATAAAACAGCTTCCAAAATATACATTTTTGTTTCGTCATAGTTCCGGTTTGCTTCGGGAGTTAGTTTCAGTTCCAGTTTTCACAAAGAAAAGGAACTCAAAACTTAATTTATCAAGTTTTTCGAGTTCTCCATATGTAAAAACATAAGTATTGCAATTTATGAAAGAATTTGATGAATATTTTTCGAGTTATTCGAGTTTAAAATGGGATGGTGATTTTACCATTGTGAAAATCCTTGGTCAAACAGCAAAAATTCAAAAACTTGTGACGCCATAACTCAAAAACCACATGACCGATTGATCTGAAATTTTCACAAAAGTAAAGACATATCAGTGCCTTGTCGCACAGCAAATTTCAGACAAATCGGTTGATGGTGGTGGAATGATTGGTTTTTTGACATGGAATTCCCCAAATGCTCTTAAACCGTCTCTGAAAATCACCAAACTTGTCAAAAATATAACCTATTGCGCAACCATATGGTGACTAATCTAAATTTTAACAACGGATATGAGTACTTTGACACCATATTTATATATGCTGGTAATACATTCCTAAGCTCTATTTGCTTTGTTAATGATATAAGCTGCTCATGTATCAGTTCAACCATCTTCTACCGCAACCCTAGTCCCAAATCCGCAAGTTACTGTGAGGCTTTATATACAGTAGGCTATGGGATGTCATATTTATTTCATTGTAACAAATATATACGGTACATTATAATTACATGGCTAAAGTTACTAGGGCACGCGGAAGGATAAAGCTTTTGAAGGGGTACGGGAATGAAAAAGGTTGAGAACCCCTGATCTAGCTCCAAAATTAGTCGAATTAATCATTGCCTTTCAGTAAACCTTCCTGTTAAAACTCGATTAATGTGTATATATATACAGGGTGTCTCATAATTATTGTCCCCTTAATTAAATAAGCAATAATATAAAATGAATTGCGTTACTGGTTATAATTATTTTCCTATATAACCTCCTCCCATCTATATGGATTTACGAGTTCTATCTGGCATCCCACTCACTAAACTTTCCAAAAGATTCGGCTCAATCTCCGACCACACATGTTTAGCTGAATTTTTAGGGTTTCAAGACTATCAGCAGGCTCACTCTCTTCAAGTCTAGATTTCAAGATAGATCAAAGGTTTTTGATCGGATTAAGGACAGGCGAGTTCCCTGGCCATTGATTTTTACTCCAGAACGAACTGAGGTTCTCACTACCCCATTTCTGTGTCCTAATGGCAGTGTGAGCAGGTGCACCGTCCTGCATGAAGACAACTTTCGACAAGTTTTGCGCAAATTTCTTCTCCAAAACTGTTCCAGCATTTGCAGTTCTTTTAAGCGAAGGTAGACAGGTCTTTGTTAGAATTTCATCGATATAGTAAACAGCATTAATTGTCTGTTTAGGAGGAAGAAAATATAATTCCGAGAGGGCTTGGGAGCTCATCATCCCCCATACCATCACTTTCGGTGGACCAGCACCTGGTCGATGTTCAAGGCTCTCGCCTTTCTTGTGCTAGAGCCGCGGCCTTTTTATGGTTCGAATTGATACACAAACATCCTTAGCAACTTTTTTTGCGTCATACCAGCAAGTAACATGCCTACAGCATGATTTCTAATTTCTGAATGGTTAGATTTGACTTCCATTTTGTCAAAAAAAGGGGTAATTACAGAATCAATGTAAAGGAAAACGTAGAAGAGCTATTAGAAAACAGTTATAGTGAAAACCATTAACAGCAGTGGTGTTTTGGGGGGAGGCGCGCCCCCCCCACTTTTTTCGCTTGGGGAGGCGCTCCTTACCTCATGCTGACTACCATTTTAATCTTAGCCTTAGAATGTATTACGTAGCATAACAAATTCAAATCAATTGTTGCCATTTTAAACTAACCATACTTTTTTGGGCAAACCAGATCGAAGGGAGGGCAAATGCCCCCCCCTGGAAGAAACCCTGATTAATATACACATTCTATTAAAATTTCAGCCTTCTATCACCTAAAATGGCTGAATTATAGTCGAAAAACTGAAATTTATAATTATAAAAAGGTGACAATGACGTCATAATTCCATGCTTAGTCGACATTTTCGTCTGAGGTCAGAACTTAGTGGAGCCATAGCCAAAAATCAGCTCTCTGTGCCTAGTTTCTTCTTCAATCAATTCGCAACAGATATATATATATACGTGGTATATATCCTTACTATTAAAACTCGATTAATGTTTGTGTATGTGTGTATATATATATATATATGTAACGAATTGATTGAAGAAACTGTCAGAAAGCTGATTTATGGCATGTGGGAGTCTTTTGACTATGGTTCCAGTAAGTTCTGAGCTCAGACGAAAATGTCGACTCATCATGGAATTATGACGTCATTGTCACGTTTTTTATAATTAGAAATTTCAGTTTTTCGACCATAACTCAGCTATTTTAAGTGATAGAAGGCTGAAATTTTAATAGAATGTATATTAACATTTTTCAAATGTAGTAGAATTATCATCAAAAGATGATGACTCATCACTCTGTTATGACGTCATTAATACACATCAAAAATGTTAAAAATTGACATTTTGGTGATTTTTCGTGCGATATCGATTATAATTATCACTGGGACAGACGTATTTAGAGATGTTATCTCCCTTATAATTAATCAATGTGACCCCATGCGCCCAAAGGGCACCTCCGGCGGACACAAAGTGTACACCAGCCGCGCAGCGCGCTTGTATATATACAGTGGAACCTGTATATAACGGCCACCGAAAGGACTGGACAAAATTTCCCGTTATACACAGGTGACCGTTATATACAGGTGATTGTCATCACCAAAATGTATCAACGTAGTGCAATAAATATAAGTTTTTAGAAATTCATTACTTGAAGTCAATACATGAAACTTGTTTATCGTTCGTAAAAGGTCCTGTAATAAACACATAAAAAGGTGATGGTCGTTATAGATAGGTTGTGGCCGTTATAGACAAGTAGTGGCCGTTATAGGCAGGTGATGGCCGTTATAGACAGTTTTAGGGGCAGTAAGGGACTACAAACGGGTGGCCGCGTTGAGCAGGTGACCGCTATACACAGGTTCAATACTATGGAACTTCGGACGGGACTATTCATTGGTGACCGCTATAGACAGGTGACCGTTATAGCAGGTTCGACTCTGTATATATATATACATTAACCTAGTTTTAATAGTAAGGATGACAATACATATATTGTAGCGTCTTACAATGATTTATATCGTGAGTGTGAAGTCATGTATATTGTATAGAAAAGGTGTGAAAAATTGTTTTCCATTTTTTTTGAAAGGTGTGAAATTGACAAATTTTGTGATTTTTGTATGATATCGATAATAACAGAGATGTGTTCAGAGATGTTATCTAACTTATAATTAATCAATGCGAGCATAGGCGTCCAAAGGACGCTTCTGGCGGACAAAGCGTCCGTTGGTCGCGCGCAGCGCAAGTAAGCGAAGCGCGCTTGTACTTGTATAAAATTCTAAACAAATACTAAATTGAAGTGGCGATTGCCATCGACGGTAGGAACAACAAGGACGGTGTCAAAGGAAATTCTGACAATCCACCATAGGAGTAAAGCAGATAGGCACAATTTTGGACGAAAATGAAGCACCTTTTTTCACGGAATTTCATGCTTCCGATTTAATAATTCAAAATTCTTCAAATATAATATGTAAGGAGCGGAAGTTGAGGCTTTTGGAGTGGAGTTTGTTTGAAAAAAGGGTGAAAATTAGGGCTTTTAATTGATAAAATAAGTAGGAGAAAAAAGTGACGATAATTCCAGGGACGAAAGTTCCGCTACGCGTTGTCGGGTAACCGGGGGCATGCCCCCGGAAAAAAAATTACATTTTGGTTTCGGAAATGGCAAATCCGCATTCTGACAGCACAATTGAGCAAGATTAAAAAGTTTAAAACATGTTTTTAATGCCATATTTTATCATTTTGCAGAAAATTTCCAGGGATGTATGGTAACCCTGGTATCCCTACTGCACACACAAAAAAGAAACAAAGTTGGGAACTTGGTTCAACGCGTCCAAAAATGTATTTAATAGATGAATTATAACTAGATTAATGTACGTAGTTCTCTGAATAAATATCCAAACAAGTTTCAATCAATGGTTAGAACATCTTTAACGAATGTTCTTGTTTCTCATCAGCTACAACAATCCTGTCCATAGAGTCTAACACAATGCCTTGAGGATGAAGTAAAGCACTAGACTCTTTACCGATCTGGTGAATCATGTATCCCCTATGTGTAAATATGCTAATTAGATTTCTTTTCGAGTCAGATATTATAATGTTCTCTTCATGGTCTAGTGTGAAGAACCATCCCGAGTCAATTGCTTTATCTGTACCCCTGCTTACGATACTGTGAGAATAGCTGAGATCTCTATTGAAAATATGAATGCAGGGATCTCCCTCGTCTAAAACAAAAATTTTGTCAAGGATTATTTGGATATCTCTTGGACTGTGTAGATGATCTTTTCCAAAACTAGTTTTATATTGAAGCTTTTCAGAATAAATTATGATAACATTCTTATTCCAATCACAAACATAGATATCTCCATTGCTCTGGGATACAACTAGTCCATAACCACTTGAGATCTGTTCAGATTCAGATCCTTTCTTTCCAAACTCTCTGAGAAAATCACCATTCAAGTCATAGGAATATACATTTGGTCCTGATTGGCTTACATACACCTTATCGTTTCCGATCGCTATGCCATACGGATAGTTCAGTCTGCCAGCTCCTTTATCACTAAACTTGTACAAGTACTGGCCTTGATGATCATAAACTTGAATTCTGCGATTGTTATTGTCAGCTATGAATATATTCGAAGATTTTGGATCAATCGCTATTCCGCGAGGATACCTCATCTCACCATTTGCACTCCCTCTACCACTAGCAGTGATAATCGGATCAATCTTATCCAGGTAGCGAATTTTGGTTCTCATTTCAATTCTTCCTAGATCTCTAACAGAGCTGAGTATATCTTCATTCCATGTTAACGTCACATATGATTTGAAAGAATTGAACTGGATCTCGTTTATTTTCAATTCAATGTCAGTAATATGTTGATGCTTTAATGATTTGAATAATTCGCTCTCTCCAAGATCACTCTCTGTAATATCACGGAATTGCATTAGGGATTTGATAGCTTCATCTCTCTGGTCTTGTTCGCTCTGAAAATTAGCTTCAAATTCTTCTAATTTAGTTAGTAACTCACTTTCTTTCTCTCGTAACTGCTGTACTAAAATCTGAAATTTATTAGTTATTTTAGATCTTATTGAGTTGATATTTTCAATGACATCGTTACGTTCTCTTTCGTCACAAAAAACAAATGAACGCGTCTTCAAAACCCTATTTAAATAAATAGTACTTGATTAGTTGAATTAATCACAATATATAGTGATTATTTTCTACGAAGTGGCTATTGACCTACTGGTCGGTGTCAATAGACCACATATTGCTTATTGACCAAACGGTCATGTACCAAAAAGTAGGCAATATCTGAGTGGCAATTACCAAAAGGTTTCAAAAAGTGGAAATGTCCCACTTTTTAGTGTGTAGAACTAATACTATGTCCCGCTTTTTTGCTTGCAGAGGTTGGCATGTATGGGATATATATTACTTTTTGGTACAAGACCGGTTGGTCTGTCAATAGCTTCACTCTATTTGCGTACTAAAGTTCTTGTATGCGCAGGAAATTAAAATATTCGTAGTCAGGGTTGCTTATTATGAACCCGCTTAATTAAGGTGACAGGCCCTCAAATTTTGAAAAAAATTGCCAGATCCAAATATATTGTAATTTAGTTTTTATTTCATTCTAAGATGTCTAAATAATCCGATAATGAGATATTTTGTCAATCCAATGATTATTTATGTACTTATAGCCGGTCAAATCTAGTCTTTTTCATTAATAATCTATTAATTTAAATTTTTAAAATTATCAATTGGCGCACATCAGGGTTGCCGTGGGAATGGGAATCTGTGGGTTTTCCCATATGGGATGGGAATGGGAATGACTTTAAGCCTATGGGTATCCCCACATGTGGGTTCTGAGGGTTTTTGTGGGTTTTCTGTGGGTTTTCTTGGGGCATGCCTAATTTCCGGGACGGGACGGAACCATCAGGTACCTAATTTCCGGGACGGGACGAGTCAAAATGCCTAATCTCCGGGACGGGACAGAAAAGGTACCTAATTTCCGGGACGGGACGGGTTAAGATGCCTAATTTCCGGGACGGGACGGGTTAAGATGCCTAATTTCCAGGACGGGACGGGTGAAGATACCTAATTCCCGGGACGGGATGCCGTCCCGTCCCGGAAATTGGGCAATCCCGTTTTCTTGTGGGTTTCTGTGGGTTTTTTGTGAGGTTTCTTGTGGGTTCTGTGGGTTTTTGTGGGTATTCCCATAGAAATCCTGTGGGAATGGGATGGGGATGGGTATTGAAATTCCATTCCCACGGCAACCCTGGCGCACATCCGTACGATCACCCTAACTCAAAAAATATTCACATTTTAATCAATTAAGGTTGGCCTTTCCTATAATAGCTAACTTTTGACTTTTTCAACCGATTCATTTAATTTTTTCAGTGCAGATTTGAATCGCAGAGTTATCTGCAAAACTGCAATAATAATTGAAATTATTGCAATAGATAAAAAATTTTCTTAAAAAATTTGGTTATTTTACAAGGAAGAAATCGGACACAATATGCTTACAATCCTTTTGAAACTTTTCAAATTCATTCATAAATCGATGGTCTAACTAATGGAACAGACAGATTTTTGAAAATTTGAAAATTGTTAAAAATTCCTTATAATAAAAAGTCGAGAGAGCATGCTCGTTAAGTCGAGAGAGCATGCTCGTTAGGTCGAGAGAGCATGCTCTTTAGGTCGAGAGAGCATGCTCGTTATATACTCCATTGGGGTAAGCAGAACTTTCGTCCCTGGAATTTTTGTCTCTTAGAGACCAAAATAAACGGGCACTAATATGTAAGGAACGGAAATTGAGGCTTTTGGAGTAGAGTATGTTTGAAAAAAAGGGTGAAAATGAGGCATTTTGATTGAGAAATCATTAGGTGCGAAAAGGGAATTTCAGGGGACGAAAGTTCCGCCATTCCTCCATTGGTTACCAGCATCATACCTACTTATAATAGTAGGAAGTTATTACATAATATATGAAACTTCTCGAACTAATTTAAACCAATTTTACATCAGGATTTTTATAGGTGATACTCCGTACGGGAAGTACAGTATCTAGGGCGCATGTAGTATATTCAAATCAGTAAATACTTGTACCTTTTTTGAACATAAAGAAGGTATAAATGTAAGGAGCATGCTCTCTCGACCTAATGAGCATGCTCTCTGGACTTAACGAGCATGCTCTCTCGACTTTTCAATACCTCAAAAATTCACACCAAAACAGCCGAGGAAATTTATTTTTAGTAATTTTGACACTATTTTTTTCATAATTCTCTTTTTATTCCAAATATCAAAAATCTCTGTTCATTATGTCCTACTCTTCGAGATCTATCAAAAACCGTTGAGTTTTCGCCCCTATGTTGAATTTACAAAAAGTTATCACCTTTATAATTGCTGAAAAAAGTCTCAGAAAATAGGATTTAAAAAATATTTATATAAGTCCCTCAATTTCCATTAGTTTTAACTGCTTTGGAATAATAAATAACATGCAAATATCCTTATTCGACAACTTATAACAGTACTTAACTTCAAAATATGGTATATCAAATTTTTCACAATCAAAATTGTGAAAAACTGGTCATTGATGACTGGTCACCCAAAAATAACCACATTCGATAGTATCCGCAGGAATTCCAGATCAATAACTTCTTTGAACAATGTCTGATCATCATTTTAAGCTCAGCACTAAATTTCCAGCAATTTGATATATATATTGACCATATTTGGAGATTTTTTTGGATGTCTGTGCACAGCAACGGCCAGGAATTTTTTCACATTCCTGGCCGTTGCTAGGAACCTGCAGCCAAAGAATTTCTCCAAATGTGTCCAATATATATATCAAATTACTGGAAATCTAGTGCTGAGGACGAATTTAGCATTAAAATGATGATCTGACATGGTTCAAAGAAGTTATGGATATGAGACATTTCGGTTGAAAAATGTGTCCTTTTTTGGGCGACACCAGGTGGTACAAGTGGCTCAAGTTGCGAAATATTAGCATTGAAATTCTAAAAATCGAAATTAATGTTTAGAACCCCTTTAGGGATCTAGAAATGATTAAAAAGGCCTTTGGCAAATTTTTGATAAAAAACAAAATGCCCGTAGGAAAGGCCAACCTTGAGCACAAACATATTGTAAAAAACACGCAAAATACTCTGATTAAGATTTTCAAATAAAAGGAAAGTTTTAAAACTGAATATTATTTTGCCTCCAAAATTCCTGATTAAATGGCTTGACAAAATATTTTTCAACATAAGTTTATTATGAACTAACTTCCTGGTCCCAATTTCTTTTTTAGATAGGATTTCTATTGAACTAAGTTCGCTTAATATGAAGTATCTCTATTATGAACAGATTTTTAGTCTCTTGGTGGTTCACAATAAGCGACCCAGACTGTATAATGCGTCTGAACGATTTCACCTTTTTTGGTCTTATTGCATTGATTGGCATTTAAATGTGATTGCTATCCAAGTAGAGAATGGTTTATGATGTCTACTATTGAGATGAGTGCTGGTGATCTAGCAGTCCGTGTTTTTCTCATTTAATAAAATGCGATCATCTAATTTATGCGTCTAAATTCAAATATTTACGTGTTGGATAATTTGGTATATTAGTCACATTTGGTAATTTGCTCAATAACTCGTAAACCATTGAATTTAGACATAGAAATTATATGATCGCTTAATAGGAAGTAGTCTATTGGCTACTATCAAATAACAAAATTTGAATGTCCAGTTATTGAGGTTCTCAAGATAAGATCCCAAAAGATCAAAATGCGTTCCCATAGCAACGCTGAATGTTAGTGGCAACATTAGATTTAAAAATTCCAAAATTTTCACATCTATGAGAAAAACTTTATATTAAAAGCACTTAGAAGTGTGCATAAACCTGGTCTGGAAATCATTAAATTCGTCATAATTTTAACCAATTGCGAACAAGTCTAAATGGAATGGCGGAAAATTCTAGCATAACTTACATACATATATACTTAGGATTCAAATGTTCATGCTAGAAAAGGCCTATTTCACTTTCAATTTCAAACTATTTCAAACCAAATGCTCACTTCAACGGGGCATTAGTGCGAATTTAGAAAGTTGGCATTAGTTCTACTGAAAATTTGGAGAGTTGGCATTAGTTCTACTCGCGTTTTGGAGGGTTAGCAATAGTTTCCCCCTCGATTTTATGAGAGTAGACATTCGTAAACGGAAAGATGGTTTCGGGGAAAAATAATCGCGGAAAGTGAAAGTAGGCATTTTCAGTTGAAGTAGTGTGATTTCCTTACTATTAAAACTCGAATAATGTGTATATATCTAAGTTGGCTAATTCATCAAAAAATGGCAAGGAATTGTAAATTATTCGAATAATTCATAATTCAAGGATGAATTAGTCAATCACAAGCTAGGTTGACTAAATCATGTATTAATGAACAATTCGAATAATTCATAATTCCTGAAATATGAATTATTCGAATAATTCATAATTCAGGAATTATGAATTATTCGAATAATTCAGAATCCTGAATTATGAAATATTCGAAAAAGGCATTCATATAATTTATGATTTTGAATGATTATTCTCAGGTTTGATTCATTATAAATTAGTCAATTTAATGTTAGTATACTTACCGGTATGCTCTAATTGGGATTCTCTAATTTTCCAGTTCGGACCCCATTACCCACTGGTGGACAATTGGAGAGGACCTATTGTATATGCAACGAATTGTTTGAAGAAACTGCCAGGCACAGAAAGCTGATTTTTGGCATGTGAGGTGTTTTGGCTATGGCTCCACTAAGTTCTAACCTCAGACGAAAATGTCGGCTCATCATGGAATTATCCGTCATTGTCAGCTTTTAATAATTAGAAATTTCAGTTTTTTTACTATAACTCAGCCATTTCAAGTGATAGAAGGCTGAAACTTTAATAGAATGTGTATATTAATTAATATATCACAAATATGACACAACTATCATAAAAAATGATGACCCATCACTATGTTATGACGTAACCATTACGCATCAAAAATTGAAAATTTACTTATTTTGCACAAGTTACTGCACAGGTGAACAGGTTTCGTCCTCTTTCATTCCAAATATATCATCATAGGACACTAATTAAACTAAGGGAAAGTGAATTCTATTTTTGAGCTAATTAAATCATTCCCAATTTTTATCCCAAAGAATGGGGTCATATTCAAAATTCTGAGGACCCGACTGCCCCGATTAGAGAGGTTCCACTGTATGTAACAACCTAGGGCTCATTCTCAGCCATAAGTGAGGTGAACCATATCTCTCCAAGGCATGGACGTCGATCCTGGGGGAGGGCAAGGGGGCCAATCCTTTTGCCAGGTATAAATTGAGACATCCAAGTGCATAAAGTTAAAATGATTATCGTCATTCGCGAAAAGCTCAGGTCAGTTAATGCAAAAGTATCAACGATCATAGAATCAATATATAGAGTAAATTTACTTGCGTAATACCTTGGCAATTAATCTCTTCCATTGCCCTTGTATCTTTACTAAGTACAAGCGCGCTTCGCTTGCTTGCGCTGCGCGGCTGGCGGACACTTTGTGTCCGCCGGAGGCTCCCTTTGGTCGCCTGGGTTCAAATTGGGTAATTATAAGGGAGATAACATCTCTCAATACATCTCTCCTACTGTTAAAATTTATATCGCACGAAAAATCACCAAATTTATCAATTTTTAAAATTTTGATGAGTAATAATGACGTCATAACAAAGTGATGAGTCATCATTTTTTATGATAGTTGTGAGGCATGTCAGTATACATATTCTATTAAAATTTCAGCCTTCTATCTCCTATAATGGTTGAGTTATGCTCGAATAACTGTATTGCTTAACTTTAAAAAATGTGAAAATGAAGTCATAATTCCATGATGAGTCGACATTTTACAGCCAAAAGACTCACACATGCCAAAAATCAGCTTTCTGCGCCCGGCAGTTTCTTCAATCAATTCGTTACAGATATATATATCCTTACTATTAAAACTCGATTAATATTTATTTATCCTTACTATTAAAACTCGATTATTGTATATTTATATATATACAAGCGTGCTTCGCTTGCATGCGCTGCGCGGCTTGCGGACACTTTCTCTTCGGTCGCCTGAGGTCACATTGGTTAATTATAAGGGAGATAGCATCTCTAAATATCTGTCCTACTGTGCTAATCGACATCACTCGAAAAATCACCAAATTAGTCAATTTTAAAATTTTTGATGTGTAATGATGACGTCATAACAAAGTGATGAGTCATCATTTTTTGATGAAAGTCGCATCATATGTGAGGTATGTTAGTATACATATTCCATTAAAATTTCAGCCTTCTATCTCCTATAATAGCTGAGTTATGCCCGAATAACTGTGTTGCTTAACTTTTAAAAATGTGACAATGACGTCATAATTCCATGATGTGTCAACATTTTGGTCTGAGCTCAGAACTTACTGGAGCCATAGCCGAAAGACTCCCACATGCCAAAAATTAGCTTTCTGGGCAAACCAGTTTCTTCAATCAATTCGTTACAGATATATATATATATAAATAAATCCTTACTATTAAAACTCGATTATTGTTTATATATATACAATGGCGTTTCGCTTGCTTGCGCTGCGCGGCTGGCGAACACTTCGTGTCCACCGGAGGTTCCCTTCGGTCGCCTGGAGGTGACATTGGTTAATTATAAGAGAGATATAATCTCTAAATAGGTCTGTCTTAGTTTTAAAATCGATATCACTCGAAAAATCACCAAATTTGTCAATTTTAAAAATTTTGATGAGTAATGATGACGTCATAACAAAGTCGTGAGTCATCATTTTTTGATGATATTTGCATCATATGTGAGGTATGTTAGTATACAGATTCTATTAAAATTTCAGCCTTCTATCTCCTATAATGGCTGAGTTATGCTCGAATAACTGTGTTGCTTAACTTTTAAAAATGTAACAATGACGTCATAATTCCGGCGGACACAAAGTGTCCGCCAGCCGCGCAGCGCAAGCAAGCGAAGCGTGCTTGTATATATATATATATATATATACAGTCGACTCCGCTTAATAGGGCCACTGTTTAATCGGGTCAGCCGCTTAATCGGGCCACTTTTGGCAGGACCGGAATAGCTCTGACACATAGAAGCTAATACAAAATATTTTCGGTTAATAGGGTCCTCCGCTTAATCGGGGCAAAATGTCCTCTGACCGATGTGGTCCTATTAAGCGGAGTCGACTGTATATATGTAACGAATTGATTGAAGAAACTGCCGGTCATAGAAAGCTAATTTTTTGCATGTGGGAGTCTTTTGGCTATGGCTCCAGTAAGTTCTGAGCCTAGGGCAAAATGTCGACTCATCATGGAATTATGACGCCATTGTCACATTTTTAAAAGTTAAGCAATACAGTTATTCGAGCATAACCCAACCATTATAGGAGATAGAAGGCTGAATTTTTAATAGAATGTGTATACTAACATGCCTCACATATGATGCAAATATCATCAAAAAATGATACTCATCACTGTGTTATGACGTCATCATTATGCATCAAAAATTTTAAAATTGACAAATTTGGTGATTTTTCGAGTGAAATCGATTTTAACATTAAGATGGATTTATTTAGAGATGATATCTCCTTTATAATTAACCAATGTGACCCCAGGCGACCGAATGGAGCCTCAGGCGGACACAAAGTGTCCGCCAGCCGCGCTGCGCAAGCAAGCGAAGCGCGCTTGTACTATATATACATATATATATATATATATATATACAGGGTGGTCAAAAAAAAAGTGTACCCGTACATATTTTGGACCACCCACACTGCAACTTTTGTCTCAACTTTAATACCGTTTTACCATTTTAAGTACTACTAGCTATGTCCAAGAAAAACTCTCTGTGGACTGTCGAAATGAGAGCATTCGCAGTTGAGAATTACTTGGAGACGTAAAGCTTCGATGCAGCGATACGTGATTTTGTTACCAAGTTCAACCCCCCTAAACCACCATACAAATCTCTCATTGTCAAGTGGGTAGCCAAGTTTAGGACAAGGGACAGTCAGGAACCTTAACTCGATAGCCCCTGGTCGAAAAAGTCACTCAGGACGGAAGAGAAAGCGGAATGAGGAGTTTATTGAGCGCCTGCGAGAATCCGTCCTAGAGTCACCTCATAAATCGACGAGGAGGAGGTGTCAGGAGCTGGCCTCCTCACGCTCTACGATGTTGAGAGCTATCAAAGAAGACCTAAACTTGTTTCCCTATCGTATTAGCATTCATCAGAAGCTCACAGAAACGGACAAGAAGAACAGGCTGGTCATGGCAAAGGCTCTGTCTGTTGTCCAGGATCATCAGTCGCAAGTGTGAGATCCAGTGGCCCCCTTATTCTCCCGACCTGAGCCCTCCAGATTTTTTCTTATGGGGCTATATCAAAGACAGGATATACCATAACAACCCCAAGACACTGGAGGAGCTAAAAACTAACATCAGAACCGTTATCAGAGGGATTAAACAACCGATTTTGAAGTCTGTCATGTAGAACTTTACTATGCGCATAAGAAAAGTAATAAATCTGAAAGGAGGACATCTGGAACATCTGCTCTGAACGACCATACCAAAACAGCTATAATGATTTCGAATTGTTTTCTCAATTCCAATTTGTCTATATTTATAAAAAAATTGTTCAATTGCTTCAAAACCTAAAATAAATGGCAAAAATTGGAAAAAATATGTAGGGTACACTTTTTTTTTGACCACCCGGTATATATATATATCTGTAACCATAGCCTACTATATATAAGGCCTAAGAGTAACTTAACCAGGGATGCGGTAGAAGATGGATGAAGAAATACATGAGCTGCATTAAATCATTAACAAAGCACAATAGAGCTTAGGAATGTATTACCAGCATATATAAATATGGTGTCAAAGCACCCATATCCGTTGTTAAAATTTAGATTAGTCATCAAATGATTGCGCAACAGGTTATATTTGGGTCAAATTTAGTGATTCTCAGAGGCCGTTTAAGGGCACTTCTAAATGTTTCTATTTAAGGTCTTTCGCATAGAACTGAGAAGTGAATGTGTTAATACGAAAAATTTGGAATTTTTTCATGGAATGTTCTTACATTCCAGTGTTGCTATGGAAACGTGTTTTGGTCAGTTGGAGCTATATCTTGAAAATAGCGATAGCTAGACATTCAAATATAATCCCATTTCATAGCAAATAGGCTACTTCCTATTTAGCTATAATACAATTTCTGTGTCTAAATTCAATGGTTTACGAGATATTCGACAAATTACCAAATGTGACCAATATGATAAATTGTCTAATAACTCGCAAATTATTGAATTAAGACATAGAAATTGTATTATAGCTTAATAGGAAGTAGCCTATTTGCTATCAAATGGGAATAAATTTGAATGTCTAGCTATCGCTGTTTTCAAGATATAGCCCCAACTGACCAAAACACGTTTCCATAGCAACACTGGAATGTAAGAACATTCCATGAAAAAATTCTAAATTTTTCGTATTAACACATTCACTTCTCAGTTCTATGCGAAAAACTTTATAATAAAAACACTTAGAAGTGCCCTTAAACGACCTCTGAAAATCACTAAATTTGACCCAAATATAGCGTGTTGCGCAATCATTTGATGACTAATCTAAATTTTAACAACGGATATGGGTGCTTTGACACCATATTTATATATGCTGGTAATACATTCCTAAGCTCTATTGTGCTTTGTTAATGATTTAATGCAGCTCATGTATTTCTTCAACCATCTTCTACTGCATCCCTAGTGCCAAATTCGCAAGTTACTCTGAGGCCTTATTATAGTAGGCTATGCTGTAACGAATTGATTGAAAAAACTGCCGGGCACAGAAAGCTGATTTTTGGCATGTGGGAGTCTTTTGGCTATGGCTCCAGTAAGTTCTGAGCTCAGAGCAAAACGTCGACTCATCATGGAATTAGGACGTCATTGTAACTTTTTTAAAAGTTAAGCAATACAGTTATTCGAGCATAACTCAGCCATTATAGGGGATATAAGGCTGAAATTTTAATAGAATGTGTATATTAATATACCTCACATATGATGAAATCATCAATCATCAAAAAATGTTGACTCATCACTTTGTTATGACGTCATCATTACTCATCAAAATTTTGTGATTTTTCGTGCGATATCGATTATACCAGTAGGACAGACGTATTTAGAGATGTTATTTCCCTTATAATTAATCATTGTGATTCCAGGTGCCCAAAGGCCGCCTCCGGCGGACACAAAGTGTCCGCCAGCCGCGCAGCGCAAGCAAGCGAAGCGCGCTTGTATATATATACAGTATATATGTATGTGATTTTTCCAGCGATATCGATTATAACCGTCGGACAGACGTATTTAGAGTGTTTATGTATATATATATATATATATATATGTATGTATGTATATACAGTACCTGGACAAAAGTATTCGACCACCACAGAAACCTCCATACAAATACGTAGTATTAAAGTGGGTATATTCATAAAGGAATATATATTCAAACCGTTAGGAATACTCTGTTTTTCATTTCAAATTCGTAAACTACACTTTCTAATTACTCATAATTGATAGCCTCAACTCAATTACTAACTCCCAAGTTAATAAATATCAATATTTGATACTTGATACTACTTATCCCAAGTTCGCAGCCATTATATCTGATGGCGATTAATGACACAAAGTGGCAGAGGTTGATAATTTTCTACATAAGAATAAGTATTTGAGTTGAGACTCTGAATTACGAGTAATTAGAATGTGTAGATTACGAATTTGAAATAAAAAATAGAGTATTTTCTACTGTTTGAGGACATGTTCCTTTTTTGAATAGTTCCAATTTAATACTATTTGTATGGAAGTTTTCGTGGTGGTTGAATACTTTTGTCCGGGTAGTGTATATATGTCTGTATGTATATATATATATATATATATATATATATATATATATATATATATATATATGTATGTATATAAACAATTGATTGAAGAAACTCCCTGGCACAGAAGGTTGATTTTTGGCATGTTGGAGTGTTTTGACTAAGGATCCACTAAGTTCTGACCTCAGACAAGAACTATAATTACAACCATTTTAGGTGATAGCAGGCTGAAATTTTAATAGACTGTGTATATCAATATTTTAAACATATTATGATACAATTATCATTATTTACTTCCACTGGGTCGGATATTTTTTAGTGGAACATGGGCCACATGAGTTATGAGTCTGCAAAAGTGAACCGTAGTCCATTCTGCTGTGAGGGATATTTCCAAAAATAAAAATAAAATCTCTTACTTTAGCTTTGTTCTCCTATTTAATAGCCTGAGTTAAATTCCCAAAATGGTGAAATTTGGATTTACTACATGTATGCATTTCGAAACCTACGTATGTGATTTTCTAATTAACAAATATGCACAAACCCACCTGGAAATTAATTATCTTCGCATTCTCACAATTGGCTAGCCATGTTTAAGCTATTGTTTTACACAAAATTTGGTTGCTTGAGGTGTACAGCTAGTGGCTATTTTGTTTCTGATGTAAATCCATTAAAATCCATTTAAAATTTCGTAGTAGGATGGAAGAATGAATAATTTGTATATACACATATAGATTAAATTAATTCAATGCATTCTATACACTAAGGCAGCGGTTTTCAATCTAGAGGTAAGTAATTAGCTATAATATATCTTAGGAAGGACATGGCCTACTTAATACACGGCCGTGTATGTCACCGAGAAGGCCTGACTAATAGAAGGTCAGTTTTAACACTTTTCAAAGTGTAATTAGACCGATAAATCAAAAACTGTATACGATAGACCTTGGGAAAGTATTATTACCATATTCAAACATCATAGCAAGGTATGCAATTCAGCTGTCAAAAGTTGATATATCATCATGTGATTGCGGAATAGGCTCTTTCAGAGCGAAAATTCTAACGTTCTAGCTCATTTTAAACATCGTTATCTGCATTTCTAATGCTTTTTATTGGACTACAATTAATCAAAAAAATCTGAAAATATTAATTGGAATGTCTATGCATTCTTCAGTTGGCATGGAAACTTAAAATTCAATGTTTAAGCGTTAACTCAAAAGTATAGATCGTAGACACTAAGAAATCATATGATTCAAACCACAAGTTAGCACTTAATACATGTTAATAATACTGTTTACGTGTTTATTTTCAATATTCTCTGAGCTATCTAGGATTTTATAACGATCTATAGACAAGTAATAAGATGTGACAAAATCCTAGATAACTGAAAGAATACTGGATATAAAAAAGTTAACAGTATTATTATCATATAAGAAGCACTAGCTTTTTCTTTCCTAGTGTCGACGATCTACCTTTTGAGTTATGGCTTAAACATTCAATTTATTGTTCCGTTGGTACATATATTGCCTCACAGTAACTTGTGGATTTTGGGCTAGGGCTGCGGTAAAAGATGGTTTCTAATACATAAGAAGCCTTAAATCATTAACCACGTACAAAAGAGCTTAGAAATGTATTACCAGCATATATAAATATGGTCAAATTATCCATATCCGTTGTTAAAATTTAGATTAGTCATCATATGATTGCGCAACAGGGTAAATTTATAACAAATTTAGTGATTTTAGAGGCCTTTTAGGGACACTTCTAAGTGTTTTAAATATAATGTTTTCGTATAAAACTGAGCTGTGAATGAGTTGATGCGAAAAATTTGGAATTTTTTAATGGAATGTTGCTAATAACTTTATGAATTTGGTTCCGATTTGAAATCTTAACATACCAACGTGTAGAGGAGGTCTGGGCGTTTGTGTTGTTAAATTTTTCACTGGTTTGGCTCGAACACGAGTGTTTGTTATCTTAGCGGCGGATCCGAAAAGTATTCGTACTAAATCAAAGATAATTATACCCGTGGAAGGAAGAGAGTAATGATGTATTTCAATTTTAAGTTTAAATTTTTAAATTTTCACAAAATGAGTCAGTAGTGACAGATCAAATTTAGGTCTCAGTTTTGGTTACTATCTCATGAAATATTTAGGATACAAACTTTTCCTTTAAACTATGTTTATTTCAGCTTGGTGTATTTTGTGTTTCAAATTTCAAATTAAAATATTAATCTTTGAACGAATTATTAATATTTGAATTTTACATTATATGTAATAATGTGATATCACCGGAGTTGTATATATCAGTAATATCTTCTTTTAATCACACCAGATCATATTTTGATTATTCGTGTCCAGCACTAAATTTCCAGCCATTTGATATATATGTCATGGGGGAACTTCAAATCTGGGGGAATTTGAAGTTCCTCCAGGGGAAATTCAAATTGGAGTTTCCCCTGGGGGAAATTTCAATTGGAGTTTCCCCAAGTGGAATTTTAAATTCCACTAGTGGGAACTCCAATTGGAATTTGCCCTGGGGGAATTTAAAATTCTAAAGACTAGATTTTGTCGTACAAAAAATTGGAGTTTCCCCTGGTGGAAATTTAAATTCCCCTAGTGGGAACTCCAATTTGAATTTGCCCTGGGGGAATTTAAAATTCTCAAATTGGAGTTTCCACTGGGGGGAATTTCAATTGGAGTTTCCCCTAGTGGAAATTTAAATTCCCCTAGTGGAAACTCCAATTTTTTGTACAACTAAATCTAGTCTTTAGAATTTTAAATTCCCCCAGGGCAAATTCAAATTGGAGTTCCTACTAGGGGAATTTAAAATTCCACTAGGGGAAACTCCAATTGAAATTCCCCCCAGTGGAAACTCCAATTTGAATTCCCCCTGGGGGAACTTCTAATTCCCCCAGATTTGAAGTTCCCCCATGACATATATATTGACCATATTTGGAGAAATTTTTAGTTGGCCGTTCCTCGCAACGGCCAGGATTGAAAAATTCCGATCTCTAAATTTTGGAGAAACCATATCGAGTGACCTCTTGTTCTTCTCGGCTAGGTTCAGCGAGTACGAATATGCTAATTAGAACGCTCTAATATATCATATGTGGAATACATGAAGGTTTTGTGGTATGCCATAGTGGCAGGTATAGTTGAATGTGGTAAAATGACTGGAAATTTAGTGCTGGACACGAACTAAACAATCAAAATATGATCTGGTGTGATTAAGTGAAGATATTAACTCCGGTGATATCACATTATTACATATAATGTAAAATTCAAATATTGATAATTCGTTCAAAGATTAATATTTTAATTTGAAATTTGAAACAGAAAATACACCAAGGCTGAAATAAACATATTTTAAAGGAAAAGTTTGTATCCTAAATATTTCATGAGATAACAACCAAAAACTGAGACCTAAATTTGATCTGTCACTACTAACTCATTTTGCGAAAATTTAAAAATTTAAACTTAAAAATGAAATACATCATAACTCTCTTCCTTCCATGGGTATAATTATCTTTGATTTAGGACGAATACTTTTCGAGTTATAAGCGATTAAGTGTGACTTCGAATCCGCCGCTAAGATAACAAACACTCGTGTTCGAGCCAAACCAGTGAAAAATTGAACCGACCACAATTTCACCAAATTTTAACTTATTAGTAGGGGTGTACCGGATATGAACCACTATCCGGCCGGATAGTGGTTCCAATTGTGATTGTGTATGAATTAAACATTAACTACAAAAAGGATAGAAACAGAAGCAATTTATTCAATTAACTACAATTTAATTCTAAAGCTATTATCAATCCATAAATCTAATCTAATCTATAACCTATTCCAATCTACTATATTAAAACTCTAAATGCTAGCTAATAATTGTATTTCAGTAAGGAAATATTCTTTTGTATGAATATTAATCTCTCACCATTTTCTGGTAGTAGCCTACGCCGGAGTAGAAAATCTCTAAACCGGTACACCTCTACTTATTAGCTTCAAAATTTAACAACACAAACGTCCAGACCTCCTCTACACGTTGGTATGATTAGATTTCAAATCGGATCCAAATTCATAAAGTTATTAGCATTTAAGTGCGATACGGCGAATCCGCTGCTAAAGTAACACCCATGTAGCTCTTGCGGTTTATAAAGATATGACCCCAACTGACTCCATAGCAACACTGGAATGTAGCAACATTCCATGAAAAACATTTATAAGTGCCTTAAACGGCCTCTGAATATCACTAAATTTTCACAATTATAACCTGTTGTGCAATCATATGATGACTATCTAAATTCTAACAACGGACATGGATACTTTGACACCATATTTATATATGCTATTAATACATTCCAAAGCCTATTGTGCCCTGTTAATGATTTAAGGCATCTCATGTATTCGTTCAATCATCTTCTACCGCATCCCTAGTTCAAAATCTGCAAGTTTCTGTGAGACCTTATATGTAGTTGGCTATGTATTTTCAAATCTTTTGGATTTAGGCCATCCTATTGTTGTCCAATTAAAAAAATCAAGCATTAGAAATGCAGTTAACGATGTTTAAAATGAACTAGAACAGCAGCATTTTTCGCTCTAAAAAGAGCCCATTGCGGAATCACATGATGACATCACCTTTTTGACTGCTGAATTGCATACCTTGCTATGATGTTTGTATATTGTAATAATACATTTCCAAGGACTATCGTATACAGTTTTTGATTTATTGGTCTAATTACACTTGAAATGTGTTAAAACTGCCCTTCTACTTTTCAGGCCTTCTCGGTGACAGACACGACCGTGTAACTGGTGGTCCAAAAAAAAGGAAACCAATTTTTAAATTCCTATAGCCCAGCTATTTTTTGTCCAACTCAATGAAACTCTGTAATTATAAACTTCTAACAATCTACTAAAAGTATTCAAAGCATAATCATTCTAATGTAAGGAGATAAGTGGTGATTTATAAGATGTACTCCATATGCTCTCCGTTCACCTCGATACATTTTTTGATCCTGAGAGTGAAGTTCTGCATGACAGCTTTCAAAACAGGCCCCTTAATTGCATTTATCTCGTCTTTGATCTTATCTTTCAGCTGGTTTAGGTCTCTCGGCTTCTCTTCATATACTTCGTTCTTGAGATAACCCCACAGATAGTAATCTGGGGGACTAACGTCTGGAGAATGGGGTGGCCACTCAATTTGACATCGTTTGCTAACAATTCTCTTCTTGAAGTGCTGCTTCTGCCATTCAATGCTGATATTGGCAGAATGGGGCGTTGCACCATCCTACTCAGGCTTTCATCCAGTCGTACTGGGCGCGCCTAGAGGCGCGTATTTGATCCTATGGATCATAATTAGGCGTATGATTTTTGGGGCTAGGCGCGTGGCATTACATACAGTCGACTCCGCTTAATAGGGCCACATCGGTCAGAGGACATTTTGCCCCGATTAAGCGGAGAATCCTATTAACCGAAAATATTTTGTATTAGCTTCTATGTGTGAGAGCTATTCCGGTCCTGCCAAAAGTGGCCCGATTAAGCGGCTGACCCGATTAAATAGTGGCCCTATTAAGCGGAGTCGACTGTATATAAAAATGCTATATAAAAATGAGTCTAGGCGCGTAGAAAAATGGTGACGTCCATTTAGGCGTATGACTTTGGAAAGCTGGATGAAACCCTGGTCCTACTGCAACCATTGTCTGCTGGAAGCACTGACTTCTTATTTAAGTTTTTATCAATGCCTGCATTTTGAAACTTCTTCATCATCTTGAATATGGCTTGGTTGGAGGTAGTTCCGTCCCAAAACATGTAAAAAGTTATGTTGCATTTTCGCAAACGACTTTGTCTCTAAATATTTCTGAACACACCATACTCGCTCTCGAGTTGTCCACTGCCTTGTTTTTGGCATATCAAAGGTATTGACTAACATATCTTAAAATGTAATTGCGTTATAATTAAAACTGTGACCAAAATGGTCCAAAACAGAAATGGGTTTCCATTTTTTTGAACCACCCTGTATTAAGTAGGCCATAGGTAGGGCTATAGCGTGGGGATAATTGGGTATATATTCCTAATGTCGGGGAATGGCGTGGGAAAAGGTGCAGCGCCATGTAGGAATTCCAACTTGTCGCAAAAAAGTTGGAATAATGTCATGAAATATTCTTAATTAGCCCTGTGCCAAGTAAGAATTCCTACTAGGCTCAACAAAATTGGAACAATACGTATCACATTCTGAAATATTCCTACTTAGCGCTGCGCAAAGTAAGAATTACACATTAACAAGTATTTATCAGCAATTTATTTAGTGATTACTATGAGTATCGGTGTTGTATACATCGATTACCGTACGGGAGTGTATTTATTATAAAGTTCTTCATATAGAGCTTTGAATGAGTTGATGCGAAAAATTTGATTTTTCATGGAATGTTGCAACATTCCAGCGTTATTATGGATACGCATTAATAATAATAAAAATAACAAGCGCGCTTCGCTTGCTTGCGCTGCGCGGCTGGCGGACACTTTGTGTCCCCGGAGGCACCGAAGCTAACATTGGTTAATTATGGTAGATAACATTTCTAAGTACATTTGTCTTATTGTTATAATCAATATTACTTGGAAAATCACCGAATTTGTCAATTTTAATTTTTTTTACAAATTTGTAATGATGACATCATAACAGAGTGATGAGTCATCATTTTTAATGAGAGTTGTATCATCTTTGTGATATATTAATATACACATTCTATTAAAGTTTCAGCCTTCTATCACCTCAAATGGCTGAGTTATGGTCAAAAACTGAAATTTCTAATTATAAAAAAGGTGTCAATGACGTCATAATTTCATTATGAGTCGACATTTTCGTCTGAGGTCAGAACTTAGTGGAGTCATAGCCAAAAGACTTCCACATGCCAAAAATCAGCTTTCTGTGCCTGGCAGTTTCTCAATCAATTCGTTATAGAGAAATATATATACAGTACCCAGACGAAAGTATTCAACCACTATATAAACCTCCATACAAATAGTATTAAAGTGGCTCTATTCATAAAGGAATATGTACATAAACTGTAGGGAATATTCTATTTTTTTATCAAATTCGTAAACTACTACTCTAATTACTCATAATTGATTGTCTCAACTTAAATACTAACTCCCAAGTTAATAAATATCAATATTTGATACTTGATGCTACTTGTACCAAGTCACAGCCATTATAGATGATGGCGATTAGTGACATAAAGTGGTAGGTAGATAATTTTCTACATAAGAATAAGTAATTAAGTTGAGATGCTCAATTATGGGTAATTAGAATGTGTAGATGACGAATTTAAAATAAAAAATGGAGACATTTCTCCAGTTTGAGTATATGTTCCTTTTTTAATAGATCCAATTTAATACTATTTGTATGAAAGTTTTCGTGGTGGTCGAATACTTTTGTCCGGGTAGTGTATATATATACAGTAGAACTCGGTTAGTACGTACTCGGGATACAACGTACTTCGGCTTAGTATGTAGTACTCATTTCTCTGAACCAGAATTTATTTATTATATAGATTCCTATGCAATATCAACTATGTTAGTACGTACTTACGGATATTACGTATTTTTTTCCGCTTCCCGGAGGGGTACGTACTAACCGAGTTCTACTGTATATCTTTTATATTAATACGCTAGGATTTTTTTTTTTGTGTTTGTCCGAATTGATTGAAGAATTGGCATGTCATAGAGATATGAAAATTGGCATGTAGTTGTCAAATGATATGACTACGGTTAAGTTCTAAGGGGATACAGACAATTCGTGACATTATCATTCTTGATACAATAATTTCTCTTTAATTGCTTTCACATTGGTGAATTTGACACATGAAACTTTATAATTTCTCCATAATTGTCTGCTCCTAGTTGTCCATTATATATTAAACTTTCGTATTTGTCTATACATACTGATCCTTATTTACAATAATTATATATCCTAAAACATAGTTTGTATATTACAATTCGTATTGTCTAATTTCTTTAATGAAGTGAACTGAGTTTAGTTAGCATTTCAATTGCCTTGTGGTCAAATATATTGTGCGATTCTTCCGAACTTGTTTGAACGAAGCTAGATTGATGTGGGAATATAATTGAATCACATTCCAAGTACACTGCGGTTTTGATCACTGTAGAATAGATTTGTGTGGTAATTACTTGTAATGGGAATTCGCATTCCAATTGCACTTCAATTTGACATCTTGATGCACGTGACTATGCGGTGGTCGAGTTACAAAACCTCAAATTCACATCGTACAGAATAAACCATGATCTAACCAAACAAATTTACAGTATTAATCGGAGAATGCAGTCACTTCTGAGTATTTTATTTAGATAGTTATTACGTAGGTAGATAGTAGGTAGGCTAATATACAGATAATTCCTACTTTATTGAGAGGTATTTGAAGAATTTTAATTAGGTAATAAATTTGTGCATAGTAAATAATTTAATATATATATCTCTATAAACACAGTGGACCTGTCACGAAAAAAATGGTCCGGGTTAAATTTTGTGTCATTTAATTACGTACACTGAAGTAGTCCTCTCCTCATAGGATGTAATGACATTACAATCACTCTAGGAGGTCTCTATTTATAGGGAGTCTATTAAATACATGCCAACTTCCCATTTTTGACGGGACGTCCCGATTTTTGTATTCTTCTGTTGAGCTAATTTTCATGAATGTCCGCTTTTATATGAAGTTTTATTCTGTCCACTTTTTTTGATTCTACAAGTATGTAAGTTTTACTATTGTGTCCCGCCATGTCCCGCAAACGCCCCGCTTTTATCATGGCTCAAGTTGGCATATTCATGTTAAAAAAAATGTATGTCGGTAGACCGATAGTGCAGCTGACTTGGCATGTGAGATATGAATATTGTAATACATCGGGATTACTAAATTTTTGAAAACTCAAATTTCGCAGCGTACGGAGATACATGCATACTACATATGGACGGATGTGGTACACCGTCCTTGCCATAGGGGCATCTCTCTGCAGAAACTGCACTAAAAAAGGTCCCTCGGACTAGATTTGGCAGCCAAAACTGGTCCCCCCGGACCAATTTTGGCGACCAAATCTGGTCCCCCGGACCAATTTGGTGACCACAACTGGTCCCCCGGACCAAGTTTGGCCCGGACCGGTTTTGGCCTGACAGACCACCATTAATTAATCGGTATCTAAATGATCTAAAACCCTGACTTTTAGTGCAGCCTCTATAGGGAGATACCCTTATGATATGGACGGTGTTCCAAGATCTCAATGAATATTATAAGTTATTCACCATAGAGAATCCAAATTCCGGAATTTTTATCTACGTATAATAAGGATATTTTTCGAGATATCAACATTTGTAAATATGCATACTTTCAGTGAGATATTAATCAAGGAACTATCAGGAACGTCCTTTAAGCGTATGATTCTGTGTGAGAATATGTTGAGGAGCAGGGGCATAGCCAGTGAATCCGATCCGGGCCTGCAGCAGCCTAAAATGACAAATATGCCCTGGCCGGTCTACCGGCAGGCATTTGGCTATGCCCTTGTTGAGGAGCGCAAATATTTGGAATATTCCTCGATTTCCACCATACCATAACGATATAATACGGTCTAGGCGTATGGAAATTTAAGGGATTGAAATTAGGTGCGTATCTCTGGAGAGCTGTATAATATCCTGAATCATTAACATAATGTATATTGTACATGTTTATCTAAATTTTGGAGGTACTACACTTTAGATCTGTCGGACAGAAATGATCATCATTTCCAAATAAAATTAATCATAATCTTTCGAACCTGAAAATTTAATAGCTTATATTCTTTGAGTATGCTTCATGCAATAGTTATAAATTTGTTGCATGAAGCATACTCAATGAAGCTCCCAATTATTTTAATACAACATTACAAAATTTCAAAATTCTAAAAGTGGAATTTTCAATATCTTCTAAATTATAGATTCGGATATTTATATTTATGTAATGAATGTTAATTATATGTACTGTAAAGGCGAACATGGAGATTGGAAATTATGATAGTTAATTAGTAAGTGAGCATCTGGAAATCATTTAAGAGTAATATATACTATATTGTATCAGTATCGAGATTGGATGTATGTCTGTATAGAGATTATTAAAGATTGATTATTAGTATCTTACATTTAGAAACATATATCGTGAAACATATGTAGTGCAGTTTCTGTTAGATCGTAAAATAAGCATTAAGGCGCAGTCATATTCATTTTTATAGGCGATCATGAGTCATTAGCTAAGTAGGTGCGAAATTTATGTTTTAACCTCTGACCAGGAGGACCATCGGTTTTCAAATTGAGATGGTTTCCCCTCTCAATTTTTGATGGTTCTTTTCCTATGAATACAGTTTTTCAATACACTTCTATATATTCAATTTTACCAAAAAATTGTTAAAAAGTTGGCAAATATTTACTAGTACTCTAAGAAGTGTATTTATTTGGTTCTATAAAAACTTTACTAAAATGGGTCACTTTCCTTGTTGTTTTTCAAAAATGTATATCAAATGGTGGCAGAGGAGGTATTTGCCTCCTCACTTTTTTAGTGTGCTACATTAGAACAACAGTAAATGTGGCAGCTACCTCCTTGCTCTGAGAATTCCAGTTAACAAGGCGTGATCATAAGACTAGTTGTTGTATATAGTATACAATACATTATCGTATTTATGTTGTAACTTTTTGTAAGCTTAATACATGTTTTACCTTCAATATATGATCGTTACCCCAGGTGCACTAAAAGCTATGTCCTGTTTGTATTAGTACAGATCTGTACATTAGCTTTTTCGAGCTCGTATGTATTACCGAGTATCTAATGTAAACTGCTCGCAAAATTTCTCAAACTTCTCAAAGTTGATAATAAAATAACGCAGTAAAAATACTATCTATAATAATTTTAAGTGTCTGCCTATATAAGTAGATTCGAAATAGAGGGCTAAGTCATAAAGATCTGGAGACAAATCCATAAAAAATTCATTGAAGAGCGCCGGTACTGAATCGTAAATAAGAAAATGTTAACCTTTGTCTGTTATCATGTAGGTATCTGGGATTTCAAGAGAGGTTGAGTAAACTAGGCTCTGAAGGAACATTTGCTGTTCTTTTACGTTCTCTACGGACGGTTAGTTTCAAGCTTTCAAGCCTGGAAAGTTTGACAGCAGATGCTTCAGGCAATTAACTTAATTAATGAATTTGTCAGTATTGAATGTGTTCCTTGTATTTCAGTAGCCTTCCGTTTCATGCCAGTTTTCAGCTTGGAACAATGGAAAGTAGCGGAGTTAGATTCATGATTATGTTCATTGGACCTTGAAACAACTACACCCCACATGTATGAGCATAACCCGCCTAGTTATTTGAAACGCGGATACACCTGAAGTATTTATGGAAGAATTTGAAATCTGACCATTATTCTCTTTTGTAAATTGTAGCGTTTGCTGCCCGTCATCAGTGCGAATGGTATTTGAAGCTGATTCATTCGAAAATGTTGTACCCTGAGAATAGACAGGGGGATCTTCAAACGATTGGTCTTGTGGATAGCCATCTAATGTGCTAGTTCTTGGTGATTCAGTGAGTAATTCTATTAAACTCCGATTGACTTCAGCAGCTTGTCTCTCCGGACTGAGTTGAGCATTGTATACCTCTAAAGTCTCATTGATGAATATTGTGATGGAAACTGTAATGATTTGATCAGTCCAAATTGTTGGAATGCCGTCTATCACAGAAAAGGCGAATAAAGCATGATCATCTTCTGAATTCGAGTCTAGAGTCACCCTGAGAATATACAATAATTGCAATTTATATTCATCATTAAGCTAAATACATTTCGCAGAGCTGGATTGGCAAGATTTGGTTGAACATTCCCAAGAGTAGTGAGAAATTTTTCCTCGGTGAAGGATAGATTACGGTTACGTAATGGTCGAACCAGTGCACGAAAGGTTTGGGCATTCATCTCAGATAAACAAGATATCAGCTGTGTGCGGACTTGCAGAGTAACGGCATCAAGATTTACGGCATTGGAATTGTTATGGAAAAAGTTAGCTCTTGCAAAAAGGGGCCAAGGAACATACTTACGTATAATCCATTTATCCTTGTACTTGTATTAACAGTTTGTGTGTGTAGGTGTATGCTCAATGTAGTAATTTGGTCTGTAAATTTCAATAAATAATTAATTAGCCTGAATACAGTAGTTTGAGATTGAATTGTTGGGGCAAAACGTTATAAATACTTCGTACTTGTAAAGAAGACGTACTTGTAAAGAAGGCGCGCCAACAGTCAGCTGTTAGTAGTGAAGATGAGTAAAAATGAAGAGTATAATAGTTATAGTAATAGTTAATGCAATTGTAAAGTTTCAGAATGAATTATCGAAATTGTATGTCACGAATTGTCTGTATCCCAGTTCTAAGATCTAAGCGAAATTTTCACACCAACAAAAAAAATGGAAAACAATTTTTCACACCTTTTCAATACAATATATATGACTACACTATCACAATAGAAATCATTGTACAACACTACAATAGATTGTAAGTTATAAAATACTTCAATGCCACAACTTATGTTTGATATCTTAAATGTACAAATATTATAGTGTATTGCAATAAAAAAAGATTATGTACATATTTTCACAACTTTATAGACATATTGTCATACCATTTGACGAATTTTGAAAAATATGCTAGAGACTAGCTTCCAACGGGTGACATGGGTTCTTTAGACATTTATCGAGTTTTAATAGTAAGGATATATACATTTATATAGCACATTCCATATTAATATGTTCAAGTGCGTTCTACAATAATAATAGATGTATGCATATATATGCATGAACATATGTATATGTATATATACGTATGTACGTATATGCGTTGAAATTATTTTAAGATGTACATGTTAAATGTTTAATTGAGTAGTTGTGGGGTGTGCGATGCGGAAAAGTGTGTTTTTAGCAGTTTTTGTAGATGGGGAGTGAAGGGACATTCGAATGCTCGGAGGGAGAAGATTCCACTCAACATCCGCAGCTAAAGTGAACGCACGATCACCCAGGGTTTTGGAAGATTTGATAGTAGGGTGTTCAAGTAGGATGACATTGGATGATCGTAGAGTGCGATTGGATGTTTTAACCTGTATGAGCTGGATGATATACTCCGGAGCAAGGGAATGGATAGGTTATGGGGAGGATTTTGAAGAGGATGCGATGTTTAACAGGCAGCCAGTTGAGGTTGATAAGAAGAGGAGATGACGAAAAGGTTCAAGAAAATTGTAGATAAGTCTGGCTGCACTGTTCTGGACTCGCTGGAGTCGAGCTAAGAGGGATGAGGGGGAACCATATCAGAGGCTGTTACAATAATCAAGACGAGATGTGATGAGCATTAACGAGAGTTTCACAGAGTTGCCTAGAGAGATACTTTCTAATACACCGGATGTTATAGATATAGTAGAAGCAGGAGGAGGCAATCTTGCTGACCTGAGTAGATATTGAGAGGGTGTTGTCCAGCCAAGTTCTTAGATTCCATACTTCTTTGGAAGAGGGGATATTCTCGACCCAGCAACAGAGATGCTATCAGTTTGAACCTTAGATAGTTGTTGACGAGTTCCTATTATAAGGAACTCAGTCTTGGTGTCATTGATAAGCAACTAGCAACTTACTCTAGGCATAGGCGGATCCAGGGGGGGGGCCCAGGGGGCCTGAGCCCCCCCCCTTCGAGGACTAGCCTAATGCACTCGTTCTCATAGGCGGATCCAGGGGGGCCTAGGGGGCCTGGGCCCCCCTTCGAGGACTAGCCTAATGCACTCGTTCTCGTAGTAGTATATTCCTTGTTACATATTTGGGGGCCCCATTTTCTTTAGGCCAATCTAGAAAGGCAATCTAGAAAAACATCGACCTTTTGTTAGTAGCACCAGTGACATCTGCTACTGTTGAGAGGGCCAATTCTGCCCTGACATATGTAAAGACGGAACTCCGTAGCTCAATGGGTGAAGAACGATTAAATGATTTAATTCTTCTTTATGTCCACAAAGATATTAATCTCACGTATTCTGAGATTGTAGATCGGTTTGCCATCAAAATACCACGCTTGATGAAGTTAAGAAATCTATTAGATAACGCAGGTGATGAGACTGAGTGCTAGCCATCAGCAGCTGCTAGTTTTCAGTCTCTAGTGGTAATACAGTGGCACAGTATTACATACTAAAAAATATTATGAATCTTAGTATATAGTATATGCAAATGGTCATTCGATATGGGTTTTAATATAATTATTTTTTTTTAAAAATCGCTCGTTCCACTCGCTTTGGGCCCACCCTTTCGTGAAATCCTGGATCCGCCCCTGCTAGGGCCCGAATAAACGGGGCCCCCGCTTATTAATTTTTGAAAAAATTTCCACCCCCCGCCGTTTATTAAATTTATACTAATTGAAACTTGAATTTTTACCAAACCATAGTTTCTGACTTGATGTTCTGAATCAGTTAGAATTCTCTACTACAATATTGTACTTTATTCTAATTACGTAGGCGTAAATATATGCTCGAATTTCTTTTTGTTGATTTTAATAATTAAATCCTATTAGCATGACCCCCCGCTTATTAATTATTGAAAATTTTCCACACCCCCTGTCTATTCCAACCCCCCCTCACCCCGTCAATTCGGACCCCTAGAGTAACCGTTGGTGGGAGCCATGAACGAATCGCAGAGATGCAAGATTGGATAGCGGAGAAGGAAAAATCTTCAGAAGATATGGAATCGGGTTTAAAAGAAAGATAGACTTGAGCATCGTCGGCATAGCAATGCATGTCGGGGAGGTGGGACCTAATAAGGTCGAAAATGGACTGGTATAGAGACCAAAGAGAAGCGGACCAAGACAAGAACCCTGAGGAACTCCGTGTTGGACTGGGACATTGGAGGAGTCAGGATCCTTTATTGAGACGAATTGAGTCCTACCAGAGAGGTTCAAACCAAGACAGAGAAGAGTTACAAATGCCGAAATGAGACCGGATTGCGTAAGATGGTATGGTCGACAGTGTCGAAGGCTGAGCGAAGATCAAGAAAAACCAGAAGGGATACGTTTTGGCGATTCATGCTAATGAGGATGTCGTTTGTCCTTCAGGAGCGCAGTCTCCGTACTGTGGTGTTTACGATAGGCAGACTTCATATTCGAGATGTATTAATGTACATATTATATTAAAATTTCAGCCTTTTATAAATTAGCTAAGTTATAGTCGAAAAACTGAAATTTGATGAAATTTGAAGTGAATGCGAAAAATTTAGATTTTTTTCATGGAATGTTACTACATTCCAGTGTTGCTATGGAAACGTATTTTGGTCAGTAGAGGTCATATCTTGAAAACCGCAATGACTAGGCATTCAAATTTGATAGCCAATAGACTATTTCCTATTAAGCAATAATATAATTTTACGTCTAAATTCAATGGTTTACGAGTTATCAGACAATTTATCATATTGGTCACATTTGGTAATTTGTCTAATAACTCATAAACCATTGAATTTAGACAAAGAAATTATATCGCATAATAGTAGTCTATTGGCTACCAAATAAGAACAAATTTGAATGCCTCGTCGTTGCGATTTTCAAGATATGACCTCAACTGACCAAAATGCGTTTCTATAGCAACATTCCATTACAAAAATCTAAATTGCCAATTCACAGCTCGGTTCTATGTGAAAAACTTTGTATCAAAAATACTCAGAAGTGTCCTTATACTGACTTTGAAATCACTAAATTCATCAGAAATATAACCTATTGCGCAATAATATGATGACTAATCAACATTTTGGAACGATGTTGGTACTTTGACGCCATATTTATAAATGCTGATAATACATTGCTAATCGTTTGCATGGTTAATGATTTTAGGTAGATCATGTATTAGTTCAACCATCGACCGCATCCCTAGTCTATTTTTGATATTTAGATGGCAGGCCTTATATACAGAGGGCTGTTTCGTGCGTTTTTAACTCACCGTGTGATTCTAACTCACTTGTATTACTGGAACAGTGATATTCTGCATTATTGTATTTTTAGTTGATAATATAAATTGTTGATTCTTTAAATGTACCAATTACCCAAAACAGACTTTTTCAAAGCAGAATTTTCACAACACGTATCAAGTAGCAGCATTGTAATTCGCGAGATGAACGCAGACGAGTACAGTGCAATCTCAGACTCTCTTACACACAATGTGTATCCAAAGTACGTTCTCGAGTCGAAGAAGACATGTCACGCCAAGAAGAACTTTCGGGTAAAGGCTTCGCAATATCAGATTGGAGAGGACAACAAGATATTCAAGGTTGTTTTTTCATTGATAATTTATTCGGAACAAATTTATTGATTGGAAACTTGTTTGCTGCTTCATGGGTTCATTGAATAATCACAAAATTGTTAATAAAATGCCGCCCTCCCCCTTAGCGATTTATATAAGAGATTAATTAATTTGGAGCTGAAATAAGGAAATTCTTAGATTGGGTAATTGTCTGTGAGACCATGCTACCGTAAGATCTTTGTAAACTCCGTGATTCCATGAGAGTTGGCATCTCTGGTTTCTAGGGGTGCGGTTATACTGATACAGTTTGTATGTATGACAATTGGAAATAATTTTAATTATAGCCTACTGTATATAAGGCCTGTTGCGTGGTATTCTGAGGCACCGTGGTATTTTGAGGCACAGTCAAATTAACCATGGATATTCAACTTGCGTGGTATTCTGAGGTACCGTGGTATTCTGAGGCAACACCAACCTGTGATCATGATGCGATCATTTACATAGTTCTAATTTAGACAATGACTTTCCATTTGAGTAGTGATACTTGTATGTTTTCCCTGCTCTAAATAGTGTATTGTGCTTCATGACCTGAATGCTTATTAAATAATATGTTTATTCGTCTCATTATTCAGGACATACAATACAAATAGAAAAAAATATGTGAGTACTGTTGCGTGGTATTTTGAGATATATCGTAGTATTCTGAGATTTTGTTTCGCTTACTCAAATGGCCTTGTGGTTCAATCGGTTTCATCGCAACCTGATAACCACCGCCACAAAATTGTGGAACATGACACAATTTGATGGCACGCGACACAATTTACTATGGTAGAACCCCATATGGACCATGGATTAAGTATATGTTTCATTCATGGTCCATATGGGGTTCTACCATAGTAAATTGTGTCGCGTGCCATCAAATTGTGTCATGTTCCACAATTTTGTGGCGGTGGTTATCAGGTTGCGATGAAACCGATTGAACCACAAGGCCATTTGAGTAAGCGAAACAAAATCTCAGAATACTACGATATATCTCAAAATACCACGCAACAGTACTCACATATTTTTTTCTATTTGTATTGTATGTCCTGAATAATGAGACGAATAAACATATTATTTAATAAGCATTCAGGTCATGAAGCACAATACACTATTTAGAGCAGGGAAAACATACAAGTATCACTCTCAAATGGAAAGTCATTGTCTAAATTAGAACTATGTAAATGATCGCATCATGATCACAGGTTGGTGTTGCCTCAGAATACCACGCAAGTTGAATATCCATGGTTAATTTCCCTTTTTATTACCAATTTTCTAAGATTAATTCCTTCCTGAATTAGGAATTTCAAGAATTTCACCGAAAATTAGCAGTCGATGATCGTAGGACTGCTGCCTACCATCCACAGAGCAATGGGCTTGTTGAAGCTCATAACAAAATAATCAAAACGTAAGTATAACATGCTACCAGTAAAGAACAACTAGATCTCATTACTATTTAGTTCCTCATTCATTAGAAACTACACAGAATGGTTA
>OY725503.1:3162940-3194092 GCA_963281255.1 Aphrocallistes beatrix
CTTCCTAAAAGAATAAACGTAACGTGCAGTCAATTGACACTTAAAATTCATCCTTACTATTAAATTTGGATTAATGTTTGTATATACGTATATATGTATATATATATATATATATAGGGTGTCTCAAAAGTTCTGCAACAACCAATTTTATTTTGTTAATTTGACTAAGATCACTTGATTGTATTCCAAATTAGCCTCCATGAATGAAATCTAGCACCCTTCTAGCATAGAAATATGCTCAACTCATTACGCAAAAAACATTTCTTATAGAATTTTAAATAATTACATACCAATTACTCCAAAATTTGGAGCTCAAAAGTGTTAAGTTTGAAGATCACTATTTTTCTGATGAAATATCACTTTAATAACTTCTATATTCTGTAATTGATTCATAATACTAAAATAATATTATTACTTTTGATTTATGTAACGGAAATCTTCTATAAGAACGCGAGTATTTTAAGTATAGACGTCAAATGTACCATAGGTATGAGTTTTTTATTGAGATAAAAAATATTCTTTACTAGACAATGATATATATGATCCAGCATTGCAAATAAATTGAGAAAAGCAGGCAATTGGAATGCAAACTAATTAAGATAATCCTCCCTATTTTTTGATTAAAAAGAGATACCGGATATTCGATCTATTTATCTATGTATAATGCATCAGCAACATTTGTTGCAGAACTTTGAGACACCCTGTATATATATGTAGTCATCATTACTCATCAAAAGTTGAAAACTCGACAATTGTTTGTGTATGTGTGTTTGTATATACCAGCGGTGTGCAACCTGGGGCCCCGCGGGCCATTTGGGACCCACGAGACTAAATTTGATGGCCCGCGACTCTTCCAAAACACTCTATTATGGGGCCTGCGTGTTAGCGATTGTAATACAAAATGGGCCCGCCTAATTTTGGTGTGAAATTGATGCTGAATATCAATATATTTATACTATTACTATCAATATATATACGACTATCAATATATATACTATTAACTCGATTAATGTTTATATATGTGTGTATATATATACAGTCGACTCCGCTTAATAGGGTCACATCGGTCAGAGGACATTTTGACCCGATTAAGCGGAGAACTGCCAGTCACAGAAAGCTGATTTTTGGAATGCGGGAGTCTTTTGACTATGGCTCCACTAAGTTCTGAGCTGACGAAAATGTCGACTCATCATGGAATTATGACGTCATTGTCACCTTTTTTTTTAGTTAGAAATTTCAGTTTTTCGACCATAACTCAGCCGTTTTATAACAGTAGGACAGACATATTTAGAGATGTTATCCCCTTTATAATTAATCATTGTGACCCCAGGCGACCGAAGGGAGGCCTCCGGCGTACATAAAGTGTCGGCAAGCCGCGCAGCGCAAGCAGGCGAATAATCATTATATAATCATTCAATTTATTTTACTTATTTTTGCTTTTTAAGTATAATTTTAGTTATTACATTGCTTCCATATAGGTTTCTAATGTCAGTTCTTGCTACGGGCATGGTGATGTGACCGTAACAAGAACTGACAGATTTGGGGCCTGCGAGACCCCTGGTGGGCCCCAATTCTGGCCCACTTAAGGATTAAGGTTGCCCGCCACTGGTATATACGAACAGTAGAACTCGGTTAGTACGTACTCGGATAATACGTTCTTCGGTTTAGTACGTACTTATTTCTCAGAACCAAAATCCATCTATAATATAGATTTCTATGTAGTACAAACTTGGCTAGTACGTACTTACGGATAGTACGTGATAATAATTCCTTCCCGAAGGGGTATCTCTTATCCGAGTTCTACTGTATATGTATCTGTAACGAAATGATTGAAGAAACTACCTGGCACAGAAAGCTGATTTTTGGCATGTGGGAGTCTTTTGGCGATGGCTCCACTAAGTTCTGACCTCAGACGAAAATGTCGACTCATCATCAAATTATGACGTCATTGTCACTTTATTTATAATTAGAAATTCAGTTTTTCGAGTATAACTCGGTCATTTTAGGTGATAGAAGGCTGAAATTTTAAAATAATGTATATATTAATATTTTAAACATATGATAGAACAATCATCAAAAAATGATGACTCATCACTCTGTTGTGACGTCATCATTACGCATCAAATTAACAAATCGACAAATTTTGTGATTTTTGAGTGATATCGATTATAACAGTAAATCAGATGGAAGTACAAAAATTTAGATATGTTATCTACTTTAATCAATGTGAGCATAGGCGCCCAAAGGCCAGCCGCGGAGCGAAAGCAAGCGAAGCGCGCTTGTTGTATAGGAAAGGTGTGAAAAATGTTTTTCAATTTTTTAGAGGTGTGAAAAATTCGTTTTGATCTTCCAATTTAATCGTAGACTCATCATTTGACAACCACATGCCAATTTTCATATATTTACGACTTGCCAACTCTTCAATCAATTCAGATAAACATCCAAACAAACGAAAACAAAAATCTAGCATATTAATATATAAGATTTTCACGATATCCACTGTCCTATTTCCGGATGTAGGTAACTATTCCTCAGATCATGTAAATTGGAAACCTGTTCCAGTAGTCAGACGAGATTTTATATTTGAACAACTTGATGATTTTGAGTACAGTTGGGATGGGACAGGACATCTCATTCAAGAAAGCATTGAGATTGGAGCGGGCCCCGGGGGGTTAATCCTCTTCGATCCTGTTGCTAGTTCACACTTTTGAAAATTTAAAAAAGTGTGAGTTTTGTAAAGCCTGCCTCCTGTGACAATGAATGTAAGCTACAAAAATAGCTTGGAAACCACGAAAGAATTTACTTCTCGAAGATTGTGCCTGGTGAAGTCATAGCAATTGATGATAAAATTTCTATGAGAAGATGAATACGATATCTTGTATATTTCAATTGTCTACAGGTTGATAAGAAGGTAAAGGTCTTAGTAAAGCATGTTTGCAAGGTCTCTAACACTTGGAATATAGTTAAAGGACTCATTACCAAATTTCACTAGAGTCTTGCCACCAATTTTTCTAATAGAAATGAGCTCCAAGCATTATTCAGAAGACTTTTCTTATAAAATTTTAAAATTATATGACTAAGGACTCCAAAATTGGGATTCAAAAAGTTTGTTGTGACATTTTATCTTGATTACATTCATATACAGTTTCTAATATTCTGTAATTAATTCATAATACAGTAGAACTCGGTTAGTACGCACTCGGGATACAACGTACTTCGGCTTAGTACGTACTCATTTCTCTGAACCAGAATTCATTTATTATATAGATTCCTATGTAATATCAACTACGGATAGTACGTACTTTTTCCATATTATAATAAAAGAAACTTTTCATTTTATGGCCGCCATTAAATGTACTTGGGATCTGAGATTTTTTATCAACAAAAAAATTTTAAAACACGAAAAATATCTGATCCATCATAGAAAGTAAATTCAGAAATACAGGCCATTAGAATACAAAAAATTAAGATAATATTCCTTATTTCTAAATAAAAAGAGATATTGGATGTTAGATCTAATTGTCTAAGTACAATTCATTAACAAAATTTGGTTGCAGAACTTTTCATGAGTTTCTGTAGAAGACGAGAATTTTCGTTTTAGTTCGCCTCTTCATTTTGGGAATGAAATCCCTGGATGTTATTTTTTTTAAAATTTTAATGACTAAATTAGCATGAATCAATAGACAGTTAAAATTTCGAAATTCGCGATCCAGGGAATTTCTTGGATTTTAAATAAAGGTCGAATATATGTAATTAAAGATTTCGAAATGGACAAGTAAACTATTTAAAGAAAGGTACATTATATCTAAGTTGACTAATTCACGAATTATGAATTATTCGATTAATTCTTAATTCATCAAGCCTGAAAATAATTATTCAAAATTGAAGTTTTTTACAAGAAAATATCATAAATTATATGAATGAATTTTCGAATAATTCATAATTCAGGATTCTGAATTATTCGAATAATTCATATTTCAGGAATTATGATTATTCGAATTATTCATTAATTCATGCTTGAATTATGAATTATTCAAATAATTCATAATTCTTTGCCATTTTCTATGAATTAGTCAACTTAGCATCATATTAAATGTTACCTTACGCGTTCGAAATTCGTGAGTCCAGGCAAGGCTGGATTCGGTTAACCGGCTAACCGCCGTCAATCACGGTTAAGAAAATCTTGAATCGGTTAGCCGATCTGCTTTATTTTCTAAATATTAAGACTAATTTCATTGCTTTTCGATGGAGATTCATGAATATTACTTCTAAAATTTTGATAATACAATATTATTTCTATTTTTCTAACCAAATAGTATATTTCGAGACCACTGAAAATTTTAAAATTTTCAATATCAGGTTAAATATTAGTCGACAAATCCATATTTATACTAATTAATAGACATCGGTTAACCGGTTAACCGCCCTGGAGGAAACCAAAATAACCGACCCCGAACATCGGTTAACCAACCCCAGCCCTGGTCCAGGAAATTTTCCAGGATCCCTAAAGACTCGCTAAATAATGAGGAACATAAAATTACTCAATAAACTATATTACATTAATGGAAATTATTATAGGATAGTTAAAAGCTCTCAAAATTCCTGGATTTTTCATTAAATCCCTGGATCCCTGGATCATAAGTCATTTCCCTGGAGGGTTGGTAAGTATGCCTCTTTCTAATTTAGTGTATTGAATTTTAAAAGAATTAATAATGAGATAAATTGGATAGAAATTATTGATCCATAGAGGGCTATAGAATAGCTGAGATCGATATTTCAGCGTCTAAGATTTGAAAATTTTCTGGGGACACCCCCCAGACCCCCTTATTTGCTCGCTTCGCTCGCTCAGGACCCCCAATCCAAATCCTGGCTACACGACTGATTTTCCAATAAATAACGTCTTCTAAGAAGAATGGAATGACCCTAGGCGGCATGAAAATTTTGTGTGTAATTTACATGTTATGAGAAACTAGTAATAATAAAATCTTGTTACAGTCGAAATCGTTTTTTTTTGTTCATTTGATTACACATCCTAGGCGACAAAAAGCGATAGACAAAAATATCCAAATATTTTATAATGGAATTACATGTATAAACAATTTATACTACCAAGATTGGATGACAAAAAAAAACACGATAAGACAAAAAAAATGTCAGTCGACAGACTGATATTTCAGCCAATCAAATTTCAAGTTTAGTGTGATTCTAACTTGTTTATGTGCAATAAGTGAGGGTTAATCTCAATTGGTCAATAAAATCAAAGCCAATTGTGATATTAAAACACTGCAATTTCATTGGTCAGCAGAGTTATGTTTCGTCATCGTTGAGGCAAGGTGTGAAAATACCGTTACATTAGGCTAGAGAGTGATTCTAACTTGTACATGTTCATTGAGTTATGTCTAATCTCTATTAATCGATAAAATCAAAGCCATTGTAGTTGTAAATCCCTCGATTCTGATTGGCTAATACATTTTGGCACTTTTTGTGGAAAGGTGTGAAAATATTTCAGAATTTGGACCCAGGTTCAAATCTCCACCATATAAGGAATATATGCCCCAAATTTGGATAAATTTGGTCCAATAGAATTTCTAGGAGCGAGCAGACGTAAGTACATACAGATGGACGGACGTTCGACACCGATCATGACATAAGGCATCTCTTATGCTAGGAGCTGCACTAAGAACCCGATTTCGACTGTAGTTGTAAACATTCTAAATCTATACATACAATACCCTCTCTTAACACATTATAAACCCATGTTTACTCAATCAAATATTAAAATGAAACCATAGTGAGAACTTAATATAATTGATTCAAAACCTATCTAATGTTAATCAAGTTCGGAGAAGAGGTGCCTCGAAAGGTTGCGAGTAAGCGACATACGCAGAACATTAAATTTGGTGTCTAGAGATTCGGAATAAAGATCGCTAGAAAAGGTATCATAGAGAAGGTTTCTAGGATTTACATAGGACGAAGTAATATCCTGCAGGTACCTCATCAGATCGTACGTGTCTTCTTCTGTAAATAAATATTCATCTAATTCGAGTAGCGGTAATGCATCGAATAATAAAGTAATGTAGAATGCTTTCGGTGCGAGTCCGGAGCGTAAAATATTCATCAAAAGTTTAGCAGAACTCCAAACATCTCCAGAAGCATAGAGAGAATGAAAATCTGAATATTTCCCGATAAAAGTAATCTCTTCACTCTGGAATATGTCTGCCCCGATCTTATCCAAATTACAGAGATCTTCAATAGACCCGTTTTGCATATACTCCCATATGTACTTCTGTACGACATACCGACTGAATATGTTGTCTCCGGAGAGTAAACACCAGTTGAACGCTTTAGGCAGTTTTCTCTCTCTCAAGCATAGTCGGGCCTGAACCTTACAGATAGTGGAGAGGGTAGATCTCTGATTGTAGCGTTCACAGATCTCAACCACTGAAGTTATCTTATCTTCATCAAAGCTAGCCCCAATTCTCTCCAGGAAAGTGGCCAAAGTCCTTTCTCCCAATTGCGGACAAGCGAGCATGAGATAGTCAGCTCCGTAGACCCAGAATTCAGGATGCGACATGAGAGAATTTGCGTACCCTAGCACCAGGAACTCATTTAAATTGATGTTTTCATCCCTGCTGGAGGGGTAGACTGGATGTGCTAGATCCTGGTACCCTGCCATGGTCAAAAGGTCGGAAAGATGTGCAACTATGCACCAGTTAGGCTCCAAATCACAGAGTTGTTGGAAGAAATCAAGCAGAGAGCTGGTGAAGAGATTGAGTATAATTTTATCTATGATATTGGAGGCATTGAAGAATACGTAGGCATGACGTACTCGCTCCATTAGCTCCGTTGAAAACGCTTCTGCAAAAGGATTACAGTACAAGAGCAATCCAACCAACATGTCTATCCATCGAGGACAAGCAATCAGAGGAATGGAATCGAATGCGTCTCTATCTCCGTTTAGTAATTTCCCTATTTCTTCTATTTCCCTTAGAGATTGCAATTCCCCGCAATTAACCGACTCACTGATCAGCTGCTTCCAAGAAACCCATTTCATATACATTTCATTGAGAGAGACATTCTCCGCATACAACGGGAATGACTTAAGGAGTTCGGATAGAGTCTTGATGCAGAGTATATCCTGTTTTCCGTACATGCCCTTACCATCTTGTTCTAGCAACGGAGCAAGTAGATTCACACAGTCGTATATCCGACCTTGAAGGATTAGAGCGTAAACTGCATTCCAGAATTCATCACGTTGTTCAGTTCTTGCAGCAGTTTCCAACAATCTGTTAGCATGATCGCCATGAGATTGAATCCAATGAGCTAATTGGAGAGATATCATTTGATGCTTGATTGGAGTGTCTGATCTCTTACTGGGGGGAGTGAGGTAGAGGATTTCTGACAGGTGCCAGATCAACTCTTGCATCGCAAATGCATCACTTGAATATTCTTGACATGTCTTCTCAATCGCAGCTCGATACTTGAGGCTGTACTCTATGAGAATATTGTGTTTTGTAACTGTAGCCTTCTTATCCGCTGATTCCAGTAATGAATTCAATTCGCAGTGCATCTCATTAAATATAACGTGAAACAACTTATACCTATAGCCATCAGGTCCTGTTGGCTGTAAATCTGGAGGAGAGAGATAGGTTATCTGAGACCTGTCAGATCCTTGGTGAGTATAGAGAAGAAAGGTGTCAAACGGTCCAGGAGTGCATCTAATAACGTTGTGTTGCTTCACACTTCTCAGAGGGATGATTGGATGAGAAAGGTGACTCATCTCAAACAATACTAAATGTAATGGAATAATAACATTTGAGACCTGATTCTAGATAGAAGAATTTTATTCTAAAATAGCTTTAATAATTAATACAGTCAGAAAGATTCGGTGAGAGAGATAGTATTGAATATTTTCATGAATATCAGAAAGTGAAAAAAATTATAATTTACACACAACGTACGTACGTATATTTAGTGGGATATATACACTACCCGCACAAAAGTATTTGCACACTTCATTATCTGTAGGGCATTTAATACTGAAATGGGTCTATTCATGAAGATTAAAAATCCGAAACAGTAAGTGATAACTAACCGGGTTTCAAATTCGAAATATTCGCATTCGAATTAGTTATTGCAGGATATTTCTAATCAATTATTAATTCCCAATGTTTTCAAATCATCAATCATTGTCACCTTGTGCCACGTATGTTCCTTTTTATCACTATACATGATGGTGATGTACTACTTCTTGTGCCACAGGTTGATAATTTTAACTCATTGGGTTTAGCAATTTATTAGAAATCTTCAACTATTACTAATTCGAATGTGAAGATTTCGAATCTTAAATCAGACTCTTAATAGCGCTTAGAGTTTGAATACTTTTCCCTTCATGAAAAGATCCAATTTAGTACTATTTGTATGGGGAATAATATAGTATACGAATACTTTTGTCCGGTTAGTGTATATATATATATATATACGTACTTGTCATAGGCGCCAAGTTTTGGAAAATAGAATAAAACCTATAGCCTCTCCCAGGGTCCAGACCTGTGAGGCCCCCCCCCCAGGTACCCACACTTGGCGCCTATGGTATTTGTAACATGGGCCAATTCTGAAATGATACGTTACCCCCCAAAATGGTCCTAGTTGCGCCTAGATTAGATATATGAATATAATGAGTAGTGAATTTGATCAAACTTGTATATATTAATTTACTCACAACCACACTATCAGGTTTTTTCGTTCGAAGAGTTTTGTGATCTCGGAAAATGATCGAAAAGAGGGGATTGAGATTTGATGAAGAAGATTCATTTACAATCAGCTTTCGACATAAAAAAACCTTTCGAATAAATTTCCACAACCAAATTTCAAATAAAAGCATTTCTGATCATTTTCCAATACGTGTATTACAAAACATTTCAAACAAATGGAGTGTCGAAACATCGATCACGTGAACATTTGCTGGCGTGGATGGTTTGATAATTGATGTAGTTTAATAAGATATTTTAAGCGAATGGGAGACAGGGGGCACGGTCTCCCATTTAAAAAGGATGGGTGGAATTCAGGAGACCCAAAATCCACGGGCCAGCGGCCCATATATAAAAATATCCGATTAGAAAGATAAATGTTAAATATATAGTCATGAATCCATAATTTTTTAAATGATTTGTTTTACCATGGCCTACTATACATAATGCCTCACAGTAACCTGCGGATTTTGGCCTAGGGATGCGGTAGAAGACAGGCCCGGCTGAAGCAACTTTTTATTGGTCCGGTAAAAAGCAAATTTGCATATGAAAATAAGCCATAATGGCATAAAATTGGTCCGGCCAAAGCCGGACCTGTTCCGCCGGCCTAGGTACACTGAGGGTGTCAACCATAGGCGGCGCGTTCCAAATGAGGAGGCTATTTAATAATAATAATAATTTGAATAATATTATTGAATAATTTTATTCCTGAAAGTTAGAGAATATTCTTGAGACAATGGAACAATTGTTAAATAATTGAGTATATAAAAAGTATGTCATTATAGAAATAATTTGGAGAATACTTATATGGAAATAACAAGTTGTTAACAAGTTGTTAGTTTTTATATAAACCCAATCATAGGCGCCAAGTTTTGGAAAACAGAATAAAACCTGGGGGGGCCAAGAGCGAGCGAAACGAGCGACGGTAAGGGGGGTCTGGGAAATTTTTTTAAATCTTAGATGCTCAAATATTGATACACAGCTATTGTTGTTACCTAGGGAAAAGAAAAATGTAATTGGGATATATATTTAGACTCAATTAACATAATTTTGGGGTTTAGTTTTAACCTATAAGTTTGTGTCCTGCCATACCACAGCTTCCTCCACTGCTCCATTCCCCAGCACCACGGCCCCCACAGGCTCCAAACCTGGGGGATTATTATCACCATATCTTCGATTAACTTAGTGGAAAGCCCCTCAGTTAGAAACCAATAAGATTAAATTTTGGGGAGGCTGAGCCTCACCAAGTCTCCATTACTCACCGCCCATGGTGTCAACATAGTTTAATTAAATCTACAGGGTATCCCGAAAGTCTTGGCCGGTATATTTCTTTTGCATTTATTTTTAAACCATTATAGTTCATTTTATCTACTTTGTTTACTGAATTCATTGTTACTATTCGTAATTTTTCCTACTCTAACTACTTGATTCTACTTTCTATTTCAGTTTTATCGGTTATTTTCCATCGTCTAGAATCTAGATTATCCTCCCAAAATGAATGTGCCAGATCATGGGATTTCAGTTCGCTCTCAGGTAATTGAAATGATTGAAGGGGGTTTGGAGCAAAAAGAAGTTGCCTTGAGGTTGGAAGTTGGAGAACGTCCGGTTCGAAGATGGTGGTACAACCATAGAACTGGCACTTCAATGGAAACCAAGCCCCGGTCTGGGCGTCCGAAAAGTTAATCTGCGTCCATAAACTGATTATTTACAAATCAATGGGAAAACAATAGCAATCTACAAGAAGGATCTCTAGAAGATACAAGAATGAGAGTTAATCTATATCAAAATCTACTATACATCGGCATTTAACTGAAAGTCTTGGTGCCCACCCTTATAAATGCCGCAAATCCCCCTAATTACAGATCGAATCAGATAAACCGTCTTCGATTCGCCCATGAACATAGGAATTGGACATTTGAGGAGTGGTAAAAGGTTCTCAGGGCGGATGAATCCTCTTTCGAGTTATTCGCATCGCCTAACCGCCAAAATGATCGAAAATGGGCAAGAAATTCTGATTCAATAAACCCGGTCAATCCCATGATCTGGCACATTCATTTTGGGAGGATAATTCAGACGATGGAAAATAGCCGGTAAAACTGAAATAGAAAGTAGAATCAAATAGTAAGAGTAGGAAAAATTATGAATAGCAACAATGAATTCAGTAAACAAAGTAGATGCAATGAAACGATAATGATTTAAAGTAAATGCAAAATAACCAATCGAAAAATAACGGCCAAGTCTTTTGGGACACCCTGTATAGTTTCCCACCTTTTCTTGCAGCTATGCTTTACTGAATGAGTGCAACTAATAGTGTGACAGACTGTACCAGCATATACAGTACACCCTCGCTAATCCGAACAGCCCTGTACCAAGGAGAGAAAAAATCATTCCGATTACTGAATTTGTTCCGATTAGTGAAGAACTTATTTTTATAACCCAGAATATTGAGATATACGGTTATATTGTTTCATACATATTGCTATACATAATGTAATGCGTTAAGACTAGAAAAAGATATTCAAGTTCATTTGCTTTATATTGCTTATCCTCTTTTTCGCTGCCAGTTCCCTTAGTTCGTGGAGAATAGTTAGGTTAATCGGAACCCTCGCTATTCAGAACCTCGCTAATCCGAACCCTTGCTAATCCGAAACCCTCGCTGTTCGGAACCTCGCTAATCGGAACCCTCACTAATCGGAACCCTCACTAATCGGAACCCTCGCTAATCCGAACCCTCGCTGTTCGGATTAGCGAGGGTACGAACTAGCGAGGTTCCGATTAGCGAGGGTGTACTGTATAAATATGGTGTCAAAGTACTCATATCCGTTACTAAATTTTGATCAGTAATTATATGATTGCGCAACAGGTTATATTTGTGACGAATTTAGTGATTTTCAGAGCCGGTTTAAGGAAATTTCTGAGTGTTTTTAATATAACATTTTTGCATACAACTGAGTTGTGAAAGGGCTGATGCCAGGGATTTCAGAACTGGCAATAAAAAAGTTGTATTCTCTAACTTTCACTCCAAAAAAGGCAGTATGTAGCGAGTATAAAAAATATTAACAAGTAAATTCCTGGTGATGCGAAAAAGTTGGATTTTTTCCATAGAATGTTGCAATATTCCAGCGTTGCTATAGAAACAGATTTTGATATATACAAGCGCGCTTCGCTTGCTTGCGCTTCGCGGCTGGCGGACACTTTGTGTCCGTCGGAAGCGCCCTTTAGGCGCCTGGGGTCACCATTGATTAATTATATGGGAGACAACATCTCTTGTTAAGCAATACAGTTATTCGAGCATAACTCAGCCATTATAGGAGATAGAAGGCTGAAATTTTAATAGAATATGTATACTGACATGCCTCACATATGATACAACTCTCATCCAAATATAATGACGTCATCATTACGCATCAAAATTTTAAAAACTGAAAAATTTGGTGATTTTTCGTGCGATATCTATTATAACAGTAAGACAGACGTATTTAAAGATGTTATCTCCGATATAACTAAATAATGGTGACCCCATGCGCCCACAGGGCGCCTCCGGCAGACACAAGGTGTCCGCCAGCCGCGCAGCACAAGCAAGCGAAGCGCGCTTGTATTACATAATCCTTACTATTAAAACTCGATTAATATTTATTTGTATATATATATATATCTCTGTAACGAATTGATTGAAGAAACTGCCGGTCATAGAAAGCTAATTTTTGGCATGTGGGAGTATTTTGGCTATGGCTCCAGTAAGTTCTGAGCTCAGAGCAAAATGTCGAATCATCATGGAATTATGACGTCATTGTCACATTTTTAAAAGTTAAGTAATAGAGTTATTCGAGCATAACTCAGCCATTATAGGAGATAGAAGGCTGAAATTTTAATAGAATATGTATACTAACATACCTCACATATGATGCAACTATCATCAAAAAATGATGACTCATCACTTTGCTATGACGTCATCATTACGCATCAAAAATTTTAAAATTGACAAATTTGGTGATTTTTCGAGTAATATCGATTATCACAGTAGGACAGACATATTTAGAGATGCTATTTCCCTTATAATTAACCAATGTGACCCCAGGCGACCGAAGGGAGCCTCCGGTGGACACAAAGTGTCAGCCAGCCGCGCAGCCCAAGCAAGCGAAGCGCGCTTGTAGAAAGGTTAAAATGGCAATATAAAAGATCTTCACAATACTTTTCTGCTTTCTTTCTTTCTCCTACTCGCTCCCTCTGTACACACATGGTGTGAATAGTAAAATATGAATACGTCCGTTTCAATATTTCAAAATATGAGATTTGATAGCTCGAAACAGACATCACACGAAAAGTCCAAAATGATGTTCCAAGGGTCTGTTTCTAGAAAAGAAGTCAACAAGTAATAATATCTACAAAATTGAATTAAATGGTTAATAATTTCAAACGTCAGATAACAATAGGGTGCGTCAATTGGGGTCAATTACATTTGTTCAATTACAATTACGAATCAATTTTAAGGCAAGTAAAATTTTCAATTACAATTACACTTCAACTACAGTGTAATTGTAATTAATTACCAATAACACAATTATAATTGTAATTGACCCCAACCCTGAGTGATGCAACTATTTTTGCGCCAGGGTCTTTGTTGTATTGATACAAATGCATTTATACCGAAGAAATTCCTTAGATATAATTTTCATGACTCATGAATAATATTGGATATTTTATATTCCATTAGGTTACAAAAAATAGCAGGGCCGGCGCCATTGAGGTGTTCTGGGTGTCTGGACACCCACTGCCTTTCCATTTATCTAAATTGTACTGTATACAGTCGACTCCGCCTAATTGGGACACATCGGACCCCGAATTTTGTCGCGATTAATCGGAGTTAACTGTATATCCATTCCTACATGGACACTCACTTTCAGACAAATCACTCTTAGGACACCCACTGTCCATACAACTTAGCGCCGGCCATGATCATAGTAAACTATTACTCGATAATCTTCTGAATTTAAACTGAATTAAAATGTTTTGCTTATTTATTGAAAGCTGTGAGATACAATTAACTTTTACTTTGCAGATTAGATCTCTCGTAGAACAATTTTCAATAATAAAAATTATTCCTTGTTGCTTTTGACGCACCCTCTACATATGCAGATAAAATGACTATTTCAGGATAAACGAGAAAACATCATAGACGCCGAAGGTCGGGGCGCTCTCCCACTGTGTTTACTGAAATAAATGCTTCATTGAAATTCATATATAATTATCAGTATTGATATTGCTATGGCCAAGCGACCAACATGTGAAAATATAACCCAGAATTTTTCCCACAAATTTTAAACAATTATTAAGTATCAGCCCCTTGGGGATAGGACCCGTTTGCTGTCTATGACATCCTCCGAGATGTTTTTAAGATTTGCCAGAATATAATAATTCGGATACAATTGTTAGATGGAACAAATACAATTTGCTAGTATTAATTGAAAGCAAATATACTTACCTTTTAGATCTTGCAAATTCTTGACAAGGTACTTCTCTTTCTCCTCAATCTCATATTTCAAGCTAGGAGTCTCCTTTGTTAAGCAATATTCTTCCTTTTACTCTAGAGAACAGAGTCTGTTTATTTTAGATAATTAAGAGAACACCATTAAAGGCAATATGGTTTAGCGCCAGTCCCCACTATTGGTTTTATATGTATCCCCTTCAACAGGATCCTTTGGATGGAGAACGGGAATAGAAACGTCGGTCAAATGTCTCTTCTGAGTTCTTGCATCTTAAAATGGTAAGTGATCTGCTGCAAAGAAGGATTATGGAGGCTAGGTTAAATATTTGTGATGGAGAATATGGGGAAACAACTTCACATAATGTATTCCCATTGATTAAAATAGCGATAAAATCATAATTAAAAGTTGTGGTTAATTATAATAATCGTCCTCTAGTGCATCCCTAGTCCAGATTGTTCAAGTAGATGGCAGGCCTTATATACAGTAGGCTATGGTCTAGGCTATGGTCTGACTGTTATAATCGAAATCGCACGAAAAATCACCAAATTTGTCAATGTTTTAAATTTTTAATGCGTAATGATAACGTCATAACAGAGTGATGGGTCATCATTTTTTCATGAAAGTTGCATCATATGTGAGATATAATAATATACATATTCTATTAAAATTTCAGCCTTCTATCACTTAAAACGGCTGAGTTATGGTCGAAAAACTGAAATTTCTAATTATTAAAAAAAAGGTGACAATGACGTCATAATTCCATGATAAGTCGACATTTTCGTCTGAGCTCAGAACTAAGTGGAGCCATAGCTAAAAGACTCCCACATGCCAAAAATCAGCTTTCTACGCCTGGCAGTTTCTTCAATCAATTCGTTAAAGATATATATATATATATTAATCGAGTTCTAATAGTAAGGATATATACACATATATATTAATTGAGTTTTAATAGTAAGGGTATCTTATATATTAAAACGCTTGGATTTTTTTGTTTGTTTGTTTGTCCGAATTGATTGAAGAATTGGAAGTCATGGAGATATGAAAATTGGCATGTAGGATTCAAATGATGAATATACGATTAAGTCCGAAGATCTAAGCGAAATTTTCACACCTCTGCAAAAAAATGGGGAAACAAATTTCCACATTTTCTATACATTACTATGTATGGCTTCACTCTCACAATAGAAATCATTGTACGACACTACGTATATTGTTAGCTGTCTTTGTTATTAATACTTCAGTTAAAAGCAATAACTTATAAAGATGTCTCAACTATATTATAGTGTATAGCAATAAAAGAGGCCTTGTGTATATTTTCACACCTTTATATACGGTACATATTTTCCCGGATTAAGTAAAATAAAATTCCCACAATAGCAGTGGTTTAAAAACACAGTTAGTAAAAAATCGGTATATAGATGCACGTTAGCCCTATCAAATGTATTATATGCATATAGGTTATCAACCCTTGGGAAACGATTGGCATAATAAAAAATTTTATATGGCTTCAGCTGTGCAAGATATGGCTTCCCAGCATTTTGACGAATTTTGTTCTTTTGCTCATATTTCTTTCAGATTTGCTATTAGCTCCATGAAATGTATTAGATTCATATAGGTTATCAACCCCTAGAAAGCCATAGGTGCACTCAGAATTGTTATATGTCTTCGCTTTTTCGAGATATGGTTTACCTAGAATTTGGTTGCATTTTTAAAAAAGTTTTCCATATCTCAGAAAATCGTGGAAATATTATGATAAACTGTACATCAAGAGTGAGAAAACCTGCAAGTACACGATAAAAAGATTGTCAAATGAAGGCACAATGGTTCTTAATGATGATGACAACACACACATACAAATATTGTACTAATCCTATAAATCTAAGTGTTAATTATGAGTGTATCGACAATTGTATCTATTGATGAAAGTAATGAACTATTTCTGCAGCACTTACCTCTTTTTGTGTGGCCGTGTTCTCCACATCTTTCGCAAACTAACTTTGATCGGAATAGATTTAGCATGGAGTCACTGTCAGAAGCCAATCTCACAAAAATGTCGACCACATTGTCTTCAAATGACACTTCCTAGCGAGATTATCCCTGTACTTTATTATTAGCTTGTTACAAGCCTCGGAACCTTCCTCAGAGAAACATTTCAAGGCGTGTCCGAAATGCAAGTCTTTCAAAATTTCTTTTGAGTGAGCTAATACCCAATGCAATGTCGGTGCAATGCCTGTCTAAGGAAACGAGTCCTGCAGAATTAAGAGATAGGTGTTTGTGCATTACTGCATAGATCGCCAAATTATTCGGTATGTATCTGAATTTATTATTCTAAGAATAGCTGACAATCGTGTATGTAGTAATTGTGAAAGTGTCTCCTTGTACTCAATCGCAACAGATGACGAAACGCAATCAATAAATTTTGACTCGGAGGAAAAAGCTCGACGCGCAACACCACCAGTAGAGGTAGTACCCCCCTTAGGATCAGGCTGGTCTATCTTCAAACCAGTCTTCTCTTGTTTGAGAGTTCTGACAAAGAACATCGAATTTTTGACTGCAGTTGATGTTGGTGATCATGTAAGTTCACCGCAGCTCAAATGATAAACTAGCAGAGTAAACCACTTGAATATACAAGTGTATGAGTGTAGAGGAGATGCTGGAAGGATATTTATAGTGGAAGTTGGTTCGTGGGTGAGGTTATAACGTTCGTTTGAGGGTAGAGAAAAGAAAGAATCGTTATCTTCGATTTCTCCAAATAGTAGAATGACGTCAGTGATGTGTCTATTGATAAGAAATCCCTGTAGTATTATCAATTCACGATCTTTCAGTTCATCGTGAGTAGCGGTACATAATTGGCAACTTGCCCCACCTGCTCCAGATAGAATTGCTGACATTTTCCCATCAAACATTGACCGAACAATGTCGATATGCGCTTGTTGATTATCCCCAGGAGATAATCCTTCACTCTTCATTAGCTCAGTTTCCGGATTGATTAAATCGGTCATGAACTGCTTGATATTATTTTCATTTTCTTTCGCAGCGAGAAGGAAAATGGGTCGCTGGGTGAAGGGAGAGTTCGGACTGGTGTTTTTCCAGAGTTCTCGACCGCTGAAGGTTGTAAAACAGAATAGGATGTATGCTTTAGTCTCTGTATTCGTGTGAGACTGGTTGTAAAGTATGTGACTTCCGGATCCATCTAGTCCATCTGCAATCTGAAATCGCAGAGGAAAGTCTTGAACTGCAGGAGGCGGTATGGTGAACAAGATTCGGTCGAGTGTATGACGGACGTACTGTGCATATGGTACGTGCGCACCAACTGGAATAATTGAATAATATTTCGTAAAATAATGCTGTTCCTTTGTTCCACAACCTTATGATATGCAGGGAAATAAATATCGCTAGATAGCAAGTGAAGCATCGCCTGACATTTAAAAAAATGGTGAAATTTTTTATTGCTAATTCCATCGGATTATTGAGTAGTCTACCATCTAATCGTACTTGTTGGACGGTATTTATTTTGATATTCTAGAACTGAGCACCTAAAGCTCAGTTGTACTAAAAATCGGAAAGTTATTCGTGGTTTTGCGGTGCATTCATCAATTATTTTCTAACTTATCTGATATTTTTTCAATTATATGAACCTCAAAATGGTTTTGGCCCCTTTAAATATTATAAAACAGATGAATTTAGAAAAAGAAGCATTAAATCCAATCAAAAATATCTTTATGAGGGACTTCATTTCTAAAATGCTCGGGAAATGGCCGTTGTGATATTAGCTATTGTGTATAGAAAAGAATTCTGAACAGTTAAAAAAAAAATTTGTTCAGATCCGACCATTAGTTCGTAAGTTATAGTATATTGTAGATAAAGTTCGGACATCAAACCTCTCTATGGCCCCGGAAGTGCTCGATGTCAATGCTTAAAAACTATTGAAGATATATAATCTATTATAATCTTAAATGAAAGGATATATATGATAATATATAGGTTCCTCAAACATCTCTTTGTCAAAAAGTAAATATTTCTTGACTTATCATCGATTTTATTGTAATACTAATTCTATGGAGAACTTTGAATATATTAGAAAATGGCGAATCTTGTCATGAAATAAGTTGCCAAAAGTAGCTATTATACTCAAAAAACAATGCAATAGTCACTAGCAATGTATACAGAAATTTTGAAGCACTCAACATGATTATTTTGGAAGTTCAAAGCATTTATCTCCAAAATTCGGTCAAAGCCCCTCATTTATGATCCAAAAACAGATTCCTCCATATCTCGGAAATATACACCCAAATTCTTAGCTCTCAATTCCTAATATACTTTTCAAGACGGTATATATCTGATTCTTAAATAATAAGTGTACTACATAAAATGGAATGCTAAGTTTTTAAATTTTTATCACGTGATGACGTAGCATTTTTCGAAAATCCTAACTTGAAAACTAAAAGTCGTAGACTCTCGCTCTAACTTCCTAATATACTTTTTAGAAGCTCTTTATTCATTCTAAACCGATGAATTATACTTTGTAGTGCTAGGAATATGAATTATATTCCCTAATTGGTTCAAAATATTCTGGGTTAGAGGCCTCAAGGTAATTTGTGAATTTTCAGTATAATTTTGCTATTTTCACCAAAATCTGTGGAATACATCTAATTCATTAGTATACATGCGATTAAATCCCCATGGATGCTTTTATTTATTGTTAATAGCTCATTTTACATCGTTCTTAACATCAAAACGTCAAATCCCTATATCTCGGGGCTTTAAAATTCCAAAATTGACCGTCTTTCAAAAATTTTAACTCAAAATTGCTTTGAGATAGAGGTTTGAAAATTTAAGGAGTTGTTCCATATCATTAGGCGATGAGCGTAGGATCACTCGATTTTCGATATCTTATAAATTTGTGATTTTATTGCTGATTTCCAAAGAAAATCGGGCATTTATGCGATTACAAATTTTATAGACTATATATGAATACATTTTCGAAGCATTTGATCCAAACATGTGTTTCAAAAAAATCACAGAGTGGAGGAGGGCTTACCATTAAGATGTGCTAGGAAAAAACGGAAAAAACCGACTTTGAGACGCTGTAACTCAAAAACTAGAAATGCGAACCAAAAACTGTTTGGCATGTCTCAATATTTTTTAATTGCACTACCTGCCCACGCTTAACATCTTATATATCTCTATTCTTGATATATGCTGTAAGCCAAACCTATGGATTTTTCACGGGCGGTATCCTTAACTAAAAGGATATATGCGAAAATATATAGGTTCCTCGAACATTCCTTTGTCAAAAAATAAATAATTCTCGACTTATCATTGATTTAATTGTAATACAAATTCTATGGAGAACTTTGAATATATTAGAAAATGGCGAATCTAATCATTAAATATGTGTCCAAATGTGGCTATTATGCTAAATAATGACTACAATTGTCGTTAATAATGTGTATAGAAAAATTGGAGAACTTTGATAATTATTTTGAAAGTACTGGCCTTGGACTTCGCAGATTCGGTCAAAAACCCCCATTTAGGGTCCAAAAAGAGATATCTCTCTATCTCTGTAAATATAAGTCCAAATTCTTAGTTCTCACTTCCTAATATACTTTTTATGAGTGTACATATATGATTCTTTGATAATAATGGCACTACACCCTATGGAATGATAAGTGTTTGTTGTTTTTTGTTTTTTGTTTTAGATTTTTGTTATATGATGACGTAGCATTTTTCAAAATCCTAACTTGGAAACTAAAAGTCGTAGACTTTCGTTCTAACTTCCTAATATACTTTTCGGAAGCTCTTTAGCCATTCTAAACTGATAGATTATATATATTTGGTTCAAATATACCTAAATCAGCAGTATAAATGAGAATAAATTTCTGTGAATGCTTTTGTTCATTATTAATAACTCATTCTACATTCTTCTTAACATCTAAACTTAAAATCTCTATATCTCGGGACTTTAATATTTCAAAATTGACCGTATTTACAGAATTTTAACAAATTGGTTTGAGATAGAGGTTTGAAAATTTCAAGAGTTGTTCCATATTATTTGGCGATGAACGTAGGACCACCATTTTTTCGATATCCTCTAACTTGGTGATTTTATTCCTGATTTCCAAAAAAAAAGACATTTTTCGGACACCGATAAAATTTACAATTTTTGTCATTCTAACTTTCTTTTGGTCCTATGAAGTTGCAAATATGGTAGACTATCTATGATTCGATTTTGGAAGCATTTTATTCCTTGGTATGTCCTAAACAATTCCTTGAGTGCCCGAATTTCTACCATTAATATGTGCTAGCGTAAAACGAAAAAAACAGACTTTGAGACACTGTATCTCAAAAACTAGAAATGAGAATCAAAAACGGTTTGGAATGTGCCAGTATTTCTTGATGGAGATACCTCCCCACGCTTAACATCTCTTATAGCTCTACTTTCATCGTATGCTATAAGCCAAATCATATGTTTTTTCGAGGGCGGTATCCTTAAGATACAATAGTTATTTTCTTTTGAGATTCTTGCAAATTCAATACGGGACTTTGGGAAAGATAACTTCTCAGCCATGAGGAATGTGTCAATGAATAATTATTAAGAGATTCAAATACTCAAGCTTTTTACATCATCAGACATTTATTTATAATATCGGTATAGTGTTTGTACTTTGAGTTGAAATACGATGAGTGTGGTTGTAAGAATAATATCTTATTTTGGACATAGTTACAATATTTGACTATGGAATTTGCCTAACAACAAAAATATGACAATGGAATTCAATATAAAATCTTAATTTTCGCACTGTTTCGGGGCGCATCCGTTTAAACTATGAATTTAGATCTAGTTAGGGGTATATTGTATCAATATCTAATTGAAGTTTTGTGAAGTTTACTTTTGCAAGCACTTAAATTTTTATCAAATAAATTTTGATGCTAATATAGCAACATGTATAGAATTCAATTTCTCAACTGAAATATTGAAAATATTTGAATGAAAACAGGTTATTCGGTTTCAGCATACTTGAAATGTATAAACTAAACTGAATGATCTTGCTTATATTTGAATTGAGGTTAATTTTAGAAATCCCCGGAACGACAATTTTAGCTAAAATGAACATGCATATTTGTTAGTGTAATTGTACTGCTTCTAGGCACTCAATTGCTTAGAAAAATGAAACAAGTTTTATTCAAACAATAAGTAATCGAATAAAACCATTGGATAGGAGATCTATTTTTTCCTATTCTTTGGTTCTAAACCACTGCGCGCGGACACTTTGTGTCCGCAGAGTCGCCCTGCGGCGCCTGGAGTTACTCAATCTAGCCTATTAAGATTGAGTAACTCCAGGCGCGCGCAGGGCGACTCTGCGGACACAGTGTCCGCAAGCCACGCAGCGCAAGCAAACGAAGTGCGCTTGTTTTAATATAACCGGCCAAGACTTTTGTTACATCCTGTACATTCTCCTTTAGTGTCATTTTCTAATTTAAATTTAACCTAATTGAATTTCAGTAGGAAACGTTGAGAAAATTGTTAAATATCAGGGGGAATTGTGAAAACAAACTTTATTAAATGAGTGCGATCCTCAAAAACAAAAACGCTGCTCCGGCTTCCGCTCCTGCGTTCCAAAAGGAGCGCGCTCCAGCTCAGCTCCCTGAATCCTCAGGACATTACATAAAAGATTATTTTTAAGACACAATCGTATCACAGGTCTCTCAACCTGACAGAGTTCGAAAATCGTGAGATTTGATAGAAGCGTCGTGATATTTTGAGACAAGTCGTGAGATTTGGGGGTCTGTCGTGAGATCGTGACATTTTACCCGAAATCAAGTGATACACGACAAGAGAATTGAGAGACCTGGAAGAATGATTTGTAAAACTTTACAACAAGGTAGCAAATAAATATACAATTAATGTTGTTTGAATTTGAAACAATACAAGTAAGTAGTATGTTAATCCTTACTATTAAAACTCGATGATTGTATATATATATATATATCTGTAACGAATTGATTGAAGAAACTGCCGGGCGCAGAAGGCTGATTTTTGGCATGTGGGAGTCTTTTGGCTATGGCTCCAGTAAGTTCTGAGTTCAGAGCAAAATGTCGACTCATCATGGTATTATGACGTCATTGTCACATTTTTTAAAAGTTAAGCAACACAGTTATTCGGGCATAACTCAGCCATTATAGGAGATAGAAGGCTGAAATTTTAATAGAATATGTATACTAACATGTCTCACATATGATGTAACTATCATCAAAAAATGATGACTCATCACTTTGTTATGACGTCATCATTACGCATCAAAAATTTTTAAACTCACAAATTTGGTGATTTTTCGAGTGATATCGATTAGCACAGTAGGACAGACATATTTAGAGATGTTATCTCCCTTATAATTAACCAATGTGACTCCAGGCGACCGAAGGGAGCCTCCGGCGGACACAAAGTGTCCTCCAGCCGCGCAGCGCAAGCAAGCGCGAAGCGCGCTTGTATATTAGTAATATGGTTGGTTAAAATTAATTTAACCACAAATTCTATACAGTGCGATCCTCAAACCGTTTTGATGAAAATCGATGTAGAATTAATGAAAACGATCATTATATAGAATGTGCGATGCTATACAGCATAATCTAACCATTTTCAGAAAATCAATTTTACTGGTTTAACCAATCTCTAGTCCAAGTCCACTCATCAGCACAATTGGCTTCGTGTGCTAGAATGCTATGGGGAGACCTTTAAAAGTTATAATGTTACTATTTTATTAATTACAAGAGCGCTTCGCTTATTTGCACTGCGAGGCTTGTGGACACGTGTCCGCGTTCGCATTGAGTAACTCCAGTCGCCCTGCGGGTGCCTGGAGTTACTCAATCTAGCCTATTGTGGGAATTTGTTTACTTTATATAAATATTGTAAACAAAAGTTAACAAATAATTTCTCATATAGATCTGGAAATATAATATTCTAACTCTACACCTCTGAAAACCCCAGATCAACCGTTGGAAGCTAGTCTCTAGCGGGTTTTTAAAAATTCATCAAATGGTGTTAAAATATGTATATAAAGGTGTTAAAATATACACAAAACCTTTTTTATTGCAATATACAATAATATAATTGAGACATCTATATAATTTATTGCTTTGAAGTATTAATAACAATGACAGCCTACAATAGTGTCGTACAATGATTTCTATTGTGAGAGTGAAGCCGTACATAGTATTGTATAGAAAAGGAGTGAAAATTTGTTTTCCATTTTTTTTGCAGAGGTGTGAAAATTTCGCTTAGATCTTCGAAGTTAATCGTAGATTCATCATTTGACACCTACATGCCAATTTTTGAATATCTATAACTTGCCAATTCAATCAATACGGACAAACAAACAAACAAATCCTAGCGTTTTAATATACAAGATTAATATGATATTGCATGCATACAAAACATATCTATTTTCACATCTCTTATATCTGGATTCTTTGCATGCTATGGAAATAACTTGATTGCAGTACGATATGAATCAATATGATCGTCGATACTAATCAGAAAATAATTGTAAACTGTTACTACTCAGAGAGACTACACCTAATTTGAATGTATTCGTAAGGGCCAATCCTTGTGGAAATTGAAACATTCCTGCTTTAATTCCTTGTCCTCCCAGTACGTGTAGGAGTCTACCATCTTTAGAGAAAAATTTAATTTGGTGTGCTCTCCAATCACTAATGATTAAATTCGAATGAGCATCTAGACAAAAGAAAAGAGCGTAACCAATCTGCATTCCATCACCACTTGTGATCAGCGAGCGTATTTTCTCCCCAGAATGATAAAACACATGTATACATGGAGAGTCAGTCTTGCTGAGTATGTACACTTCAACTTGCGTCAGTTTAACGTCACAAGGGAGCTTCATGGAGTGGTGTGCGATGTGTCTTTGATAATTTAAGTCTCTATCCAGGATTTGAAGACGGTGGTTACTGCAGTCAGTGATGAAGATATCTCCATCTGCAGAGACGGTGAGTTGGTGAGGTTCAATGAACCTTCCGATGCCAGATCCTCTACTACCGAGCCTATTGACGAGAGGGATATCTGCTTCCAATTTAAAATGGAATATGCAATGCTCTTCAATGTCAGTGATGTAGATGTTGGATTTATGAATTGCAATACCCCATGGATGCTTCATGTGTCGATCTGTGAAAGAGCTGACGTATATTCCAGACTCTAAAAATATTGACACACGTGGAAAGCGGGGTAAACTGTACGTTCCTTCTGTAACATAGATGTTGTTAGTATCTAAATCTATGGCGACGCCCTTGGGGCAATTAAGCCTTCCGAGTCGTTTTCCATTCTTCGCTATAACTACTAAAGATATGATTGCTTCGCTTTTTATGGATTCTTGATCTTCTAGGATTCGATTTGTCATGTTTAGTAGACAATCGTTTATTTTCAAACAAAAGTTTCTAAAAATATATTAAATAATAGAGTATATTATGCCAAACTTTTTTATCGTGTCCCCTATATATATACTATTGTTAGGTACAGTAGATATTGGATATAGTGATATATTGGATATAATGATATATTGGATATAGGGATATATTGGATATAGGAATATATTGGATATAGCATAGCCTACCTAATATAAGGAAGGCATGGTATATCAACCTCAAAATTTTGGACTAGGGATAAAGTACTGGATTGGAATTATTAGTAAACCACAACTATTTAGTATGAAATTTTGCACGGTAAGTCTAAGCTCCACCAACTTTCAATCAACCTTTTGCTTAATATTTGGTTATTTCTTTCATAAATATAATAATAATGATAATAATAATGATGATAATAATAATAATAATCTATTTTCACGACATCAACCATTCTGTGTTCCGGATGTAGTGGAACTATTCCCCAGATCGTGTAAATTGTAAAACTATTCCAGTGATGATTTGGCGAAAGGAATACCGACATTTCACTACTAATTTGAGTGGCTAATAACTTTATTATTAATTTACGTGTGTCATATTACATTTAATTAACCTGATAACATATTCAACTTATCAAATTTTACTTCTGATTCGAAAAAGCTTTCTATCCACACATTGAATTGGAAAGATTTTCCGATTTGGCTTGTACTTATTGGAATTAGAATTTTCATTACTTCTCAGTAACGTGGCTGATAGCCTACTCTAATAATGCCTCACAGTAGATTGAAAATTATGGACTAGGGATGAAGTAGTAGCCGAATGGCTTAATACACGATTAGCGGGGCGCCTGCATTAGTTCGAATTTGGACAGTTGGCATTAGTTCGACAATAATTTCAGACAGTTGGCATTAGTTCGACAGTAATTTCAGACAGTTTACATTAGTTCGACAGTAATTTCAGACAGTTGGCATTAGTTCGACAGTAATTTCAGACAGTTGGCATTAGTTCGAATTCTGTATGTAGTCGTTAGTTCTATATGATCAATTCTTGATTTTTTGTTCATTGTTATGCTTCCAAACCTCACAAAATTAAAATGCCACTTTCACGGTCAATTTGACATTGTTTCAAACTTAAAATGCCTACTTTCACTTTCTGCGATTATTTTCTCCACAACCATATTTCTGTTAACGAATGTCTACTCTCTATAAAATAGAGTAGAACTAATGACAGGTCTCCTAATTATGAGTAGAACTAATGCCAACTGTCTGAAATTATTGTCGAACTAATGCCAACTGTCCAAATTCGAACTAATGCAGCGGCCACTTCTAAATGGTATTAAGGTGTGATTTTTGTGTAGAACCAATATTAGTACGAGTTGATTTGAAAAATTTAGAATTTTTCAATGGAATCTTGTTACATTCTTGTGTTGCTATGGGAAAGCATTTTGGTCAGTTTGGGCCATTTCGTGCAAACTGTAGTAACTAGATCTTCAAATTTGATCGTGTTTGATAGGCAATGGACAACTTCCTATTAGGTGATAATACAACTTGAACTTCTAAATTCAACGAGTTTTGAGTTATGGGTTGATTTTAAGAATGTGACCAAAACACTAAATTGTCGCATAACTCTATAGTCTGTGAATTTAGAAGTTTAAATTGTATTATTACCTAATAGGAAGTAGCCAATTGCCTATCAAATGCGACCAAATTTGAAGACCTAGTTCTTACAGTTTGCAGGATATGGCTCAAACTGATCTAAATGCTCTACCATAGCAACGTAGGAATGCAACAACATTCCATTGAAAAATTATAAATGTTTCAAATCAACTCGTTCGACACAAAAATTCTACCTTAATAACATTTAGAAGTAGGCTTAAAACAGCTTAGAAAATTGCCAAAATCGTGCTTAAAATGACCTGTTGCAATGATATGATGAATAATCGAAATTTTGACAACGGATATATGTACTTTGATGCCATGTTTATATATGCTGGTAATACATTTGTAATGCCTATCCTACATGGTTAACGATTTTAGGCTAATCGTGTATTAATTCATTCGGTTATTACCGCATCCTTGGTTATTTTACTGTGAGGCATTATTAGAGTAGGCTATGCGTGGCTATATTTGTTACATCAATGACTCTAAAATAAGAATAGCATGATCGAAGTATTACGTGTAATTGAATCAAGTAAGCTGTCCATCTCACACTGCCTATTGGTATCTAAAGTTTGATAAATAGGACAAAATTAGGAACGTTCCATTTTTTTGCTAAGTAGGTTTAATCAAAACAATCGCACTTCGCTTGCTTGCGCTGCGCGGCTGGCAGACACAAAGTGTCCGCCAGGGGGGCGTTCTTCGAGCGCCTAAGTTCACATTGATGAATTATAAGGTAATAACATCTCTAAATACGTCTGTCTTAACCCTCGCCTGGCTAGGTCTCAAAAGTATAAATAGAGAAAACCCCACTTTCATTTTCACTTTCAACATTCCTAGCCAACCGCGGGTTAATAGCTAAAATGGTCAAATTTTACTTTTGATGAGTAATGATGACGTCATAACAATGATGAGTCGACATTTTCGTCTGAGGTCAGAATATAGTGGAGCCATAGCATACCTACCAACCCCTCTCGAAAATTTCCCTGGATTTCAATGGTAATCCCTGGATGTTATCAAATTTTTAATTTTAATGACTAAATTAGCATGAATCAATAGACAGGTTAAATTTCGAATTTCGCGAATCCCTGGATATCTAGGGAATTTCCTGGATTTTAAATAAAGGCCGAATATATGTAATTAAAAATTTCGAAAAGGACAAGACAACTATTAATAGAAAGGTACATTGTATACAATGTTATCTTATGCGTTCGAAATTCGTGATTCCAGGAAATTTTCTAGGATCCCTGAAGACTTGCTAAACAGTGCGGAACATTAAATTACAATAAATTCCATAAACCTTATTCCATTAATGGAAATTATTATAGGCTAGTTGAAAGCTCAAAATCCCTGGATTTTTCATTAAATCCCTGGATCCCTGGATCATAAGTCATTTCCCTGGATAATCCAGGGATCCCTGGAGGGTTGGTAAGTATGCATAGCCAGACTCCCAAATTCATAGAAGGAGGAGGATTCATTTACGGGATGTGAGAACGAGTGTTATCTTATCAGCGGATTCGAAGTCGCACTTAATCGCTTATAACTCGAAAAGTATTCGTCCTAGATCAAAAATAATTATACCAGTGGAAAGAAGAGAGCTGGTGTATTTCATTTTTAAGTTTAAAATTTTAAATTTTCACAAAATGAGTTAGCAGTGACACATCAAATTTAGGTCTCAGTTTTTGGTTAATATCTCATGAAATATTTATGATAAAAACTTCCTTTAAACTACGTTTATTTCAGCCTTGGTGTATTTTGTATTTCAAATTTCAAAATTAAATATTAATTTTGAACGAATTATTAATATTTGAATTTTACATTATAATAATGTGATATCACCGGGATTGTATCTATCAAAATATCTTCTTTTGATTACACCAGATCATATTTTGATTGCTGAATTCGTGACCAGCACTAAATTTCCAGCAATTTGATATATATATTGACCATATTTGGAGAATTATTTTGGTTGCCCGTTCCTAGCAACGGCCAGGAATGTTGAAACATTCCGATCTCCAAATTTTGGAGTAACCATATCGAGTGACCCCTTGTTCTTCTCGGCTAGGTTCAGCGAGTACGAATATGCTAATTAGAACACTCTGCCATATCATATGTGGAATATATGAAGGTTTACCACATTCAAATATACCTGCCACAAAGGCATGGCACATAACTTTCATATATTCCACATATGATGTCAGAGTGTTCTAATTAGCATATTCGTACTCGCTGAACCTAGCCGAGAAGAACAAGGGGTCACTCGATATGATTACTCCAAAATTTGGAGATCGGAATGTTTTAACATTCCTGGCCGTTGCTAGGAACGGGCAACCAAAATAATTCTCCAAATATGGTCAATATATATATCAAATTGCTGGAAATTTAGTGCTCGACACGAATTCAGCAATCAAAATATGATCTGGTGTAATCAAAAGAAGATATTTTGATAGATTCAATCCCGGTGATATCACACTATTATAATGTAAAATTCAAATATTAATAATTCGTTCAAAAACTAATATTTCAATTTGAAATTTGAAATACAAAATACACCAAGGCTGAAATAAACGTAGTTTAAAGGAAAAGTTTTTATCATAAATATTTCATGAGATATTAACCAAAAACTGAGACCTAAATTTGATGTGTCACTGCTAACTCATTTTGTGAAAATTTAAAATTTTAAACTTAAAAATGAAATACACCAACTCTCTTCTTTCCACTGGTATAATTATTTTTGATCTAGGACGAATACTTTTCGAGTTATAAGCGATTAAGTGCGACTTCGAATCCGCTGCTAAGATAACACTCGTGATGTGAGAGGAACATTATATCTACTGTATTATACAAACATTTGAAAATCATCACTTTTGAAATACCATGGCAAGGGGATAGGAATATGATTTTAGATGGGTGGGCACCATTGGGACTCTTATATAAGTTTATATATATAATTGCGCCACCCGGGATCTCTGAAAAAAGTGGGGGCGAGCGCCCCCGCTTTCTACCCCCTGCATGGATAATTTCGACTACTACTTGCATCTTGTTAGTCCGCTAGTTGCAAACCTTAATAAAGCCCTTCAGGCTAAGAATCTTGATTTATCTGCTGTTTCATGTCTTGCAAATGCCACGCTATTGACAATTAGCGAATGTGTACAGCCTTCCAAGTGGCTGTTGAAGGCTGTACACATTCGCTAATTGTCAGAAGTGTGGCATTTACTAGACATGAAATACAGAGAAATCAAGATTCTTAGCCTGAAGGGCTTTACTAAGGTTTGCAACTGGCGGAAGTACATTAATTAAGAGATAAACTGATTATATGATGTTTGCCTTTTACAAAGGGCCTTAGAGATGCCAAGTGCTTCTAGTTCGTGTTTCTTCGTAGATATGAGTAAGAACAATGGCAGGATATAGCTGATTTCACTGCCTTCACGAATATTTAATGTGCCAGCAAGTGTGTATCTGAACCAAATGCAAGAGATGACAGTGATAGTATACGTACAAGGATTTAGATGGCATTTTCAGACGAGCCTTACACCACTTTTCTTTCCTGAAAAAGTCACCGCACCATCAAGCCCATACCGATAAATCGGGTGAATGGGATCTGTTTTTTTTCAAACAGACAATTAAAGCTCCTGTGATTGTTTCTGCATTAGCTTTCTTGGTAGGGAGAATATCTAAGAAAATCTCAACTGGTAGGCCATTCTCCACCCAACGACAAAAGATGGAGAATTCCTCCAATGTAAAACATTGGTATATTCGTCTGCCAATATGCTGTAAAATTGCACTGCCTGATTCGTCAACCCACTTTCCACGTGCATGCACGAATTCAACTACAGTGAACTTCGAAAGGTAAGTGGCATTCTCTGTAAAACGCTTGAGATATTGTGTTCCACAATTTGAAATGAGCTGGACCAGATACCAGGGTTACCATACGTCCTTTTTTAGAAAGGACAGTCCTTCTTTTTTGCTACCTGTCCTTTTTAAAATATGCTGTCCTTTTTGTCCTTTTTTTTCGCTTTTTGTCCTTATTGTCCTTTTTTTTCGCTTTTTGTCCTTTTTGTTCTTATAAACTCATTCTTGTCCTTTTACGTTTTACTTGTAGATTATATACTAGAATGGCTATCATAAATGATTTAGCATATTTTGGAAATCGAAACCCTAGGTGAGAATTTACATTTATGTCCGCAGCTTCACAAAAAATTCAAACCGATATCTCTTAAACTCAGGTCTGTACACCACATACGGCCGGACACCAGCACTCATTTTAGAACTGTGCTACTATAACATTATATTGGATCAGAGATCCAATATAATGATATACCTAGAAGCACACTAAAAACATTCAAAACAATTCCTTGGGGTGCTAGCACCCAGACAGCCATTATTGTCGTTCGATACGCTCTCTCTTTACATCGTTTTTCTAAATCTTCGATCTATCCCTGAGTGTCCTTTTTTTTATGAATGAGGAGATGGCAACCCTGCCAGATACTAATAAACCGTAGTATGAGGGATGTGGTGGCGTACAAGAAAATGTGTACAGCGAATTAGTACTTTTATGATAATCTTGTTCTTTACCCCCACACCTTCTCCTATCTGCTGAAGCTACTGTATGATAGTCCCTTGAACTTGAGCTTCACTACCAGCCATCTCAATTTGACATGCACCTTTGTGTTGGTCACTTTGTGCATGTATTTTCATCTTCACCAGTGCGTTCTTCCAGTTATTGAATGGTATTGTAACACATACGCCTTCTGCCTTTTGCCTATGTGTCCTGCTCCATGTATTGCATATTCTGCAAAAGGCACCCTGATACTCTTCCATACTTGCCAACTGTCCCGTTTTTGGCGG
>OY725503.1:3794292-4072311 GCA_963281255.1 Aphrocallistes beatrix
ACTTTCTTACAGTTATTGTACGTCTCACGTATGGTGCTTAGTGAAGTTGTGTAAACCACAACTTTCCCCTTTTCATGGAAATCATGTAACGGATCTGTTCTCGTCTCGCTCTGTTTTCGAATGCCCTCGAATTTTGCTATACTTTCCTTAGCGATATTTTTCATGCCTCGTACATCATTGCCCTTATGAATCTCACCGCTAGCATCGTCGATTTTTAAAGAGTTTCGAATTTTTAAGAACCCAGGGGGGCTGTCTGATGAATACTGTCGTCTTGAAGCCATTGACTATGCCAGTATATAATATAGAATGCGTAAAATGTTGATAATATTCGACATATAATGATCATACCACGCGATCACAATCAATAACTTCAACTACAAGATTGGAATAATTATAATAATTTATGAAAATCAGGTCTACTAAAGGATCTAGGCGTCTTCAGTTGTTTGTTGGCCTTCCTATGCTTAGTGGCTTTGCTCTTAGTCTTCACACTTTTCAGAGTATAGAAACTAGACTCGTCTAATTTCCGCAGAAGATAAAAAGATTGGCATAGAGTGTGTGAACCGATCATAATAACATTCACTTTTTTAAGGTTAACTGATTTCACTGGAGTTGTTACAATTAGTTTTTTCTCTTTTTCGTTGATATAACGCACGAAACCTAAACCAAGGCAAGTGCAAATCTCAGTCGGTCCCAAAAACTTTATATTTTCACCCAAAATGCTCACTTCTTCCAAAGAAGAATCAGCGTTAACTTCACCTAATCCGATAATATTAGCATTTAAGACCTCAAGAAGATGCGAGTTTGGAAAGTCAACTGAGACTTTTTGGTACAAGAAGTTCTGTATCGAAATTGCGTAAAGAGGGCATTGAAATAGAATTTCTTCCAAGTAGTTAAAAGGTGAGTTAAACTTGAGATTCTTTGAAAAGTAGGTAATCAAACTGAGTGTGCGAAACTCTATAGGAGAGAACCCGGGTGTTTTTACCAATGGAGTGACTGAGGACAGAAAGGATTTCATTGGATAGAGAAGACACGTCTCTTTACTAGGGACATATTCCGTGGTAATTTCGTCTATGCTACATTTCATCACCTCGACAGTGTAAGGTGGATTCTCAATTCCACGTGTGTATATACGATTACGGTTTATCTGAGTCGAGCCTAGATTGCTGCACCAGTCCGATTTATCTGCTATGTATTTCGCAATTATAACTGATGGTCTGGATAGAGAGATGATATCTGCTAACAGACCTATCCCCAAACCTTCTACCCATCCGCACGAATTAATGATAATAGGAATGTCGACCTCCTCGTTATAGAGTAAACGTACACTATCCAGCATTTTCATTATGATATCTATGTACAATCTGGGATTCGAACTGGGAGTTGTTGAGCCGAAGAAATAGTTCATTTCTGAGGACAGTTTATGGGTGTATGCCGGGCCAAGTTTAGGCTTAGTGAGTGCTTGTACGCCTAGTGTGCCTGTGGGGAGGAACTCAGGTTGTCCTGGATCGCATTCGATGTAGAACACAGCTTGGTGAGTGTTGAGGAGATAGTTAGATAGGTAGAGGCTGAAGGTTGATTTTCCAGCGCCTTTTGGACCGCAAACCAACACTTTAGGAGATGAACGTTTCGAAATATTGTCGATTATACTCTCCCAATGTGTGGCGACTTTAGGTGTTAAGAGACTTTTCGCGGTTTTTAACGGATAAAAGAATGGTAGAATGGGACTAGAATTTGCTGGTTGGAATAAGTTCTTAAACCTTTTGCGTGTGAGAAAGGCAATCGGGATTGAAGCAGACTTAATTAAACAAAGAGAGACGAAGTTAAGTTCATCTACCTCTGACAATTTAAAAAGTATTCTCTCAGAATCTGTTTCTGACATGCCGTATTTTGAATTAGTCCTAGCTGCAAACAAGAATTCCTCTAAAGATTGTATGTCCTTATAAGGGCAATCTGCGAATTGAGCAGTCGAGTGAGTGACATAAGTTGGGTGTGTCGCGGTGGAGCATATTCGAGAGTACTTTCCATCTGGGCTTAAAATACTCCCGTGAACCTTCAAACTGCCGTAGAGAACTCGGACACGGATACATCCGATAAAGTGTAGAGTCGAACTCTCATGGAATGCTACGTATAAACGCGATCTGCTGTCGTTATAAATATATTGCACCGGGGTATCCGATGGAATGTCGACTGTTTCTACATTCGAAATTGTTGACTGATCAACCTCCATTTGCACTAATTTAGAAATATGTTTTATTATATTAATAGTCGCAAGAAACCAACTTTGAATATATAAGTATGATTTGATAATAAATTTAGCAAAAAGAAAAGTAAGAAATAAGCGAAAGTTGGATAGAAATAAGAAGTGTCTGCTGACAACACAATACAATCTAAATAGGTCATAAGAGGATAAATAGGACATAGATTAGTCTTCAAGTGAGTAGCGAAAGAAGCTAAGAGAGAAAGATGGGTTATTGCACGTCACGGAGTTTGCCAAAACTCATTCCAGCCTGATTCGCTCCAGAATTGGTCCCCATCTGTAGACCAATGATACCATCACCCTTCTTCATCTGCTTGTCTGAAAAATTCCTTGGATCCCCCTCTGCCTCTTTCACACCTAGTGCAGGTCCCTTGTACCCATGTTTCTGCGCGCAACGCCCGACCGCATCAATGCACACTATTACCTGACCGACATTAGTACCGTCAAACAGGTCAGCTGTCTGGAAAAGATTCACATCAGCGACACCGTAAGCCTTGGCAGCTGTCAGGAAGTTAGATATGTTCTCCATTTGCTTGAAAGGTGCTGTTCCTTCGTTGATTTTCTTCACACAACCTGCCTTCAAGGTGTTCATCAGCTGACATAAGATGACACCGTCTTTCAAAATCGCACCGAAATCTTGACTGCTCGGTAGAGACTTTCGCAAAATAGCTGAGATCCAAGCTCTCTCTTCTTTCTCAAGTTTAGAATCGTATTTTCCAGCTTTTTTCTTTTCAAGTTCAGCGGTATAACCATATCCACCTGGTCTAGAAGCCATGGCGCTATGCTGTATAGAAATTTTAGTGTTTATATCAAGCCAATTTAGTTCGGTATTTATGTCGAATTATTCACTAATGTCTACTGGTACGATTTGGAATGAAAATTAGTTTGATGATCAAATCGTGTGTAAACGCAGCAAATAGATTGTAATATATTACATCTGAATTAAGTATAATTGATTGACGTAATTACAGTTGATTCAGTCACAGGAAACACTTCAAGCTATGACGAGTGTACATAAATTAGAATTATAACGAATTAATGGCACAATAACGTGCAAAAGAGGCCATCTGTGATTGCATGTTTAACTTAAAGGATGTTTAAATTTATGTGCCAGTGGAATAGTTTCCAGATAAAACAGTTTTGTCGCATTTTTAATTAGAAATTAGCTAAAAATCAGTGACAATAACATTGTGAATGATCACGACGCAAAAAAGAAGTTGAATCTACGACAAGAATCTGTTGAGGCTGCATTTCTGCAAGATTGCTTGAAGCTACGCGAATCTAACTTCTAACCAGAGGAACCAGGGATCTGAAACATTTGATTCGTGGTGCTTTGATCTTAATAATTAAATCTAATTGGAAGCTCTCTGATAAGAGCATGGGTGGATGAAAGGGAGGACAAATCTTGCCAAATACCACCTCCCAATACTCAATGTGAAATTAGAATAACCACATATTAACAAATGCATTTATTACGCGGGCGTTTTTAACTGAAAAAGTTATAGTGATAAAATTTGAATTAATTTTAGTAGATACAAAAAAAGGAGGAATAATGTACACAACACACTGATAATAACAATAATTAATATTATTAATGACAAGACAAACACAGGTGTATAACTATTCATTCTATAGTATCAGTAAATTAATGTATATTGGATAGGAAGTACCTAAAAAGCTTACTTCTAATTGTAAAAAATGTATTTACAATACATCGTCTCTTGTTTAACCAGGATAAATAGGATTTGATAGAGACAGCAGTATAAACATACATCTTTACAGGTAGTAGGATGTTATCAGAACGCTGTTATTTTGAAGTGGTGATATTCTCTTTGTCAACATGGTGCACGAGCGCATCATAGACTGTTGGGTCTTGCGGTAGGGCACTTTTCCTTCGTTTTAAATCAACCAGTAACTTCTTGTTCCCTCGGATCTGTGTTTGTTCGTCGTTTATTTTCTTGATCGGCACTGATTCAAATCCCCTAGCTTGTTCCTGCTGGATCTGATTCGAAAGGTTGGAGAGGATACTTTCAAAAACGCGGGCATTCGGGTGTTTACGCGCCACTTCAATTATTAGCTGCCAATCCTTCTGCTTTTTCATTACCCGACTTCCCTCGTTCTCTTTGTTCTGCCTATAAATACTGCTGCACTCGTCGAACAAACTTTGATTCATGTCCATAAACAGTTTCATCGCATTGTAAACCAACCCCGATATCGTCTTATTCCAATGCGTGGTGGCACTAACTTGGAGCGATTCGAACATGATGGGGAGGATGGTGTCAACATTCTCGTTGATGAGACTCATGATGTACTCGTTGTTCCAATAGTAGAGCGCGCGTTCGCAAACCTGAAAATGTGGACTCATTACGCAACGTGCAATTTGCTTAAAAAGATCTCTCTGGATTTTCCCGAACTCGGTCGGTTCGATGACGTCGAGTATTTCCTCCATTTCATTCAGGAACATTACTTCTTTCGGACTATCTGTTTTGGGCCAAAACTTGAGTAGCCCTTTCATGACGGGTTCGGTGAGGGTGGGGTCTTTCTCCAGAAATTGGACGATACAGTAGGCGAGCTGTGGATGGTAAATGCTCAGGGAGCGGCCTTTGTGCAGTGGGATCAACACGTGGAGGAGGAAGGTCTTGTGCTCGTCTTTCAAGGGTAAAGCGAAACCGTTTATGATAGAGCCTAGGATTTCCAGAAGTTCTGCGATCCCATTATGCTTTTCGCTCTCGTAGATGTAATGGTAGAAAATATTATTTATTTGCTTACGTACGTACGCCCGGAGACCAAGGAATTTCCCATAGATTCGGTGAAGGATGGTTTTGAGGTAGTCGCGTTCTCGTGGATCTTCACTATCAAACAGGTTTAGGAGTTGAATCACGAATTTCTGCTCGATATACTTCTTACCGAATTGAGGTGAAAAGTCAGCTGATTCGAGGAAGCGTAAGAAGAACTCATACACAACTTGGAGGTGTGGCCAGGAGGCCTCCAGCGTGGGTTCGTCCTCTTCTGGGTCAAATTCTGCCCCATTCGGGTTGGTAGCGGGTGGTAGGGAACGGAATGTGTTAGTAGCGAACATTCTACACGCATCAGGGTAAATGGCGTCAGTTATCACACCTTTATTGCTCATTACGAAGTCGGCGCACTCGTTTAGGGAAGCTCGCTTTATTTCCTTGTAACGGATGTCACTCAACGGATCTGCGAAATCGAAGATGATACAACACTGCTGTAGCTTCTGAACGAAGAGAGCCTCTCGCTCATCAACACTAGCATCTTTGAGTGGGGGTAACTTTTTCAATTCGCGATTGTGTGAGATGTTGTATCGGGACGAACTGGTGCCCCGGGGCTTCTTCATCATTCCAGGGGGTAACAACTTCTCCCGAATATGCGCGATGGCGTTTGGGGGGTTCAGGGGAAGGTTATCTCGCTGCACGCGCTTTGGAGCTGAATCGTTCGTGGCAATGAGGTTCGGTTGCTGTGCAAAGGCCTCAGTGGGATTGGCAGTCGGAGAGGTGGGAGTAGGGGAAGCAGCTTCAGAAGGTAACGAGTGCTTGCCGGAGTCATTGTTAGTAGCAGCGTTTTGAGCCGTCTTAGCTTCAGCCGCAGCTGCCTTATCCTTTTCCTTATCTTCTTTCTTATCTTTGTCAGCTTTCTGACCTTTCGGTGTCTTGCTTTTTTTCAGAGGCATTCTAACTCAAATTTACAAAGAAGCCAATTTAGTATAAACTTTCTAGTAAGCCGCCTCTTATAGCAATAAGTCTGGATTCGTATAACTAGCCTACTTATAATATTGCATAGAGATTAGTGAGAAGACAGCTAACTCGCCATAAGATGAATGGTAAACCTGAACACTGATAAACCCAGCATATGCTATAGTGGTCGAATAGATTCAGAGCCTATAGAAAACTCACAAGTTTTGTAAAGGACATATGAGCACATTATGGCTATTCAATTGGTTTGATTGTATGGATCGGTAAAAAGTAGAATCGCCTTACATTTATATTATATAATTAACTAATCATCAATCTAATCATAACATTAATTCAGTGTGAAGTTAATGTTGGGTAGGGGTACTGAAGAATTAAATTTCTAACAAAAAGATAATCTTCAACTAAATCAGGGTTAATTCAAGGTTATTTTATCATTTCACGCTGAATGCATGCACAAAATATAGGGATTCATAGCAGATTAAATTAGCCGACTAAAAAAACTCAGAAAAAAACTTATACTCCATAATTAATAATGAAAGTGTGTTGCAATAAACTAAATGTTCGAGTTCACCTTCTTACTAGCCCCCAAGATTACTTATATAAAACTTTGGGGTTCGTAACAGCGGGAAGGTTTATAAGAATGGGCCAAATAGACTTTACAATTTCCAAGAAAAGGCAATGCAATTCTATCAAATGTTGCATTAGGGAAGTCACACGCTAACAATTCAGGAGAATTTTATTCAGTAGAGACAGGGGACTGTATTAGCTCAATTCTATTAATTTATAAGTTCAAGATCAAATAGAAGCTCCATTCAGCATTCTGTATCAGAAAGAAGCTGTTTATGAAAGTATAGATTAGACCCCACCTAGTATTGTATAAAGGTTAGCGTCCAGGTTTGACGTAAACATAGATAATCTAAACATGTAACACCCTAATTTATGGAAAGTGCAGAATAGTAAACTAATGGATTTTTTTTTATTAGAACAGTTCTGAAATTAGATTTAAATGGCATGATAGGAGTGTCTACTGCTTTTTACAAGCTTTGTTCATAAGGGTGATAAAAAAACTAGTATGATATTTGAATTAATTTAAAACAGCTATACTCTTATGATTATCGTTACAATTATTTATATACTTTAGCCGAGGGAAAATATAGTCTCCATACGGCCAAAATATTGATCTATTAGCGCGCTTGGTGCATCTCGAGTTATACTCTTATAATGGCAGAGTTATAAATCTCTAATGACAAAAAAGGTGACAATGACGTCATGATTCCATGATGAGCTGACATTTTCGTCTGACTCAAACTTGCTCGAGACGGTGACAAAATACTCCTGTGTGCCAAAAATCAGCTTTTCTCATGACAGTTTTTTTCAATCAATTCGGAACAGAAAAAATATATATATACAATCGACTCCGCTTAATAGGGTCACTGTTTAATCTAAGCGGTTGACCCGATTAAACAGTTACCCTATTAAGCGGAGTCGACTATATATATATATATATACTATATATATATATATATATATAAATAATACACTATATATATAAATATCTACACCATCGCGATATCCTACGGTAGAAATCGGACGGTAGAATTTTTCAGGATCGCGGGTACGGACAGAATGTAAGGTAGTATACCGTCCATTCCATAAGAGTACCTTCCTATAGGAGCTGCACAAAAACATAAGTGAAATTTCGCGAAAAAATCAGCAAGTGTACTTATACACCATAAAGGATTTTGAATATCAAACTTGGTAAGATCAGATTACGGATTTCACAGGATCGCGGTATGGCGGATGGATTAACACAAAGAAAAGTACAATTAGGCATCTCGTCAAAACTTAATTTGAACTTAAATTGAATTATTTCCGCAGCGACATTCTCTCAGCCTCAACCCTGTGTGATATACACAATCTAAAATAACACACAAATATAAAAGGGGGATAAGTATATATAATGACATGTTGATCAACATTCAAGCATGCGTGTCTCTGAAACAATTTCGCTAATATACTTAGAGAGTGACATATGAAATGTACTTAGGTGACCTAGTGATTAATACTGATTTTCCCAGTGTTGAAATTGTAGGCAGACCTACAGAAGAAAACTAAGGAAATGTCTGTATCTTCAGGTGGGAAGGAGAGATCTTTTCTGGGGAGTGAGGGTACGATTCTACGGGGAGTCATATCCTGGTAACTTTCAGACGCCTCACGATAAAATTGTTTCAGAGCAGAGAAGCGGCAATAACTGTGATAGTTTAAGACGAATGCACGGTCAATAATACAGGCAATTGTATTTTCGTCATAATGTTTAGATTCATATACTTCCATTTCGGTTGGCACGTATGTGTAAGATTCAATATTTTCTGGCCTATAATACCAGTAAACGGTCATCATCATTGAGGCTCTATAGTTTCTCAGAACACCTTTCTGGGGTTTAGTATCATTATTTGTTTGATCAGACCATAAGCTCGCTATTCGGGCCACCCAAGGCCTTTCTTTACCCCCTTTGGGAGGATGTATGAGGACAATATCATGCGAAAAAATATAAGTACTTTTACGCTTGATTCCGATGTAATAACAACGTGTTTGCTTGATATTTTTATTTTCAAAAGTTGTTTCTCGGATTGAATCACCGTACCATGACCAACCATTTAGTGTGTCCAATTTGACAGTGTTCGTTTTATCCATTTTCACTCTAGATTTGTAATAAGTCACTTCTTCTGGAGATTTGGGAACAAAGATATCTGGAGGTGGACTTGCGTCATCATGGGTGGTACCCTCAGATTTACAATCTTTTGATAAGTTATGCCCTTTCGCAGATTTAGAACGCTGGTTTGATTGGTCTTTTTCAGTCTGCTTTCGAGATAAGTTTCTCTCCATGGAATATTTGAAATTCAGACACCTTTCATCAGATATTTTGACGGGATTTATTTTTATAGTCAAATCTTTTTTGGATCCATTTCCAAATTTGTCAGTGAAATAGTTATTCCTTTTTACCATGGTTGTTCTAACTCTGTCTCCCTTAGCATGATTATACGATGATTCATACATACTATCTTTGTTTTCCTTTGAAATATCGTTAGAAAACGACCACTTCAAATTATTTTCTCCATTTGAAATGTTGTTTTCCCCACAATAAGCACCTGCTTCTTCTTTTTCTTCAAGATCTTCTTTCGTTGTTTCTAATTTAGAATTGATATTTTCAACCTTTTTTAACTCATTACATAATATAGGTGTGCCTTCAGAGCTATAAGATTTGGGTGGCAGCTCCAATAGTGGATTCCTCTTAGGAATTTGAATTTCATCTTCACTCGAAATTGTTTTTGAACAATTGGCTTCTATACTCGAGTCATTTACGTATAATTTCTCCACGTCAATCGAAACTATTGAGCTGAAGGGATGTGTTGACAAGTATTCTGAATTATCAGCAGAATAAGTACGAATACGTTTTGGTTGACTTTCGAAGGTGTGTTTTGGAATTTGATTATATTCGATCATGCCGAATATGTTGAACTAAAGAAGTGACTTGATTGGAAGTGATAGGATTTATGGTTGAGCAACAACTATGTTCACTGCTGGATGACATAGCAATAATCAAATATTTGTTAACCACCCATAATAAAGTAATTAGATGGAAAGTATAATTGATTTTAACATTATTGTTTAACAATGATATTTTGACTCTTTGAAGTTTGGGACTTTTTGGACCCATCAACTTTTCGTACAATGTAGAAAGACTGAATTTAATCGGCGGAGTTCGCCTTAATTTTCTTTGCCTGGTGGCAATAATCCGGTTAACCGGTTTATTGAAACCAAAAAACTAGTTTTAATAAATTGTCGGTTAATGGATTTTTTGTCACCGGTTAACCGATTAAAATGACGGTAGTAATTATTTAGGAATCGTGATATATAATAAATTAGGCCGCTTTTTGGCTATAATGATGAGTAAGCTAGCTTACACAATCATCCTTTTCAACATCAATCGTGATTAAGAATATATGGTACTTTGATAAGTTCGATCAAAAATCAAGTGATTACACAGGACAACTATCATGGTATCCCAGGCTCCCAGGAGTACTCGGAGTGGGTATGTCGGGTAGGCTGACAGTGCGGGTCCCACCGGGTCCAGTCACGGAGACGTGGACAGTGCGAGTGACCGGCAGTACGAGCTGGTAACAAGTAGGAGGTACTGGGCGCGATGGGTGGTCGAGGGTATTACCCTCCTGATCAGTCCCTGAGATAGGACGGAGCCACCGCCATGACAGCCCCATGGGTCCTTGAACCGGAGGATGGACAGTAGCCTTAGTTAGCGACCTCCCGACGGTTCAAGCACTCATGACAATGGTTGGGCGTATGGGCGGATTTGACGCCGGGCATCTGCCAGCTGATTAACTAATGCCCTATTTAGCTAATAATGTCTTGCGCCAACTAAATTTTTTAGTATGTAGGCCACTTTCAAAATTTACGCCATTTTAAGGGACAGTAGAAAAAATTGGCACTCTATTCGTCCTTAACTTTTAAGTATTTGAGTACGTCAAAACAAGATGCATGGATGGTTGAACATGCTTCTTAAAAGCCTTCACGTAAATTGGTATAACTTTTCAATCAAAGGATTTGAATGGGTTTGATGACTGTGTAAGCCTTTATATAATGTATGACTCCTTGCCGAATCCGTTTTTCAAAAGGATAAGACGAAAGGATCTTCGTCTTTTCCTTTTGAAAAATAGACTTGGAAAGGAGTCGGGCATTAATGAATCGATAAAGACTATTCCAAACAAAAATTATATATCTGTGTGAGTCAAAAAATAGTTGATTGTTCTTAGATTGTTTAAGCAATGAATGATCATTTATCGAATTCTTTTCAAACTATTTTTTTATAAATTACTTGTTGGATGTGAACACTCATATCATTCATTGCTTAACACTTCATATTTATTAATTTCTAAATGAGATTTGATTTTTCACAGAAATAAATAAATATGTATTAATGTCAGTAGTAAAAGTTCACAATCCAACTAAGGAGACATGAATAAGCAGAATAGAATAAAATGGAAAAATATCCATGACTATAATAAGATCAAAATATTCTTGACATGATTGGGATTAAAAAAAAAAATATTGACTAGAATAAGATCGAATTTTTTTCACGATTGCGATATGATAGAATGAGATGAGACCGAAAAGAATCCATCATTTGAATAAGACCAAACATAGTTCAAAGTATAGTGTCTTATTTTAGTCTAGTTGATTTATCGGTCTTAGCCAGTCATGATGTTTCTTATTCTATTCGGTCTCATTCTAGTCAAATATATTTTTTAGTTTAATCCAGTCGTTGATTTTATATTGGTCTTTTCATGTCATGGAATCTTTCCCCATAAGTTACGGTCTTATTCAGTCAATTCTGTTAGAGAATAGTTATTTTGTTAGTTTTGTTAGACGGATAGTGAGTAGTTTTTAATTAAAATAGATTAAGTCATTGAAGCTTTACTTAGAAGCAATAAAATTCTAATTTCTATATATTTTGGTTCTTTAACAATTATAAATATTCTACTAAGTCTCAACCAGATTTGAAAAATGATCAATTAAAAAGATATATTCTACAGCGAAGTAAAGGTTCTTGGGCATATTATCACCAATGTATACTTGGTACACGTTATCCTTGCAAGGCTATGCAAATTATTCAGGTTATATATGGTCAAGGATTGCTACAATTTCTAAGGTTGATGAATACCTATTGTTTCAACGAATCAATAGAAAATGTTCCGTTATTGTCCACATCTTTTGACTTCAAGTTTAGATAGAATAATAACATGGCTGAAAACAAGGGGATCTTTTCCTATTTTGTTGGGGTTGATGTTGGGACAGGAAGCACTAGGGCAATGTTAATGCGAAATGATGGAAAAAGAATGTCGACTTCCTCATTCCCTATAAAAACTTGGTCACCTCCGGATTTACCTCCTGACCACTACGAGCAGTCTTCAGTTGATATTTGGGAAAATGTGTGTAAAAGTGTCAAAGAAGTGACTTCCGGTCATGATAAGAGCCAAATCAAAGGTGTTGGATTTGATGCGACGTGTAGTTTGGTGGTATTAGACAAAGGTGGGGCTCCCCTAAGCGTGAGTACGACATGTAATAAGGATCAGAATGTCATTCTGTGGATGGACCATCGTGCTATTGAACAAGCCGAGTTTATTAATGGCACTTATCATCCTGTTTTGAAGTATGTAGGTGGAAAGGTATCACCGGAAATGGAAATGCCAAAGATTCTTTGGTTAAAACAAGCAAAATCAAATGAAAATTGGTCAGAAATCGGTCATTTCATGGATTTAGCAGATTTTCTGACATACAGAGCCACTAACTCTCTTGTCCGGTCGTTTTGTTGCCTAGTTTGCAAATGGAATTTTGTTGGGTTTGAAGATAAAGGCCTGAAACTTGGTTGGTGCACATCTTTCTTGGAAAGTATTGGACTTTCCGATCTTACCGAATGTAATTTCTCCAAGATTGGCAATCAAGTTTTTAATCCAGGGCAATCGGTGGGTGTTCTCACCTCTGAGAGTGCATGTGAGCTTGGCTTGAATGTTGGCACACCTGTTGCTACTGCAATGATAGATGCTCATGCTGGCGGTATTGGCATGATCGGACCCATTTTACCTTCAGAAATTTCTGAGTGTGATATAACGCAACGGATTGGCATGATTTGTGGAACTTCAACATGTCACATGGTAATTTCTAAATCTCCTATTTATGCATCTGGAATATGGGGGCCCTACTTCTCTGCAATGGTCCCAGGATTCCATTTGAACGAGGCAGGACAAAGCGCAGCTGGGAAGTTGATTGACTTTATAATAGAAACGCATCACGCCTGCAAAGACCTCACTTTCCTGGCAAGAGAGCATGAAATAACTGTTTATGAAGAGCTTGAGCGAATAATAGAGCAATTAGCGATAAAGCTTGCTCTCCCACATTCAGCATTTCTAACGCGTAACTACCATGTGTTGCCAGATTTCCATGGCAACAGATCGCCACTTGCTAGAGCGGATATGAAGGGGATGATTTGCGGACTGGAATTGAACAGGGAGATAGAAGATCTCGCCATCCTGTATCTGTCCACAATCCAAGCTTTAGCTTACAGCAGCAGACACATAATTGAAGAACTGAATGAGAATGGCCATGATATAACAGTAGTGTTTATGTGTGGTGGTCTTACGCGCAACAGGCTTTATGTACGGACGCATGCTGATGTATTAGGTAGGGTTGTGCTCATAAACGATGAAGAAGATTCAGTTTTGAAAGGTAGCTGTTTGCTAGCAACCGTTGCTGCAGGATACAGTGAGAATATTGAAGCTGCTATGCAGAGTTTAACTTCTGTCCAATCGGTGGTAAAGCCTGATCCGAATACTCGGAAATTTCATGATCAAAAATATGAAGTTTATATGGAGATGTCGCAAGCACAACTTCGTTACATTAAATTAATGAAAAGTGTCTAAGAAGTTCATTTCTGAATAAACTCTTTTATCATTTCCGATTGTTAAATCTTACTTACTATATACTTTCTAGGTTTATTGTCTAGTTTGGTACTCGTGTGTGCAGTTACTGAATTATTATCGATGACAAATTATAATTCTTTTAATATTTCTAGGAAAATTTAGCTTCCATCATTTTATATCTAATGCACTTCAGCCACAAAACCAACAGAAGTAAAAAGTAAAAATTACCTATATTAATCGATGTTTTTAATTTTGCTATAACTGGTGATTAAATTTAGGTTTATGGACTGATCGAAGCGAAATGGTTAGTGAAAAAAGACGAATTGATAGTTTAGATTTGGTCTCTCACGATGAAGAAATAACAAGTTCGAAAAGCCTCGATAATTTGAGAGATTGCACATCCGAACTATTCACCTTGGAAGAGGCACCTGTTAGTCCTCGGCCACCGATCCCACCGAAACCTTTAAAACAAAATGCCTCCTCGCCCCCGAAAAAGTCTCTATCAGTTCGGAATGTAGTGTCAGCATCTTTATCAGACGGTAGTACTGCTGCCTTTGACAGCTCTCGGCAGCGTAAAAGCGTCCCAATCGTGTCTCTCTCCAATTCTGACATCCTCGAGTCTGCTAAGCCACCCATGCGGCCGCCTAAACCGACCAGCGTGTCGAGAACGAATAATTTGAATGGAAAATCGGATGAGAGAAGGAAAGTTGGTCCTATCCAAAGGGTAGGTAGGAAAACGCCGAACTCTCCACGAAGGAGAAAGATCAACTATGCTAACTTTGTGGTTGGAGAAGACATCGACAGTGTAAGTGAATTCCATTTTATATTTGTCTCGTTTTATACTTGTTAGATTTGATAGGATTGAAAATCGTCTGTCACTTGTAATAGTGTTGAATTGCCATTGTAGTATGTCACTCATATATAACGGATTATTCTGAAATCACTTTTATAAATGTCTTCTTTTCAGGTTAAGATTCACGATCAAGAACTAAGCGATTTTGCATCTCAGATCACTAAACTAGTCAACGCCCGTCCCTTCGTGAAGCAAGATGAAGATTTGGATCGGTTCATTTCTTCCCTCTTACCTGCTCCTACTCTAACTGACGAACACTTGACCCTGCATCACAGTCAGAGATTGAAACTCTTCAATATCATGGTTCTAACGATGGAACCAAACACAGAGATCAGCTCTGTTGGATTTGATGCTGATCTCTCTGATAAGACACTGCCTATTTTAGTTGAGAAGAATCGAACCGAAAACCTAGACAAGCTTTCTCCTACACTCATCAACGTGTTCTTAAAGTCGAATGCTAAAGACCTGATTACAATCTTCTTTCAAACTTCTGATCCTCTAACAGAGCGAGATGAATATGAAGGGTTCCTATTGAGGATTGCAGGCACACAATTTTATCTCAAAGACATTCAGATACCCCTGCATCGGTAACTAATTTCTCCTAAATTCCACTTGGCATAGACATGTCATACCTTGGTAACCAGAAAGGTGGATACCAATGTTGATTCATTTCTTCTGTTTAGGTATCAGTATATCCGCTATTGCCTGAGGAGACGAGAATCGCCGAGATTCATCGTGGAACATATCTCCACTCTCTTTTCAGACTCGAAACCAACAGAATCCGTGGAAAGTGAAGAATCTACTCCCATTCAGGAAGAGAATTACTTTCTCGACACTTTCACTGATATCTTGAGGGATTCCTGTCCAGAATTGCTGTACAGTCAGCTGTGTCAGATTCCAATTGTCTACAAGACGCTCCTGGAGAACTTGGAGATGATACGGGAGAGTAGGAGGGAAGGGAGGGAGTGGATGCATATCGGGAAGTTGAAGCATTTGGAGCAGACTTTTAAACTTATGACACTCCAACTCGGAAGATTCAATTCTTTCATCATAGACAATTCTCTCAACCAAATTTTCAAGTTGCACTCGAGGTAGTAGCAACAAAAATTCCTATATTAACTACTTTCAAACTTTTCATTATTTGTGAATTTATAGGCATAAAAACTCCGGTTTAGACTTCAAAACGAAATCAGGCATTTCTAAAGACCTTGAAAAGTTAATATTCGAGCTCGAAGACCTGTTCATAGTGCACGTGCACACCTACTCACTGCTGACGAAAATCCCCATCTCTCTTGGAACTAACATCAGCATAGAGGAGTTGATCAAGACGCGAGCTTTTCTCCCTGACAACCTGGAGAAGCCTAGGAATTCGAATTTACACATATGGATTGGCGGTGTGCATAGAATACAAAGTGAACAGCCGACTAGACCTCGGCTCTATTGCATCGAGGCAGTGCTGATGTGTGGAGGGAATGCATTGATATCACCGGTAAGCTGACAAGGAGTTTTAAGGAAAATATATAAATTGAGGGTTACAATTGAATATATGGTGGGGGTGATTGCGTTAAAATTGACTAATGGAGAGTCAAATGTTTGTTTAGCGTTGAATACACAACAGGTGACTCCGCTTAAACGGGACACTGATCTCGGATATTTGTCCCGATTAAGCGGAGGTCCCAATTAATTAACTGAAGGATTTAGTATTAGTTTCTAATATGGGAACCATTCCGTTCCTGGAGACTTGTCCCGATTAAGCGGAGTTGGCTGTAATCGTTTACTATACTCTCCCACAGACTCGTTCCAGCTACTGCAGATGTGATCCTGGAAGGTTCTACGTCTACATTCGCTGCAACTTAAGCCTTGACCTCGGCGTGACCTTATACCAGGTCCCGAAAGAATGCTACCTTCGAGTATCTTTGCACTGTCAAAATGAAGGGGAAGATAGCTCACAAACCTTCGTCAAATCAACTGGTTTCCAACCTTTGTTTACCAGCAAAGGTGTCGTAAACAAACAATATTTCTTTCTACCGATGGCCATGGATTGCATTGACTATCCTTGCGACTATCTGAAACTCAATTACACGGACTCCAATTTGGCGCTGGTAGAAATTCAGCTTCAGAACACACCCAAAGATACCTGGGATGCCTTGCACCAGGAAACTAATACAATTGACGAAAGTGCTGCGAATAGCCTAACTACCAGTGAGGAGTCTGAGTATTTCATACTCGGGTCTTTGACCAATACTATAGGTAAGGAATTGTATAGAAATAGTGTGTGTAGACATGTATGGATAACTTTTTGGTTTATTTATAATGAATTCTCTACTAGTCTCTTCAAGCAGCGTATCAGTGTCTAGTATGAGCAGTCTGTCAACAAGTGGGTACACTGAAGACTCGTGGAAATCTACTCCCTCTTTCACTCGAGGTTTCTCTCTCACAAAAAGTTCAGAATTGAGTCCACACGAAGAGAGATATGTTACACAGTTGATTCACAAAGATATATTCCAAACTTTAAGTCGATACGACAGAAGATTGATCTGGAGTCAGCGATTGAGAGCAAGCTACCCACACAACTTAACAACTCTCTCTTTAATCTGCCAATCGATGCCTTATTGCGACCATCAGGCGAGGAGAGAACTGACATATTTCCTCAAGGATTGGCCTCAGGAGCGAAGCCCTGGTCTATTACAAGGACTCCATCCATCCATATGGCAAACAGAGGTAGGTTAGAAATGCACTGACTTTTACTGATAAGTTAGTCTATTTATACATTTCCATCCACCAGGCAAGAGAATGGATACTGGACAACATATCTAAGCTGGAGACAGAGACCCTTTGTTTGATGGCACCTCAACTCATCTACGCCATTCACTATGAACCCTACCACTGGTCTCCTCTTGTGGAACTACTTCTGAAGAAGTGCCAATCTTCTCTTTGTTTCGCCCACACCCTCTTTTGGATCCTCTCTTGCTGTATTCAGTTGGACGTGAATAATGGGAATATCAAGACCAGATTCCAGCTCATCATAACGGCCATTCTTGGTCTGCTTAGCACTGAAGACAGAAACGATCTGCTGAACCAAGAGAACCTAGCCTCCTATCTCACTGACCTAGCTATCAACGTCAAAAACGCTCGTGAGGAGTTGCGGCGGATCGTATTGAAAGAAGGACTCCAAGAAATTATGAAGAAGTAAGCTTTTGAGGGTAATCGGACACTTTGTCGCTCGGATATTTCGTCCCCGAACTTTTGACTCATTGACTAAAATAAACAGGCACTAATATGTAAGGAACGGAAAGTGAAGCTTTTGGAGTGGAGTATGTTTGAAAAAAAGGGTGAAAATGAGGCATTTTGATTGAGAAATCAGTAAGTGCGAAAGGGACATTTCAGGGGACGAAATGTCTGAGCGACGAGGTGTCCGCCATTCGCTTTTGAGACCTCTAATGTTAACACAAGTATTTACCTTTTTTCATTTATAGAATGCCTAGCAAATTTACACTGCACGTAAGTCCTGCTATCACTACGACCGGGTTTAAGGTCAGCAAATGCAACTACTTCAATAGCAATGCAGTCCCACTTCGATTGTGTTTCATCAACTCTGATCCGTTTGGGGAGGACATCAAGCTGATGTTTAAGAAGGGGGACGACTTGAGGCAGGATATGCTCGTGCTACAGATCGTTAAGATGATGGATCACCTCTGGCAGAGTTACGGGCTTGACCTCAATGTGCTGACTTTTGATTGTAAACCAACTGGAAAGGATGCGGGATTTATAGAATTGGTGAAGGAATGTGAGACACTAAGAGAGATCCAAACTGAGGTCAGAATGCCAACATTTTTCGGAATGTGATTATGACATCATTTTTTCTCATTTTCGAATTTTAGGTGGGACAGGGTCTACTCGGAAGTGTGGCAGTCGCGCCCTTAGCACAATGGCTGCACCGACACAACCCGACAGAAGATCTCTACAAACTCGCTGTGGAGACATTCACTCGCTCCTGCGCTGCTTGGTGCGTAGCTTCCTATGTGCTGGGACTGTGTGACAGACACAATGACAACATCATGCTCACTCGACAAGGCCACGTGTTCCATATCGATTTCGGTATAAATAGGGCATAGACAGTGAATATCCATGCTTTTTTTGCGTTTTATTTGATTCTTTTGTTTCAGGTAAAATTTTGGGACATGCTCAAATGTTCGGAAAGATAAAGCGTGACAGAGCCCCGTTCGTACTCACTCCTGATATGGCCTACGTTATAGATGGTTGCGAGCACAGTACTATTATGTTCCAACGGTTCATTGATCTCTGCTGCTACGCATACAACATCTTGAGGGAACATATGAACGTGCTGCTAGGACTCATCATGCTGACGCTGCCCGCTAAAATGGACCTTCCGAACTCGATTGATGACGTCAAGTATGTGTTTTAAAGTTCACATCTTCCAATGCTATTCCATGCAATTTCCTTTTACAATTAATTCCCAGGTTTGTCCATGATCAGCTATTGCCACTGGCTTCTAATGACGATGCAACGACTCATTTCACAAAACTTATACGAGAGAGCAGAGCCTCTATTTCCACCAGGTTGAACTTCTTCGTGCATAGCGTAGCTCAACTCCGCGCTGGGAAATCACTCGCCAACGCCCCTCTACTCTCTTTCATCCCTGGAAACTACTCCAAGTACTGTGAAGCAGAGCTAGTGCGGGTGAAAATGAAATCTTTCCAGAAGATTTATCATCCTGAAAAGTACTATTCCTACGTTATTGAGGTGAAATTCTTTTTGATCTACCATTCTTTAAGGACAATTATTCTATAAAGATTTACTTTTCAGGTGACTAAACAGAGTAAAAACGAATCTTCCATGAACAAGTTCGCCAGATCAATCGAATTGACTGCCAGCATAGATCGTGAAGGAAATGTGAGAGAGATAATTTTCCGCCGTTTTAAAGAGTTCTATGAGCTTAACACCAAACTGCAAGAGACTTATCCTGAAGCTCACTTGCCCATACTACCCACCAAGATACTGATAGGGCGTAGCACTGTGAAAACCGTCGCTCAGGCTAGGTTTAATGAGCTGAAAAAGTCAGTTTTCTGTTGTCAAACGCTTTTAATCTAAACTCAGTTTTGATCAGTATTTATTGTGTAGGTATGTTGAAGAAATTTTCGCTCTTCCACCTCGTTTCTCGCATTGCGATCTTATTTATACCTTTTTCCACGCCACGCTACGGGACAGACAAGACTACGTATCCTACAGCAACACCTGCCCCAAATCTCCATTGTCTGACTTCCCCGAACAGACGAATAATCCCAAAATTAAACTCAGCTTCACATCTCCTAAAGACAAGGGCTCCATTACAGTCATGGTTATGCATTTACGGCATTTGGGTAATACTAATGTATTCCAAACCGATTCTACACAACTGCCGACCACAAAAGTTAAGTTAAGGGTCCAAATGAAAGGTGGAATAATTAAGCGGAAAACTCATCCCGTTTCTAACTCACCCGATCCAACTTTCAATGAATCCTTCCTTTTCAACCTCCAAGAGTCTGACTTATCCTCTGTCTCGTTAAGCATAGCAGTTAAGGAGATGAATTTAGGTTTGATTCTCTGTTCAACGATCTTGCAATTGAGTGATTTAAATTTGACGACAAGAACGTGTGTGAGGTGGTTTGAGTTTGACACCAGTGAGAGTAGCGAACAAAATTTTTTTAAATAGAAATCTGCATATGGATTACTTTTATTTAATGCATGCTGTATATTCTTTTTATCTTTTTTAATGGCTGTATATAGTTTCATATTTGCATTTTGATCTTGCTTTATTATATCACGAGAATTTCTTTTTTTTCTAAAAAGGTTTATAAATCTCTCCTCCTATTACTTTGAAACTAGATAGCAAAATGAATATTCTAGAAATATCTCCGAAAGACAGACTCTCATTTACTGGACCTTTTACGAGGGAAGTTAGTTCCACACTAACTCTGAGAAATCTATCAAACAAATCAGTCTACTTCAAACTGAAATGTAACAGCTCTTCAGGAAACCATGTCACCCCTAATAAAGGTATTATCATGCAAAGCGAATCAATTGATGTGAACATTTTCATTGAACCGTTTAAAGAAGATCCCAAATCGAAAATTTTAAAATTTTTAGTCCAATACCTACAGAAGGATGATGATACGGTTTTGGATTCTGTGGATAACGCGTTCGCGAATTATAAAAGTAAGATCCCACATTTTTTATTGGAATGTGAATTCCTTATTAACCCATTTGATGATGGAACTCCCTCAAAGACAGCTTCCCACAGTGAAGACTTGTATCGGGAAGTTTTGCAGCTAAGGAAAGAAAATAAGAACTTGAAGGAAGAAATTGAATCTTTGAATGAAACTATGTCTCCCTCTTCAGATTACAACTTTTTCAAATCGAACCTGAAAGCGGAAAATGAAAAACTAGTCTCATTTAACAAATCAATTGAGGAATTTGAAGAGATTAAAAAGGAAATCAATTCATCATTTGACCAACTAATCAGAGAGTTTAACCTGAGAAGAGAAGCTATCTTGAAAAAACTCATTCAAACGGAAGATAAATTCACTGCCGAGAAGGAAATCCAAGAGAAAAAGATTTCTCACTATCAAGAGCGATTAACTCGAGATACTCGGGCACTGACTGATGTCACTGATAACTTTGAACTCGACGTACAGCAGACAGTTAACGAGTTTCTGTTGAGTAAAGTCGGCGAACTCTCTCACCGTTTCTCCACTGAACCAATGGTGTACTTTGAATTCGATTTAGGATCTTTTGAATCTGCTCTCGATAGCTACATCGTATTTAAGATCGGAAATTGACTTGCTTCAGTATTTTTGCTCTCGAATTTACAATGCTCTTTTGATGTATATTTTCTTAAAAAATATAGTTTGCATACATGCCAACTTGAGGCATGATAAAAGCGGGACGCAGCGTTGAATTTCGTGGGATATGGCGGGACGCAATAGAAAAGTATTAAGCATAGATTAAAAAAAAGTAGGACATAATGGGGAAATTTCATGTAAAAGCGGGACGTCCCGCTAAAAACGGGACAGTTGTCAAGTATGAGTTTGTAGTCATATATTTCGGTATCAAATGCAGACATTTAGTTGTACCATCCTTCATTTTGTATCTTTTAGATTCCTTTTGTCAATGTCTTATCAGAATTTACCCAAAACTAAGGGGTTATACCGCGGTACCAGCCTTTCACTATCTCAGAGAAGACCAGCAGAATATTCCGCCATCACCACGCCCAATCTGCTGGATCTACAGCTGAACCTACCGGACCCGATTAATAGGCAGACTTTTTCGGTTGTAAGAGGGACTAAAATCCCATCTTCTCACACTCAACCCAATCTGACACTGTACTATCCTCCCTCTCAGAAGCCTTCACAGTCAAATAAGTTACAGGTTTTGCTGTTCTTTCAGATTATTTAATTGAAATTCATAATGAAATATTGTAAAAATCCTCTATTTTTTGTGAATTTTATGTTTAATTTGTTAGCATTCATCTTCTCTACAACCTTCTCTGCCTCACAGACAGTACACTGCGCCAGAATTCGGAAATCGACAGAAGCTGTCGAATAATGCATCACAACAGCGACCGCACAGCCACTACAGCACACAGCAAAGATCCAGTAGCAGTAACGTATCTACCGGGACAACAGGCTCAGAGGATCAAAGGAGGAGACTCGAGTCAAAAACTCCTTTTTATACCCGTGGTAAAGGATTATATATATATTATTTGTGGATATTTTCCCAATTTTACATTTTATTAAACTTATATTTGCGTTTTTACTAGAAACCAAACTATCAGAGAACGTAGAAATCGCTGGTGTGCCTGTCATATACAGGTCGGATGAAATCAAGAAGTTGTGTCCGGATAGATTGAATTTGGAGAGTCGACATTTAACTGTGATGCCAATATTCGAGAAGGAAGAACAGCTGAGACTTCTCAACCTCCAGATGAACATGATATCCCGCATCCAGCACCTGTCTCCTCTGCGTAACCTTATTTTCCTAGATCTTTATGACAACCTCATTTCTGAGGTATGTACCTTAATATCATAAATCTTCCTTATAAAGTAGTTAGTGTGTGATTTCCTTGCTTATAGATAACTGGGTTGGAGTGCTTGGCTTCTTTGCGTGTACTTATGTTGGGGAAGAATCGTATCAGACTGATAACTGGGCTTGAAACACTGAAGAAACTAGACGTGTTGGATCTGCATGGGAATCTGATACGCGAACTTGAGAACTTGTCTAACTTGATAACTCTCAGAGTTCTCAATTTGGCTGGCAATGAACTAACCATGGTATATGGAATGGAGAACTTGGTTAATTTGACTGAACTAAATTTCCGGAGAAATAAGATACAGAGTGTAGATGGTCTGAATGAACTCCCTCATTTGGAGAGATTATTTCTTTCACATAATAACATCCCTGACTTTGAGAGTCTCAACGATTCCCTCTCATCAACATCTTTAAAGGTGATTTGACATTATTCAAGCAATGAGAAAATACTAATTATTTTTAAATTTTAGGAGCTCACTCTTGATAACAATCCTGTCGAGCATAATGCCTTCTACAAGCCTATTGTCTTCAAGAGATGTCTCACTCTCCATTTGTTAGACGGAAATCCATTGAATGAAGATGAACGAAAGGTTGTTTTGGCTAGTTTGAAGAAAGTGGAAGCGAAAAGGGATGAGGAGAATAGACAGGTCCTAATGAAGGAGAGGAGAACGCAGACTCTAGTTGTATTGAGAGAAAGTTTCTTAAATCAACACCCACATCTTAAACTTGAATCTGATTTCAAACAGGTAACGAAATCTGCTTATTATATTCTAGAAGGATTGTTTTATTTGTGTATTATTTCCATAGACTAGTGAGAGTAAGACGAAGAATACACAAGTTGCCGATTGCATATATGAAATCACTGGAAAAGAGATTAAATTCTTTGGCATAGCAAGCTTGGAATATTTAGAGAAGGGTCAACATCATGGAATCGAGACAATCACATTTTCTTACATAGATTTTGATCATCTCATACCTTATTTTACGAAATTCAAGGTGAAATTACCAGACGTTGATAGAATAGAATTTTATTTCGACAACATCAACAGTTTCAATCAAATCAATGCTATGCAGTATATTAATATTAATATAAAGGACTTGGTGATTTCTGAGGAAGGTAACCCTATCACTACATCGCACATCTTTGAAACATATGTTGCTTTTCGTTTACGTAATTTGAAGTTGGAAACATTGAATAACGACCCTATAACAGAATCCGATTCACACCCATCTTTCCTTCTCAATGAAAATATGCAAGAACTTAAAGGTGTGAAAAATGAGGACTCATCAAATGTGACCTATCTTGATTATTGTACTGAAATTCTTCCAGAGTCGTACCCCAAACAGCTGAGAGATGCGAATCGAATATCCAATCAAGTAATTGAAAACGCTTCAAAAAGGAATTGTCGAGACAGTTGGTTCAATGCTCTCTGGTCTCAAAGCTTTAGTGAAGCGATTTTAAAAAATTTGAAGGAGATGGAAAACATGGAAGATTTTACGAGTAAACATTTGTTTCAATAATTTAATTTCGTTGTTTATAATCAGGCATTCTTAATCAACTCTGTTCATATCAATGATTCAAATACTCAGGAAGAACACTGCTAACTATTCAGTCGATATTCTAGCCCATTCCAATGTCCAAATTGTGGTATACCTTTCTTGATCTGTGCATTTATTTGTTTTCTTTGTATATTCTTTTTTTAGTGTCATAGCTATATCCACCACTGGCATCATGGCGTCATGTGGTTCTATGGAAGATTCAACCGACATTCCAATTGTGCCGAAGCCTGGGATTTCCCCTAAGTGTGTGAAATGTAACGAGACAGCAGCCTCGATCATTGCTAGAATCAGAGATCCGATGTGTAAGGTGTGCTTTGATGCTTATTTTGTGCATCGCTTTAGAGCGACATTAGGGAAATCTCGCTTGTTTTTGAACGAAGGCAGGGTACTAGCGGCCTATTCCGGTGGGATCAATTCAACCTCTCTCTTGAATATGCTCTATAGGGGTGTCAACGAGTCTAGCCATAAGAAACTTCAATTTCTTGTTGATGTTATTTTCATCGATGAAGAGAGTTTGTTTAGAGAAAATTTGGTTACACAAACAATTTATATGATTGAATATCTTAAGACATTTGGATTCAGGTTCTACATCTTGCCTCTCGAGTCCTATTTTCATCCCATTCTGAAGCAATGCGTACAGACATATGAGCCTCTATTTCTCTACCACGATTGGCCTATACAGCTTGTGAACTTTGATGAAGAGCGAACGAAACTGACAGAAATGTTTGAAAACATACACAATGAAAGCAAGCAATCTTTATTAGAGGTTTTGCGCTACAAATTACTTGCTAGATTTTCTTATGAATTCGGGTATAGAAAGATCCTTACAGGACAAAATGCCTCTCGACTCTCTACACAACTCATCCATGGTATTTGTCGAGGAAAAGGGGCGACTGCAAGGTCTGATATTTGCTTTGCAGACGAACGGTTTCATGGTTTAACTTTTTGCCGACCTATGCGCGAATTTCTCAGTCGAGAAATCGTGTTTTCTGTTAAGATTGAAGATGCAAAGTTTTTTTATTTCCCAAACTTTAACTTGATTAACAAAATTGAGAGCAAACAGAATTCTATTTTTCACGTAACCGAAGATTTTCTTTCTGAACTTCAATCCCTTCATCCTTTCACGATTAGTACTGTGTTTAAAACTGGAAATAAACTTTCCCCTTCACTTGGCGAAAATTCGACTACTTGCCGTTTGTGTATGTTGGAATTTGAGGATGATTTAGAAAATGTTTTGAAACTTGACCTGTGTCATTCCTGTATTAGAATCGTGGATGGAATGAAAGTTAAGTCTCAGACACTGTTACCTATCGCATATCTTTAGATTTCTACATTAAATTCTTTGATTTTCTAGTATTTATCATATTCTTTTGTAACTTTACTTATTTTTTCAGGAGTTAGTATTCTTCCATGTTTCGTTTAATTTGCTCAATAAACCCTTTGAAAATTTCGCGCGTCACAATTCCCAAACTCCTCACACCCTGCCTTTTCGCTCAACGCCCCATAACCACATCTTTCAGCTTCAAAAATACTAGTAACAACCCCAAGCACCAACTCATCGCCTCGGAACAAATCCTAGACATTGCACGTGCTGATGCACAGCTACAGCGAGAATTGAGTCGGGAGAAAAGTATGCAAATCTGGACTAAAGCAATGGTTACATTCAAAAACAGGGATCGCTTCCAAACAGGCTTTCTGATTTTCATCGAAAAAGCACTGGAACGGATGGAAGAATTGAAAGTTGACAAAGAAGTAGAAGCTTACAATTTTCTTTTAGACTGCTTTCCTAAGGATAAGTACGTGACGAGACATTTGCTAGACATCATTTTCCCTCCCCCATTCCCAGCAGTAGACTTAGCATTGAACGTTCTGTCACAGATGGAAGCCAAAGGTGTTACGCCGAATGAAGCTACATTCGATATAGTGTTCGATGGATTCGGTAGGGCAAGTTTACCATTGCAAAAGTGTAATCGTATCATGTATTGGTTCAAACGCTTTGAACACCATGATCCTTACCCCATAGAAAAAAAGCTTATTCCTACCGGAAATCCACTCTCGCTTTTTGGCCTAACTTGCGGAAGAATCTATCAAGATCTTTACAAACACGAGGATATGAATGTTTATCTTGAAGACCCAAACAGTGACTATAAATACGTGTACGGATTCGAGAATGAGTTGATTCGGGAGTCTTGTAAAGCATTCGATCCTGTTGATAATGATATCATAATAGAAGGACCATTTCTAATGTATTTGCAGAAACACAAAGAATTATATTACACAGTACGGGCGTTGACGAAAAATCGCGAGGTTGAAGAGGAAGGGGAGTTGTTAGGGATTGGACTCACTGGTTCAAAGTGTCTCCACTCCGTTCAATTCTGGATTGATAATGTTATAAAGAAACACGCTAATGTCGGAGAAGCTACTTCCTTCTATGCCATAAAGGAACCAGAGGAAGCGAACAAGTTGGTCTTGTCTTCTGATGTGTATCTAGAGTCTGACGTTGAAAATCTAACTACTGTGTGATTAATGCGTATGAGATTGAAAAAATGTTTTTTTCGACTCTTTAATAAAGTAACTTGATATTATTTTTGTTTATGCATTTGTTGTTTTTTAGTCATTCTACTTAGCCATATTACACAGTCAAATGTTCATACTAATCTTTCTCATCAAATCTGTACGATATGTTTATTTCAGATTTTTCCAATGGCTCAGTTTTGAGAATAGAATCACACAAGAGAATCCTGAGATACAAAAATTTGACACCTATTCCAATTCTGATCCAGAGGATGGAGAATTATTGCCAAACAATCCACACCAATTAAACGGTTATATCCCTCAGCCTCCAGTGTATAGTATTGGATATAGTTCTTGCGAATACAAGTCTGAATCCTACCAATTTTCTCCTTCAGAGGATGATGGATGGATATCTGACTCTGATCCAACAGATTCTACCCTCAAGCGCCATCTGCCTAACTCTCCGTGCTGGATGACGTCAGAAGAGTTCATCAGCTATATCAATAATTTATCTGAATTCGAGCTGTTAAATGAACTGTACTCTTGTTGGCTCACCAACAAGAAGTTTACCCCAGAAGAATATTCCGATATTTTGCACCATTTGCTCGCTAAGCATTCAGATCCTTATGGATTCACTGTTATTTTCATACAACGAATGAAGAAATTTAAAATGGGACGTAGTTCACCGTGTAAGCTCTGCTTAACTGCACTTGAAGAGATGTTAACCGGGCTTTCGCCGGATATTCATCCGGTTTTGACGCAAACACACAAAATTAAAGCCCTCGAAGTAGGCGTGTACTGTCCTCCTTCCATACTCGACGAGATATGTAAAATATACATAATAAACTCACTAGGTGTTGAGTTGCAATGTAAAGTGATGAAAGACCTCATCACATCCAATCATTACAAAGAAGCCATCGTATCGATTACTCGATTTGGGTTACAAAGTTTTTTCTCCGTAGAGGAGCTACTGCCTCCATTAATTGCCACGGATCAGATTAACTTGATAGAGAGGTATCTCGGCGCAGATAGGAATCTACAAATCCAGTTTATTATGCTTTTAGATAAACTGTGTTCTCCGAATGTGGACCATTTTAGGCTCTACTCCTACTATAAAAGCGGCGGATTCGCGAAAAGTGACACTACAAACAACAAGTTGAGTGAGCACCAAATCCAACGATTAGCTGGCCGCCTTATTAAGACGTACGAATTGAATTCAGGCATGTTTGTGCACTTCACAACTGCTAAAGTGTCTTCTTTCACTGCATCACTGTTATTACGTTATTATTGTGGGAAAGGAAACGCGTGTCAGATCCACGAGAAAAACTGGATTGACCTGCTAACTGCTTCTGTCGCTCAACGGGAAGAGTTGCAATTAAATTTAATTGTAGAGCTTGCAAGGTTTAACGATTACAGAATCGCAGCTTATTATATGAAACTGTTTAATCTTGCTGATAAACTGCCTGAAGACATATCCCATGTCCTCACCAGCACTAAGCCTCATAACCCAAACCACCATAGGAATAAATACACGGACAGTCAAGTTAAATTCTACCCGCTCCATCTCCCGTTTGATTGCATAGTCATGGTAGATTCTCCCGCCAGACTAGAGAACTGTCAGAGGTACATCTCGAAAAGGGATATCACCATCGGGATAGATGCTGAATGGTTAATGCCGTTGTGTAATTTCGGAATTCTCAGACTCGCTCTGCTACAGTTAGCAACGCTGGAGTTTGTGTTCTTACTGGACATGGTTGCATTGACAGGCGCCGTGTCTGAATCACAACAAATCTCCTTCATCAAATCTCTCTTCCATTCCCCGCACTCGATTAAGCTTGGTTTCGCAATTGATGGAGACTTGAAAATGCTTGGGAAAACTTGGCCCTGTGTTACGCACCTTTTGGCTAACCCGGTCTCTACTATTGATTTGCAAAAAGTCGCATCTAATCTTAAAATGAAGACAAATGGGACGACAGATCTACAGGGCAGTGATGGATCGTTAGATTCAGAGATAAATCACAATTGTAGCGAGGACGCTGTGTCTACTCGGTCTCTGTTCCAAAAGACCAGCCTCAACCATATTGTAGAGGAATGCTTTGGATTTCCGATGGATAAAACGAACCAGATTGCCAATTGGGAAAAGCGTCCGATCCGGGATGATATGAAGATATACGCATCATTAGATGCCTTCTGTTTGATAGAACTTTTTGATTATTTTCGAAACAAGTATGGTAATTCTGTATTTCAGTAATGGTAGTAATTAGAAAGTTAATTGGCTTATATTCAGCTTTACTTCCCCTCATAGAGTTGATATATTTATTGGTTTATCTGTTTTCTCTTATGCATAGTCTTATAAACTCTTACTTATTTGAATTAGCAATCAGCTTCATCAAGTTTTAATGACGAAGTTGTGTATTTTACTAAAACTAATTTTCGTTCTTCTCGCATTAATAATCCCTATAACGAATAGCGACCTCATTTGTGTCTCTTGTCCACCTGGCACGCACAGTGATCAAAGTTGTCATATTCAAGATAACACTACATGTAACCCTGGTTTTTGTACCGATTTATCTTTATGTATACCTTGTGCACCTGGCTTTTATAACAACGAAAGTGGAAAGGAAGCCTGTATGGAATGTGGAACCGGGTATAACCAATCAGCTCCAGGTAAATCTTCTTGTGAAGAATGCCCAAAGGGTACATTTGGTAACGATACAGCCATGAAAGAGTGTCTTCTGTGTAGCCCAGGCACTTTTAGCAATCAAACAAAGCTTACATCTTGTCTCAAATGTCAACCTGGCACATCTCAGGAACTTGAAGGAAAGGCCCAATGCCATCCTTGTCAGGATGGCCATGTTTGTAATAAGACTGCATGCAAGACGTGTTCTATGTGTGAAGCAGGGACAGTGAGTATGAACCGTTTGGTTTGTAACCCCTGTGTTCCCGGGACCAGCACGGAGGGGAACAGAGGGAAGGGTATGTGTACAGATTGTGCGGCTGGGACTTATTGTAACAAAATAGGTTGTGAGGTGTGCACAAATTGTAAACCTGGTAAGTTTATACTATCGCGTATTTATCAAATGCAAGTGCTGAAGTTTATTTAGAGCCTGTTATTGGGAAAACATTTATAACAACTATTCTATGTAGGTAACTATGCTCCTTACTCACTCTCCAAGAGGTGTCATACTTGCAATATAGCACATTACCAATCAAAAGAAGGCCAGGCATCGTGTGATAGATGTCAATCAGGAACTTATCAAACTCAAACGGGACAAATTGAATGTCTCAGCTGTCCAGGTGGATACTTCTGTTCAAACCCCAGTTATGCCCCGCAAGGATGTCCTGCTAACGCTGTTTGCCCGCCCGGATCTGCAAACTATGAATTATGTCAACCCCTTTACGTCCCTAACAACACAACCTACTCTGATAAATGCATCCCTGATACTATTCTCTACGTTATTGTGGTTGTCTCATTGAGCATAGTCATCCTGATCATAGCTTCGTTAACTTTCGCGATTGGCTGCAGACTTTATAAGATAAAAGTTCAGAAAGGTGAAGAGGACAAGTCACTGTTGCCCTCCATGCGAAAGCCAGTGAAGAATCCGGACTATCAAGGGCTATAGAGGAATTTTGGGATTATTTTGTGTTTTATGGATCGTCTGGGATTTTGTATATTTTTGAGAATTCTGTATATTAATTCGTATCTTTTAAACTTACAGTAGCTTGATGGGTATGTATCATTTGAAGTATATACTTGTATATTGTATTGAGTAGAATGAATTTAACATACATAAAGGAAAGGAAAAGTTCTTTTTTTGAGGGTAAAACTAATGAACAATTAATAAAATAAACTAAATATAGGATGTCTCGCGTTATGATAAAAAATTTACCGCAAAAGACCAAGGATTCCAAGTTGAAAAGCAAATTCGAAGAAGTTGGTCAGGTTACAGACATACGTGTCATCAGGACGAAAGACGGTTTTTCACGCCATTTCGGGTATATAGGATTCGTCGATTGCGAATCTGCACAGAAATCAGTTGAGCAGTTCAATGGTACATATCTAGATGGGATGAAAATACAGGTTGAAATTGCTAAGAGTTTTAATGATCCCAATCTACCTCGACCTTGGAGCAAGTTCTCTAAGGGGAGTTCTGCTTATCTCAAGAGAACGATAAACAAGTCCGTGAAAGCTCCTAAACCTATTACTACTGCGAAAAAATTATCGAAGCCAACCGACAGTTCAAAAGAGGCCGAAAATAATCCGGAATTGGACGAATTTTTGTCACTTTTTAATAAAAAATCTAAAATTCCAACGGAAAGCATCCCTGAAACATTGCCTGCTGACAAAACTGATCCCAAGAAGATGTCCGATTCAGACTATATAAGGACAAAAATAGATACAAATATACAAAATGACACTGAAAATACGACTGTTTTCACAGTGAAAGTGATCGGACTACCCTTCAAATCGACAAGAGATGACATCCGACAATTCTTCTCTCCAATTCTCCTTGAAGATGAGGCTATACGTCTCATCAGAAATAAAGCGAACCGTCCAACAGGCAGAGCTTACGTTGATTTCAAAACTCGTAAAGAAATGTACAAAGCGCTTCGACGTAATGGTGAATATATGCAAAATAGGTAAGTTCAATCTTATTAGCATGTCTGGTTTATAGAAACTGAAAATTATGACCGATGAACTTAGGTATATAGAACTGTTTCAAGATACTCAGAACAATGATTCGAATGTGAACTCAACACAAGAACAGGAAATGAGTGAAAGTCTCTTGGAACATGGAAGGTTATTCGTTAGAAATCTCTCATACACTGTCACCGAGTCAGATATTGAAAGTCTATTCACTCAATATGGTCCTCTTTCCGAAACTTATCTTCCAATCGATGCGACGACACATACACCTATCGGTTTCGGTTTTGTGACGTTTATGTTTTCAGAGAACGCCTGTCAGGCTTTATCAGAACTAGATGCAACTATTTTCATGGGGCGAATACTCCATATATTACCAGCTGAGCCCAAACCTGTGAATGCAACAGTTGAATTAGAGCCCAAAAAGGAGAGTTATAAGGATAAGAAAAAGAAGGAAATGAAAACCCAGTCTTCTAACCCATATAATTGGAACACTCTCTTCTTAGGTAATAGTATTGTTAATTAAATACTAGCTCCTCATATGAATAATGGGAGTGCAAAGTTTTTCATGTTTCATGTGTTGTAGGTTCTAATGCAGTTGCTGATGCTATATCGAAGAAGTATGGCATCACAAAGAGCAAAGTTTTGGATGTCGAATCTTCGGACTCACTCGCTGTCAGGATGGCACTAGCCGAGACGGAAATTGTCAATGACACGAAAGAGTTCTTGGAAGAGAATGGGGTTGACGTGGAAATTTTTGACCAACCCAATACTGTCGTAAAGCGGTCGAAATCGATTATTCTTGTTAAAAATTTACCTTTCAACACCACCACAGATGAACTTGATGTCTTATTTTCACCTTTCGGTACTCTCGGCAGGGTAGTCCTGCCCAAATATGGAATTACTGGTGTTGTTGAGTTCTTAAGCGAAAGCCAAGCCAAGACTGCATTCAGCAAGCTGGCATATTCCAAATTCAAACATCTCCCACTGTATTTAGAATGGGCACCGAAGAAGGTATTCATGCGTGAAGACAATACAGATAAGAATATCGAGGATACGAGTTCTCTTAGACCCAAGCAACATACAGTTTATGTTAAAAATCTCAATTTTTCGACTGAAGAAAAGTCTCTGGAAAAAATATTTGAAAAGTTTAAACCCACTGAAACGATAGTAGTTAAAAAGATTAATCCGAAAAATCCGAAAGAGAAACTTTCCATGGGATTTGGATTTGTAAAATTCACTGATTTTGCAAGTGCTAAGCAAGCTATTATAGAGAAACAAGGCTGTATGGTAGATGGACACAAACTGGAAATTAGTTTGGCCAAACAAACTGAAAAGGAAAAGGTCGTTGGTAGAATGCACAAAGTTACCCCCAACGCAACTGCTTCGACCTTGCTTGTAATTAAAAACATTCCCTTTGAGGCAACAAAAGCTGAAATCAGCCACATCTTCAGTCGGTTTGGATCCCTTAAATCTTTACGAATTCCCAAAAAAGTTGCTTCCCTCGACTTTACGACTCACAGAGGATTCGGTTTCGTTGAGTTTTTCAGTGAAGACGATGCTGCGCTTGCTTTTGACGCCCTGAAAAGTTCGACGCATCTCTACGGAAGAAGACTGATTATTGAATATGCAAAGGATGTACAGGACTTAGAGAATCTTAGGAAAAAGACGAAAGAACAGTTCGTTGGTGAAAGTAGTGTCAATAGCACCGTCAAAAAGCGGAGACTAGAATTTGATTTAGAATATTAATACATTATAGATTACAGTGACCTGTTTTGACTTCATTACAATGGGAAGGATATGATATAACATCATATTCTACTTGGATATTACGTTTAAATTATTATTTCCGAATAATTGTAATCCCTTTGAGTCTGAGGTAAAATGTTGCATAATACAGGTAGTAGAAAGGAAATTCTTAATCATTTCCCGACTTCAACTCAAGTTACTCAACTAATACTAGTAATTTCCTCTGGTTTTGCACAGTTCCCTCTCACAACTAGAACTAAAATATTATGTGGCATTGATAGGAACTCCAGGAAAAATGTAAAGGTAGATAGTTCTTGTGTTAATTTGGTATTAGTTCCAACACTTGTATAGATTATATGGAAAAGCTGGAATTTCCTGGAATTCCAATTTAAATTCTTCCCAAAAGCTATCATGTGTATTGTAATCAATCCCTCTCTAAAGTATTCCACTTTACAAAAATAGATTTATTAGTCATTAATGAAATCAACAAAAAACACTTTGATTTAGTTTAACGCGATATATGCATGTATCACTAGCTGCTGGCTGGCATAACGTTGTTACCTAAAGTCCTAAAAGTATGCATTTTTATAGAAATTGTTTTTGTTTGGTATCAGTAAATTTGTTTGTACTATAAATACATGTTTTTTCCGAAAAATGACGCTGCAATCCACATACACACAATCAATTCCAATCTTTTATTTTTCGATATTAATTAAATAATATCAAAAAATGGAAGGTTTGAATTTTCATTTACGGGTGGTACATGTTAGCAGTGTCAGTTATTATTTTTATGAAGAGTTTCCCGTTCTGTACGTAGGTGTCTTTGTACAAAATGTCTTGTTTGGCGAATCTTGAAAACCCTGATGGAATATTTCTTTTTCCTTTCGGTTTTTCGAAAGAAAGTGCATCTTTTTCGGGGGTAAATATCTCAATGCTCGGATCTTTATCGCCAAATGTCATTATTTGGAGTGCAACTTTATTTGCGAATGGCCATGTTAGTAGTTCATCAAATGGACCTTTGTTCAAGAAGAAATATAATGAGATGAATTCTCCTTCGCCACTTCCATCACCATTCAAATAGAGCTTTGCACCCATTTTGTATCCATTTTCATGCGAACAGAAAGATGGAGAAAAAATTGGTTCGTTGTTCTCCTTGGCCTTTTTATACTTTTCCAAGACATTTTCGATTACCCAAAGTAGGCTGCCGTCCTTTCTTCCTTCTCCGGTTTGTCTAATTTCGCTTAATATATCATCATGTTTTGATACAGTCTCTTTCAGTTCCAAGTTTTCTTTTTTCAGAAGGTTGACTTGATTCTTCGTCGCTCTATTTTCAGACTCCATTAGTTGAATATGGCTGCTGAATGTTTCTGTTCCCTTGACCCTCTCGATATGGTTGACGTGACTGCTCTGTTGAAATGATTCTTCACAAATCAGGCAGTAAATACTCTCACAGGTGTTGATGTGGTTCTCGAAATCTGAACTAAAAATTCTCAAATAACATTTTGCGCATGTGATGTATTTGGAGCATATGGATCTATGTTCCTGAATAGCTTCGCGTCGAAGAACTTTTCCACATTTGCATTGCTCCATTATGCATTCGGAAGTGTGTGTCTGTTGGTCTTTCAATTGATAGAAAGTTTCGCAGTATTGGCATTTGAATATTTTGTATTGGCATTCTTCAAAATGATAGTCTAACTGTTCGACTGTCCCTTTCCATTCGCAACCATCAGGTCTGTAGTAGCAGTAGCATTCCAATTTTTGGATTTTAGCCGCGATTTCAAGATCGGGATGGTATGGGAGCATTTTATCAGAGCTTGAAAACTTATCTTGGGAGAGATAACAAAGTCTACAATAGGTAGTGCCATTCGCTCTTACTGGTTCATTCATTACGCACTGACAGATTTTACAAACTACATCGAATGGAACCGAGATGAAGTATTCAATCCTGTACTCAATTCGCTGTCTCTTCTCAACATTTCTGTTTAGTATGCCTGAATGTTGTGTTTTTCCGTTTGATAAGTTCTCCATTTGCATTTGATGTATAAAGCTAGAAAAAGATTTTCAATAAATCAAACATATTTATATATGAGATTTGTACACGTTTTGTGATGTAGCATTTTTTTTGCTGAAGTAAGCGTTTGATTAGTTATACTCTGCAACTTTGGATCTTAATTTAATTAAGCACTGTATACTTTTTGGACAATATAATACCATACGTGCCAACTTGATTGAGCAATAGAAAAGTACTATACATAGAATACAAAAAGCGGGACATAATGGGGAAATTTCATGTAAAAGCGGGACACTCGAGAAAATTAGCTCAATAGAAGAGTGAAAAAAGTGGGACGTCCCGCCAAAAACGGGACAGTTGGCAAGTATGTAATGCAGCAGACTAGTATGATATGATGATCGGTTTAAAACTATTGAACTCCTGGTAGACTGTCTCATACTGTCTGTTATTTTTGGATGCCGCCCGACTATTTTGAAGTTCTGTTGGATGGTATTCTGAGGTACAGGCAAATTAACCATGGATATTCATCTTGCGTGGTATTCTGAGGTACCGTGATATTGTGAGGAAACACTTATCCTGTAATCTGCGATCTCTAAATAGTATATTGTGCTTTACGACCTGCTATTTACTAAACTATTTAAACTTTTAAAAAATACCATTTCAAAATCGTTCGTCAAAGCAGATTTATTTCACATTTCTCGTTTATGAATGTCTTCTTTAAACGTATTAGAATCTAGAATGACTCAATTTGGTCAAAGGAAGACGATAAAAATGTTAATTGATGCAGGGACTACTTCAGCAGGAAATATTTCGCGAATAACTGGAAGACCAATGAGGACCTTTTTCGAATAAATCACTAATTCGAGATATAAAGAGCTTGGAACACAAAAAAGTCAGCGGATGCCCTAGAGTTACTAGCTTTTCGCACAAACGATCAATCATAAGAATTCTAAACTGTTTACCAAAGATGTAATACGTTCTCTTCACGTCAATCTTTCTTCTAAGTTTTCAAATGCTCCCTCTAATTCCACAGTCGATCGAGCTACTCAAAGTTGCGGGGTTAACTATAAATCCCCCACCATGGGACCATTTATTACACATGAAACAGTTGTGGAAGGAGTTAAATGGTGAAAAGTCATATCAAGGACAACTGGAAAAGCGTCTATTCACAGATGAGTGTTCCGTCCTGCTAAATCGAGGTAGCGTGGGGATGTGGACGAAAGCAAATAAAATCCCGTTTTAGGATGAAAAGTTACAAACCAAAGCTGCACATATGGGGCGGTATTTCAGCTAGAGGGGATACTTTATTGAAGGTCTTTACATCTAATTTCACTTCCAAGATGTACATTGCTACCCTGAATGAGTGTTTAATTGAGATTGCAGATGTGTACTCCAGATAGATGGACAATGTAGGAGGACAATTCCCCGATTCATAAATAGAAGTTCAGTAAATCATGGAAAAAGAGTCAACATCTGTTATTGGAATGGTCAGCTTACTCACCGGACTTAAACCCTATAGAAAACATCTGGGGGTACTCAATCAGAGACTGTCTACTCAAGATTTCACTGACTTGACAGAATTGGAAATAGTTATCCTTCACGAGTGGGAGACTTTCACCCCTATTTTTATTAAAAAAATCGTATTTTCTATGCCCAAACGCTATCTATCTATCTATATATATCTATATATCTATATCTATATATCTCTATATATCTCTATATATATCTCTCTCTATATCTCTATATATATATCTCTCTCTCTCTATATATATATATATATATACGTATACACATTAATCGAGTTTTAATAGTAAGGATAAAATCAAAAATCGTGCATTAATGAATCTCACTTTTAAAATCCTAGTACGTATTTAAATTTAGTGCCAATACATTTGAAACAGACTGTAAGTTTAATTAAGTAGTTTAGTGAATAATTAGGTCCCTGCAGGTCGTGAAGCACAATATACTATTTAGAGCAGGGAAAACATACAAGTATCACCACTCAAATGGAAAGTCATTGTATAAATTAGAGCTATGCAAATGATCGCATCATGATCACAGGATTAGTGTTACCTCACAATACCACGGTACCTCGAAATACCACGCAAGAGTTCTAATTCGCTAAAGTCTGAATTGCATACAGGTATGGCTCAGACAGGTGCATGATAAGTTCAGCTCCTAGCTGCGGCATAGGTACAGCCTAGTGATTCTAATCCGGATTTTTTTCCGTCCCAGGCTGCCTACTTTATTTTTCTCCATTCCGGAATAAAATGCTACAATATAATTATATTAATAATATCGTATCCTTACCTCTGCTCTGATAGGCCTTTAAGTTGGGATTGATGTAAAAATTGGGTTTAGACTGAATTAATATTTCACTGTTATTGTTTCATAGTATAATATCTTATTGTACTTGTATTTATACTCAGCAATGGGTGATACAAACAACTATATCATTTTTTGGGTTATATTATAAAATTTCAAGCTTAAAGTAAAGTATTTTTTTTAGTTTTTAGTTTTAAATCGCAGGGTTGTAATAAACTTGTAAACTTTAAACATTAACGGTAGAATCCCCAGCATTTATATGGCTTCAGTGTCATCGAAAATGGCTGGGAGACATCCGCGATATCAGGGACACTGTATCCCCACTGGGCATTCTACGGTTAAACATTATTTTCAAATTATCTATACATTTTTACTAATGTACACCATGTAGAATGACACATATCTCCACCTTAGAACCTGAAACAGTATCGCCGCCTATTTCGCATTGTTGGGTGGGAACCGCTTTAGGAATTCTCAAATCGGTTGACGTCAACAAGTGTAATTTCGAGAATTATTTCTACGTTGGAGAGAGTATTTCTACTGTCGACAAGGAATTGACGATTTCAAAATTAATCTGGGGAGAGAATACGAAATGTTTATATGCTGGTTTATCGAATGGCGTCGTTCGCGAATTCGATACGGATTCGCGGCTATTTACTCGGCAATGCAACGTGACAGATAATAAAAGTCCGTTAGAAGGACTCCATTACTTCAACAATACAATAATAAGCTGTACTAGCATGGGACAACTGTCCGCATGGTCATTTGAGAAGGATCCACTTACAATTGATGCTGGGACTGTGTCTGCAATGACTGGTCTCTCTGATTCATTGACGGTTGCGACGGGCGGCGAAGAGAATGACTTGAAAGTGTGGGATTTCTCTTTACATAAAGGCGAAGAGACAAAGCCTATCTTCCAAGCTAAAAACGTGAAAGAAGATATACTCTGCCTACGTGTACCAGTCTTTATTAAAGCCATTACCTTTATGCCTAGTTCTGAAGGGAAAGTATTAATTACTGGAGTGCGATCTCACCAAATCAGGCAATACGATACTCGTGTACAACGAAGGCCAGTCTTATGCATCAAGGTCGGTTCGTATCCAGTCACATGCGTTGAGGCGTACGATCAGTGTGTTGTGGTCGGAAATTCTGTTGGAACAGTGCAAATTATTGACCTACGCACAAGGATATCCATTGGAAACCTGAAAGGAAGTTCAGGGAGTGTCAGGGGCATCAGTTGCCACGGGGGGTATATTGGAGTGTGTGGGATAGATAGGTTTACACGTGTGTATACAACAGTTGGCAGAAAACTTGTCAATAAAGTCTACACAAAGTTAGAACAGAATTCTATTCTTCTCGATCCTGTTGGCATCGAAAAGTTAAAGGGTGAAAAAGATGTAGTTAGAGATGAAGATGAGTTGTGGGATGAATTGCGAAGTGAAGCTAGAGTTACTCCACCAACCAAGAAGATGAAAATTTGTAGTTAAATTTTCTTATTTTCCTAGTTATTTTGAAATATTGAAGTGATTACAATTGATCATAATTAATAGCTAAGAGCTTAATAATTAGCTCAAAATTTCAAGTTTCAGGCAAATAATTATTTATACATACTTAAGTGGTATTTATACATGAAAAAATCTTTGTGGGTGATGGGAAATTCCAGGGTTTTTTTGGAAAAGACTTGTACTCCACGATTCGGAGTTAAATTCCTTCGATCATCATATTCGTGATTCGCTAAAGTTGGACCACGCCTATATCGGACAAAAGTTATGGAATTATTGATAATTATCCTAATTCTGCTAAATAATATTCAGAGCACACATATATTTGCATCGTCAGTTTAAAGGACCTTACCTCTTCTAAATTCAGCACTATTTCGTCTATCAGTTGTCCTCAACTTCTAACAACTAAATACTTACTACTAAACTTCTAACAACTAAATACTTACTTACTACTAATTCATATATAATTACTAGACAATAGGAAAGGGTGCAATATATTCATCTACCATCGATAGGCTATTAAATATACAATAAGTCTACACTCTACAGGCAATCTGGGCCAAAATTTGATTCGATTTGGTGCATTGTGAGATAGGCTGATGTATGTATTTTAATTTAATTTAATTTGTGGTTGACTAAATTCGCCTTTGACCATCTAAACGTGTCTATTTAGCGACTTTGAGACATGTCAATGGGTAAAACGAAACTATACATCGGAGGCCTGGGTGATCGAATTAGTCGACACGACTTGGAGCGAGAATTCGAGAGGTTCGGACATCTGAGAGAAGCTTGGGTAGCTCGAAAGCCTCCTGGATTCGGGTTCATCGAGTTTGACGATCCAAGAGATGCTAGCGATGCCGTAAGAGACATGGACGGCAATTGTATAATGGTATATGTTCAGTTTTTACGGTCAAAGTTATGTTTGTACTTTTAAGTTCATTTCTATTTGAACCTTCATAGGGCATGAGGATAAAAGTTGAATACGCAAAGAAGATGGGACGTGAGCCGAGCAAGGTAGCTCCTAGGTACGGCGGTCGCGACAGCCCCAGACATAGCAGAGAGAGGTACTATTCACCTGATCGCCACCGCTCTCGAAAACATTCACCAGGTTAGTTAGTTAGAACTCCTCACTTGAATAAGGTCTTGCACGTTTAAAATGACAATCGCTCCCATAGAAGATCGGTATAGTGGCCGTAGTCGCAGGAGGTCGCCGTCCCCCTACAGGAACCGTCGGCACCGTTCTCGGAGTGAGGACTCCTACGAGCACCGGAAGAACCGCCGTGACCGCTCTCGCACTCGTAGTCGCTCCCGCTCCTACGACAAGCACCATAGCAACCGGTATTCTCGCTCACCACGCTCCCGTGACCGCAAAGACCGGTACTCAAACTCTCCCAGCCGGTCCCCTCTGGACAACAAGAATGGAGAAAACAACAGCCCAGCTCCAAAACGCCGTAGCCAAAGTGGGAGCGATTGAAACGCCTCTCTTCAAAGGTAGATTGTGAGCTGGTAGTGAAGATTAGTTATAACCCTACCTTTAGGCCGTAAAAAACTTTCCCTCACTACAAATTCTTAGGTTATTAACTAATGAATGTCTATTACATACTCTTCAATTTGTTTGTTAATGATTGTAGGCTTTCACCTGCATCGTTACGCACCATCTAAATTTCAACACTTCATTTGCCCATCTGTCTTCCATCTAATTTCTACTAATGCATCTCATCTCTACTTATTCTCCTCGTAACAACTACAATCTAAAGAAACTAGTTTCCACACTAGCTTTCGCGCTTATAGCTTATAATCGGTTAACTAGGACCAATTACAAGCTATGGCTAGAGAACTGTTAAAATTTGTTTATTGTTTGAAATAGCTTAGTATGAGTGATAGCCCTGCTGAAGATGATGTCTTAGATCTGTTTCCAGAGGAGGGAGACATGTTTTCTCTGATGGAATTGGATAAAAAAGCTACACCGAAGAAAAACCCGCAAAACATACAGCACAGTTACGCCCCATCCATGATGCGTATCACCCCGATTGAGTTCGATTCTCCTGATAATCAGGGAGAAATGAATGCTCGCGTATCCAACAAGCTCGGCGAAGCTATTACCATTAACAAGCATAAGGTCACTTCAAGATTAGGTAAGTATTTTTAGAATCAAATATATTTATTTTTTGATATTTTCTAACTGTAAACACTTCTAGTTATTACTCATTTAATTAGGCTCAACGAAACTAAACCATTGGAGTAATTTCCCTTACCCAAAGAACCAGCCAACTACTGTCTCTTTTCGTTCCCATTCACCCATCCCACCATTCACACATGATATTCCCTCCATCGTGGACTCAGAACCTATGATACATTATCATAATGAAGCTTATAATCTTGACAGTGTTATGTCACGCAACATTCCACTTCATTCCTTTCGCACATTTTCCAATGAACCAAAACTCTTTTCTGTGCATGATTCTCATCCGTCGAGATTGCCGCGAATACACTTTAACGAAGAACCTTGCAACCCTAATCCTTATGCGCCTATTCGTTTTGGACGTGAAAAACTCTCCATTGGTATCAATCAGAGAGATTTCGATTATCTGAATGAATGCGTGCAAGAGAAAAACCTTCTCGAAGCGTGGAATAAATTCGATGAGATTATAAGCACTAGCTCTATCTGTATTCCTCTGTTAATTCTCCTCGATTTCATCTCTCTTCTCTGTCAACCTGATACCTTCTCTAACTGTCTTCATAATAGTGAGAAACAGGATCAAATGCTTTCGCGACTAGTCAACTATCTACACCGCAATAACTTCAAAGATATCAAGGTATATGACGATATCATGTTTGTGTTTTCTCGCGTTCCAGTTAATGAGGAGATATTTCGGTGTCTTGAGATGTTAAAATCGCGATTTTATCAGCCATTACGCCGAACTCTCCTATCCATCTTAGACACATACTCTAATACTGAATTTACTGCTAAATTGCTCGAGTTTTTCACTATTATACTAACTAACGAACTTTTCGATCCTGAAACTCTGAACAGATATTTCGCCTCCATACGCACAATACTCGTACCAAAACGTGATCAAGTGATAGACATGCTAGCACGGCTCAAAGAGAAAAACGCATTTCTCCCACACGAATCTTTCATTCTAATCGTGCAACCATTCATTAGCAGTGGAGACATTGCCAGTGCATTGCTCGTAATACAGAACGCTTCCACCCTTGCGAAGATGGAAGTTCCACAAATTGAAATGGTTATAACGAAAAGTGCCACCAATATGATAGGAACTGTGTTGGATTTCGTTGAGCTTCTCGATGATAGTCAACGCTCCATGATAAGCCAACCTTGTTATTCTGAGCTTTGCGAGAAATCGATTGCTTCCAACTGTCCTCATGGCATCCCCTTTATCTTTAGCCAATTCCTGAACTTCAACAAACTAATCGATACAAGTCTCATCACCAAAATTCTAGAATTTCTCATCGAGAATAACCACTCCTTCCAAATAGCAGAAATCTTTAAAACTCTTGAAGATTTCAAAAATTCTAACGAACAGAATTCACTCACTAACATTTTCCTTCCTCCCACCATGCACAAGATATCCCAAATTCTAGCCAAGCACTGCCATTTCGATTATCTCTATACATTCGTCTTAGCGATGCTGAATGAAAAAATTGTCCCCCTTAAGCCAGTGATAAAGTGTCTCGTCCATCAATTAAGCGAAGGAAAGGGAGAATCCAAGCTTCATAAACTTTTCGAGTGCGCTAACCACAACGACCTTGTGTTTGACCCTGAATTGAAAGAATCTCGACAACCTCCACCTAAACCCACAACCCATTACGTCATCGATGCAAAGACTCCGACAAATGAAAAACAATTCAGTTTTGCATTACAAAAATCAAACAAGGACGATGTTCTCACATCTTCTATTGACAATATGGTAGCTAGGGGCATACCCCCTGACCACGTTTTCAACCATGTCCTCGTATCATTGGGGCAAAGCAATGACGCATATAATTCATTTGAATTGCTCCTGACTTCTTTTATTCCAGGCAATCCAGACCGACCGTTTGAAGTTAAAAACATGATTCAACAAATCTTAATTCGTACTTCAATGCGGTTAGCGACGAATTTTGCGTTTGTACGGAACTGGCAGGAATGCATCCGTTTTCTAAACCTGTTGAATAAGAGTGCTCTGTTCAGCATCACTCTCGATGAAACATACTCCAAAGAGTTGTTCCACTTTCTCATCTCTGCTATCCAGGCTTCCATCAATGAGAACGACTTCAAAGAGATTTTCCTTATGTTTGAAAAGCTGGCCTGGCCTGCATTTACTCTATTCGATCAGGGCGACTTGGCACAGTACAAAACAGAACTCTTCTCCCTCTACAAACACTGCATCGAACAAGTCGACCTCCACAGCGCACACCGAATTATAACGTACATCTTGCAGGATAAAACAGATGAAAAAGCGAAATCTGGATTTTCACAGCTACTGAGTATAACTAGCAACATGGGAGAGACGAGGATAGCCTTGCCTTTATTCAACTTCATGACTACGAATAAGATCGATATATCGCTAGATCATCTGATCTACCAGAAGTTAATTACATTCCTAGGCCAGGAGAACAAGCTGCAACAGGCTAAAGCTGTGTTCCAACATGGAGTGGATAATTCCTGCTACACTGCAATGCTGAGTATAATGGCTAATCCGCACCAAATTAACTTATACTCAACTTTAGTGCCTTTAGAGATTAAGTTCATTCTCGATAAGCGTTTGCTTTCGCTGTATAACATGCATAAGGACTCTCTAACTCAGCTTGTTACCTATTATGACGTCAAACCGTTTGAGATTTCATTCCATCGAAACACCTTGACAACGAATAGGACTGCTTTCCAGGAGTCGATTCGTAGCTTCATTATTATGCTTTCCGAGGAGTTCACTCCTCCACTCATTGAGAATTGTAGCGAATACTTGAAGGACATCAACTACTTGAAGTACTACAAGATTCAAATCTCCGCCATTCGACTAAGGCAGTATCTTTTGGCGAATTTTGTCCCTGAAAAAGACCATCCTTCAACTGAGAATCTCTCAAACGAATTAGAATTTAATATACAAAATGGGAAGAATTTCACGATACCTAACACCTATAAATCTCAGTTTATTTTGCCTGCAGGGGTGAAGATTAAAAGGGAAGCGGACGATTCTTCTGAAACATCGCTAACCTCAAAAAAACTGAAATCGATTCATCCGGATTGGTTCAGCGAAGTTAAGCGGAGTATAAATTCCAAACTCTCAAAATTTTACTGGACAGGCCCGATAACTACTAAAGAAGACTATAACGTTATTGCGAAGAGAATTATTAAAATGTTTCGCGATAGTGCAAAATACTGTCAGCAGGATATGAATGGTGTGGTTACTACAGATCAGAATGGGAAAATTGATGAATTAATCGCGGAGGAAATTTCGAAATTAGTTAAATAGTTAGTTTGTTTGTTTTTTTGTATGAACTACGTAGTCATGTGTTCATCTAAGAAAATTGTTTGTCAAAATTATGAAATTTCCTGGAAGTAAACTTTAGATTGAAATCAATACCGTTATATTGAACTTAGCAGTCTAAACAACAACATTTAAATTTCCTTAATAATATTGTGTGTGTTAGTTAGTAATCAGATCTTATAGCTAGAAATGGCCACGAGTTCATCTGTAGATGGCGAAGCAAGTTCAACCGACTCAAACACCCAAGATTCTAACATTGTATTTTGTATTAACTTTTCAAGCAAACCTAACAGATTCGATGAATTTAAAAAGAGTTTAGTTGAACACTTTGGATCAACTCTACTCTCCTTCGAAGAAGATTTAATTGTCAAATTTGATAATAAGTACTATTCAGCTGATATAACATTTAAATTTACAGAATTCTCTGAGAATACTCCGGATGAGGAGCTTTTGGGGATAATAAAAAGTGCTCAAGCATTAGTGTTAACAATAAATGGTCAGGAGAATTGTTGGAAAAAGGTGAGAGAGATTTGGGAAGCTAAAATTTCAAAAAAATGCTCATCTGATGTGAAGTTAATCTGCGAGTATGAAGATTCTGATAATTCTCCCGGGGGGGAAGAAAATCCAAATTTACTCTGGGCAATAAAAGAGCACTTCGAGTACATTCCCATGGAGGAAGAGGTGGATAGAGATGATGAAGATAATGATTTTAAGGAGACAACTGGGGCAGCGCGAATTTTAGAGGCTTTACAAGCTCACGTTTGGTCTAACTTGTCCATGAAAGCCAAGTCCCCCAAATCTACGGACAGTAGTGACAAGTGCATTTTTGATCATTCAACCCTCGATGATGGAAAGGACTCCAAACCTGTGAAATCTGAGGACAGAATCGATTCCCTGTTAAGTGAGATGGACGTAGCGGGTGTGTTAAATGATGACGACCCAGACTGCGAATCTTTTGAGAATTTATTCAGTAATCTAATGGAGCTGAAGAGAAAAGCCGATGGACTGGAGGGAGATGAGAGGAAAAGTTTTGCAGAGAAAGTGGCCACAATGTTTATGAACGCAATACCTGATAGCGACGATGATTGACTTGAACATGCAATGTTAGAGTTGTGTCCAATCGCTGAATTGAGATTTTGACTACATTGTAACATTAATGTTGTAACAATTGTGGTGTAAGATGAGTAAAAAATTTTGCTTTTAATTATTGTATTGCAAAACTGAACTGTGCTTTTTGTCATGTGTAATCATGTTATGATTCACGTATGTAATAGCTACGTATTACAGTATACAGTACTGCTGGAATGCCGAAAAAGGCAAAAAAAGGAAAGAAGAAAGGTGCGAAAGAAAAGGGAGCGACAGGGACAAAGCCTGGCGAGAGTAAAGAGGAGCCAGAGGAACCTGTGTACGATAAACAGGCAGCACTCGAGAACGAATTAAATGAGGTGAACGGTGAAATTAAAGAATTGAAAGAGCACATTTCATTGCTCCAAAAGTAAGTTGGTATTGTCAATTTCAGTGATTAGGTTGAGATATTCAATTACTCTTTGTATATCTAAGAGAACACACAATGCTCGTTGAGGAAACCGATCGAACGAAACAAGAGAGTGAAGAATACATTTCTTTTATGAATAAAAAGACAATGAAGCGCCAATCTCTCATTATATCCCTCGGCGACAAGAATAAACATGAACTGTCAGAGATAGAGAAACTAAGACAGAGAGAAGAGAATGAGTTTAGAGGTGGAGTCAGTTTGAATTTAGGTATTTGTACCAATTACTTGTTATAGTATATATCATTGAATTCAGTGAGGAAGGAAAAAGTTCAATTCAGACTGAAAGAGAAAGTGGATGAGCTGTCACAGGTTAAACAGGAGTTGGCTGATTATAAACAGTTTCAAGATTTAAAAATAAAACAGGAAAATGAGATAAAAAAGCTGGAAGCGGATTTAGAGGAGATGAAGTTCAGGCATGCGAAAAGAACACGGGATCTAAAGAGCAAATTTCTCAAAGATAAAGAAAAATACAGGTATATTCTAGGCGAAATTTATCATGACGTGTCTATGCTCGATCCTTATACTTATATTTCTAGGTACATTAAGGTCTATGTTGAAAGTGCATAGAGATTATCTACACTATTATTCAGCAGATTTTTTAAATGCACTAAATTATGCAATATTATTTGCCAAATTCATAATAATTTAATAGTAAGGATTGTGTCTGGAAATTACCTACACAACAGATATCCTATTTAGTACTTTTTATAATATAATTATGATCTGATTCAACTTTCCAGTAAATTTGGGGTCAACCACTTTCTACTTAATAATTCTACTGATTTAAAATATAAAAATTTTAGGTAGATTTTAGATTTTCTACTAAAAAACTACTGGAAATTTTATGCATTAACGCATTTAATTATACTTTAACGCTAAATCAGAACAGTTGAGTGTAATCTTTTATGTAGTCGTGAAGCTGAAGAGAAGGTTCGAGATATGGGTCGTGATGCAAGCAAAAAGGCTTGGGAGTGTCTGTCAAAGCATGTTTTAGACGTTCGAGATGAAAACGAAGATTTAAGGAAGCAACTCTCTTCCCTTGTAGATCAATCAAACGGACTTCAAATGCAAAAACGAAAGTTGGAAAAACAACACACTGAACTTAAACGTCGAGACCAATTAAAACAGGAAATGTTTCAGGTATCTCAGAAGTCAAGAGGGTTCACTTTAGTCAGTCCAACGACCAGTTTATCAGTGCTACAGCAAGTGCCTAGTGATACTAGCACGAGCGTTTCCTTTCCCAAACTATCTTTAACTTAATTTCTCCAGGCAACCCGACGCAACGACAACTTAATCTATTTATAATATGGTGTAATTGTTACTATTACTACTCAATCGAAGTAATTATTATCACCACACTTCTGATGCTACATAATCTGCCTCTAATTCTGTACGTTTTGGTCCACATTTATGTGCCAATTTATTTTGTTTGCGTAGACTTAATATTAGCTTTCAATAAACACGGAAACGATGAGTCTTAACCTGGCATCGCCATCTAGCAGTAAGCACTCGCTAGATAATCCGATAGACTCAATTCTACCTTCCATAAAGTCGACTTCATCCTTGCAATCTGTCTCTAGCCTCAGTCCTCCCACGTTACTCGTTGAGAGTACTAAGATACAGCCGATTCCTCGGGTGAGAACCAAGGATGATGAGACACTAGGTGTGTCTGTTTCAGTTCTACCGCTGCGTAGCCATAGCTCGGCCTCTTTTGTGCACAGACCGTCCAGTGCTAAGTTCCCGCGGTGTAAATCTAATCTAGGAAGTTCGCCTAATTTAGTCAGTCCTGTCCACAGCTCGAGGCAGGTTGTGGAGCTGCAGGAAAATTTGAAAGCAGAAAAACACCGAGCAGATCTTCGAGAAATGACGATCATCTCATTGAAGAACCAATTCTCCACCATGCTCAAAGACAACCAGGAACTAAAGCTTACCAACTGTCACCTTGAACAGTTTAAGAACGCGTTTGATAAGCTGGAAGATGTTTTACGATTTGAAAAAGAGCCATCCCAGTTCGCTATCGATCCCAGCGTCATCATAGCTAAAGTTGAGCAATTCTCAAACGAAACTGACAACCTCAAAATAGAGTTGGAAAACATGGACCAATTTGCCAGTCAACTCCAAAAGGAGTTGTCTCATGAAAAAGTGTTGAACTCTGGGCTAAGAGATGATTTGGAGATGAAAAATGTAACTTTGCTTGATAGCAGTATGGTGGCTTCATCGAGTGATCCTGCTTCCATTCATGAGCACTGTCTACCAACATTAGAACACCCCGATCACTTAGATTTCGCAGAGCCAGTTAAGCTTTCCATCCCTAATGATTGTTCAACAGTAGAAGGTGATATAACAGATCAGAATACTGTGGATAGGATAGTGGAATGTATTAACAAACTCTCTGGCAGTACTTGGACCTTGGATATGAAGGGCATTTCTATCGGTGTGCTTATCGGCGAGTTGGAGAGTGCTGTTATGCAGGCAAATTGTGATAAGTCACAGCTTATATCAGGGCAGGAGAAGTTTGAGAGGTTGAGTGTTGAAAACCGCGCGAATCGCGAAACGATTGCGAGACTTGCTGCTCAGCTACAACAGGTCGAGGAAGAGAAGACTTGCCATGACAAGATTGTCTCTAGCCTCAAAGATGAATCGAGAAAATCTGAAATTCAAGCAAAATGCAATGAAGCAGAAGTGATCTCTCTCAAACACCAGATTGAGGAGTTAATTGCTACGAAGAGTGCTCTATTACAACATTCTAACGAACTTCAGAAGAATACCGAAATTCACCAGAGACAAATTGCGCACATTTCCAAAGAGAAAGCCGAACTGGAGGAGAGAATAACCGCGTTTGAAACTTCCCTCGCTCCTTTATATGATTTTGCTGGCACCAGAGATGATATACAAGAGCATATCTTGTCTTGTATTAAAGTTAACGAATTGAAGACAAAGGAACTTGAAGAGGCGAACAATCTTATTAATGAACTCAAGCAGAACGTTTACGAGCTAGAAACAGAACTTAACTGTGTGAACGAAAGATACAATGAGAGTGAGACGAGTAATGAAAAGTTACACAGGGAATTAACCTTCTATGAATCACAAAGTGAGTTGATTGAAAGGAAGGAAACTCAATTTTCTGAGTTTTGCCACCAATTAGGTCAGGCAATGCAGTTGGAACCAGGATTGAACTTTGTAATGGAAGGGAATATTGCTTACGACGCGTTGATGGCAAGAGCTGAACAGCTGACAAGAAATGAAACTGAAAAGTTGAACGAAAAAAGTCAAGCAATAGTTGCACTCAGAAATAAACTTAAACTAACTCAGCAGCAATTAAGTAATAAAGAACTACAGTTGGAAGTTATTCAGCGAAGATATCAGGGTTTGGAGGAGAAAAACCGTGAACTGCAATCTACTGAAGATGCGAGCAAGAAAGCTAGCGAATACCATCAGAAATTAGCCAAGGAATGTGCACAGTTACGAAAACAAGCACTCAACAATCGAAACATTATGCAGAAACTTAAAGACGAGTTGGAGCAGACTTCTGAAATTAGGAGAGAGAATAGATCTATGACAAATGAGATTTCGAACTTGGACCATCAGATACAACAGCTTTCTTTAGACAAGAAAAGGTTACATCAGCAATTGTCAAAAATGTCGAAAGAAGCTTCGCAAATACCTCTCAAACAAGAAGTGTTAAAAACCGAAGAAAATGCCAGAGTAACCGAAATGGGGAGAGAAATGGAACGAATGAAGTTGGAAACAATTAAAACTGTGTCAGCTCTTGAGGCAATGAAAAAACGCGAAAATGATTTGGTTGAAATCGTCTGTAGCGTAGCAGATCTCCTGGAGCTGCCTTTAAAAACGAAGGTAAAAGGATCTAAGGAGACGCTCATAATCCCTACTCAAGACGACATCAAATCCGCTCTGAGTGATTTGATCGATTCTAACCGAATGCAGCAAGATGCCTCTCGCGCATTGCGAGAAAGTCTCCTGGATATGGAGAAAACCTTCAGGAAGAACGTATGCCATACCCTCGCCTATATAGATGAGGATGACGTCACTAAGACAACTTTCAGTGAATCTCTATGAGTTTATTTACATCTACAAAACTTTGCTAAAAATCCCATACTATATATTTAAACGTATTGCTATGCCCCATATTATATCTCTACCTTTCTAAGAATAACTCTGCATAGGAATTCCATATACACAGCCGTCTTTGTGTGGATTTTGATTTCTAATATGCGTAGAATGATCCGTAGTGAAGGGATGTTAGAGTCAGAAGCCAACCTCACTGATGTGTCAGCGATATCGACCCGAGAGTCCGGATCTCCAAGCTCGAGGCTGGAGTCTCTCCTGCATAAGTGTAAACACACGCTCGGTACTGATCAGCAGGAACCTGACACCTATTACCCGTTGACTCCTCGTGAAGGGGATGCGATGGAAGAATGGAAGATGATTAACCAGGAATTGCTAGCTCACGGCCTTCCTTCAGTATCTCTACCCAGTCAAGAGCAGGAATCTCATCAATTAGGTATGTCGTACTTGGTGCTTATACTACTAATAATATTGATTAGTTGAATCTATGCTATAGGAGGTAGCCATATGGTCCCTGGTAACACAATGGAAGACATTGCCTTTGTGATGAAGAAACTATTACAAGAAACCATGGATCAGAAAGCTGAGCTCCAAACACAGCAAGAGATTACAGATAATATAGAACTTTACCTCAGCACACAGAAACATGAAATTGGGATGCTGCGAGAAGGAATGGTGACTAAAGACGAAATTATCGAACAGTTGAACAGAAGATGTGCTATGCTAAATAATACCAATGCAAAACTTAAAGAAGAGTTAGAAAATCCGCATTTAGGAGAGTTTCGGGATATTTTGACAGAAAATAAAAACTCTGAACAAGAGTTGAAGAATGCTCATCAGTGTATCCAGACGTTAGAGTCAGAAATCACACTTCTGAAAGCTACTCACCCTGATGCGAGATCTAGAGAGACCAATCCATTTCTTCAATCAGATGTGTGTTCACGCACATTCGATCAAGAAGACTTCCATTTGCTGTCCGGACAGAATCTTGATCATGCTTCTCAATTATTCGATTTGACAGAAAGTCAAGTGATCAGGAAAGATAATTCTAGTGAAATCCTGAAGCAAATAGGTAATTTAAAACTGTCCTAATTCCTTGTCAGATGTGTCAATACTCTCGTGGTCTTATTGTCTAATCTAGCAGACACAATAATCCACTTCTGACACCGTAATCAGTTTTATCCATCAACATTTGTGCTATACTATAATAATAGTCTGCGTGATGACTGTTTTTCATAGAAAAGGTCATTGATAATTAAATTTAGGTTATGTCAGTGCCTCCGATTTGGGTGGCTTAGATGTACAGTTGAGAATGAGGTGAGGACTCCATGTTTTGGGCGTTTAATTAATTGAAAATATTTTTCTTCTTATATTTCCGATGAACTTATGTAAACGGGGGCTTAAAAAGAATAATGTTGTTTGATCTTCAATAGCTTTTTGTTCTCATTAATAGCATTCTAACAATCAATTAGTTGAATTCTTTAGAAATGGACAAGTGAGTAGTAAGTGCTAATTAGGATTGAAACGTAATTTTTTTTGTTGGAATGTGACTTGGTTCTGTGTATTCCATTGATATTTGATGATATACTATTGGAAGTTGTTTTTAGACCTTTCCCTGTTTCTAGGCAGTTTCATAAAGTTACTGTGCGATGAGTTGAGTGTTGATACAATCGCCGAGTTATATCTCGCAATCCGAAGTATGAACGAATCGAAACAAGAATCAGAATCCGTCATCATTCCCGTGTTTGAAGAATGTGTTCAAATTATGAACAATCCATCTCTCCCGCACAGATTCCGGCCTCAGTCGTATGAACGAGTGACGCTCAAAGGGTTCGTTGAGTTGATCGAAATCTGGACAGATGAACTGGCGAGTGTCAGCATCCTCCAGGAAGTTTTGAAGCAGCTGACTTCGTTTGCTAAGGAGAGTTGTGTGCAGCAGGGAAGTGACTGTCTAGCTCTTTGGAATTTACCACAGGCGAAAGAGAGTGAAGAGTGGAACATTAGAGAAATGGCTGAGTTTATTAAGCTAATGTTTCTCACGCCTGGGAGTGAGAAGCTTCTATCTCTCGAAGTTTTACAAGGCTTGTTCAGTCACTTTTCGAAACTGTTTAAGATCCACGAACCTATCAATATGTTGACACTGATGAACGATTTCCAAACTCGATTGGAAGAAATGGATAATGTGCTTCGCGTTTGTAAAGTTGCGATTGGCTTGAAAGAAAATGCTTCAAATTCCGCTCTCACCAATTCCATAGAAAGCGTTGGCATCTCTGGCAACACACACATATTACCAGTATCCGCCTATGATCAGGTGGAATTGTTGGAGAGGGTTAAGTTTTACGAGAATTTTTTCTTTCATTTTGAATGGATTATTTCAAAACTATTCAAACTTTTGAGTGTTAAAAAACTGAGCGAGATTATTCCTCGCATAGAGGTACTAACGACAGATGTTTGAGAACCCGAGCCACTTCATGTATACCCCTACTGACTGGTAAGATCTATAACCACACTTCCTTACTTCGTTATTTATTACTTTCATTTTTAAAAATTATTTTTCCTATTATTTATGTTTATATTCAATTTAGAAATAATATTTGTATTAGATTAAACATCCTATTTGTCATGGAAATGACTCGTTTTTTCCAAATTCCATAGATGAATCGTGAGTTTATTGATTGACCATTCCTTTCCCTTTAAAAATATTCACCCTTACTCATTGATCAATATATTTAAATGTTGATGCTTCCCATTGGCATGGCCTATTTTTTCGCATTTATAACTGTGTAAAAAGGTTATTTTGCGCAAATTTTGTTAAAATTATCGAGTAAATACAATATGCATCAATGACCCGACAAAGCTATCAAATCATGAAAACAACTTGAATCTTGTAATCATATTAATCAACCAACTCTAGTCTATTGATTAAACTTAAACCAACACGAAGGAGTGATTCGTATAGATTAAATGACTCTGCGTTTATACACGTGCTAATTAATATAAATTTTATTATGAATTCTCGCATCTATTTGATAACTTATTCGAAGACTAATTGGAGCCGTGTCAAATCCTATTTGATATAACATCCTCAAAGTATGTATGTATCTTCCATACGTAGCCATATCACATAAAGCCACCCTAGGACAAATGTTTCGCACCCTTGTAATATGTATGATCTCTAAAGTATGATTGTTTTCACTTCATTCTTTGTGTGTAATTATTCATATGTTCAATACGTTAATGACTCCATTCAAACACTCGACTTTAGTACTATGTTAATATACATAGAAATGAATAGAATTTGATGAGTTTCTCTTAATTAAGAATGGACATACTTAACTATCAGTATAGCTTCCCCTCTTCTACTCTCTATGTTTTCTTGATTGCTCTCAAATCCTTGAAAGTGAACATCTTACTCTATGTTTTCTACATAGATTATCACAAATTATGTTTAATGTTCCAGGGTCTTTTTAGGAATTAATATTTTAATGCTTATTCAGCTAATGTTGACTTCTAAAATTTCCTTATTAATAGATATCTAAGTTGATGTGCTATAACATCAACCTTGACTTATACATGGTTTTCACGTAATTAATGCTCTGACTAAAAAATATCAAATGACATTCTCGTCTGTAAAGTGACATATTAATGGCAATATGCAGAACTTATCTGAGCATATATATGTATGGGCATTGTATAGTCTGTGAAGCTTGAAAGAGTAGCGCTATTTAGATCTTCAATCCCTTTTTGATATAATGTTTAGTTCGAATGGCTATGTTTTCTGCGAGAGGACATATTCTGTCAATCTTTTACACTTGACAATTTATTAATTGCGTTAATTGAACCATTTAGGTCTTGTTGTTGATTGCGAATTCCATTTTGAAGCCATCCTTAAAGTTGTCATTAATTAACCATTCAATTCAAGTCAACTTTAACATATTGAGCAATAAAGACATAGAACTTTAAGTATTATAAAACTGTTTGTAATTATAACAAGGCTCAGTTAGGGCTTTGCCAGATAACAATTTAATTAACAACTCTGATCATTACCGGTAAAGCATTATGAACTGTTGATCCAAAGTAAAGATTATTTTCCCCTAATGCAGTAGCGTGAAATTAATAAGACTTGAATGTTCTTTAGAAACTCTCTTATCGATTAATGACTATGCTCGACTCTATTAGCTTGAGTGACTGACAAATTCGTATGCAGAAGTGGCTTCGCATCACCTTGTATTCGGTAGCAGCTATTCTACCGCTAGGATTACTTGTCATCATTACAAAACGCTTTTTCACACCAAATTCCTCCAAACAGCGAAGCTTATCATACAATTCAACAAACAATAGACCCGTTTCTAACACATCTTCTCGGATTTCGCCTCAAGTTGTTCACAATTACACACCAAGCATTGTTGAACTAACGATAGATCAATCAAAGATTGGATTTATTATAGGAAGGGGAGGTGAGAGAATAAAGCGCATCCAGAATGAAGCAGATGTCCGTATCAGGTTTCGTGATCAGGTCACAGCTACTCCTTCTCTCTCCTCGGATAACATTGGCCAGTCCAGTGACAGGATTGTTGTCATATCAGGCCGTCCTGAATGCGCTCAACTCGCTAAAAACATGATTGAAAAAATGTTACAGGAAAAAATTCGCGATGAGCAAGCGATGGAAGTTCGGTTGTTGATCCCGGATTGGATCTGCGGTCGGGTGATTGGGCAGAGAGGCCAGAGTATCAAGAGTTTGCAAAAACTTTCTGGTGCTAAGATAAATATAGAAAATGTCCCTGAAAACGTCCGTAGGGGGGAGTCGCGTGGGTGCATAATAATTGGCACCCCGGAGCAGATAAGGCTAGCGAACGAATTGATCGAGAATATAGTACAGGGTGAGACGTTGGCACGCACTCAGAGACGCCAAAACCCGCGCAATCAGTTTAGAAACCAGCGCAATTCAAGTTCTGAATATCTAACCAGTCCGACGACTAAAAACCAGCCTTCTAGAATGCATTACGGGGCTATCCACGACCTGAGAAGAGATTCGGAACAGATTGTCCCTCCTAAAGTGACCCTACTGTCTCGAGAAGAAAGTGTTTATTTGGTTTATTTCAGCCAGCAAGTTCAATCTTATCTCCAACCGTTACCAATTGACCAGGACTACTTCACAGCCTTCGTTTCAACTGTCAATCGTAGTGGCTGTGTTTGGATACAGTTGTTGGATGGTGTGGAAACGGAACTCAATGAGTTTATTGAAATAATGAATGCCCATTATTCAACTTTAGTTTCAAATGTGAAAGAAGATGAAATCGAGAAGAAAGATTTATCTGAAGAATTCCTGGACACTCACTTGAAGATCGGAATTGAGGGAGAAGATTTAATGAGAGAGTCAGATAGTGAATCAGGTAGTAAATGATTTTGTATCCGTTTTATCCACCGAATTTAATTTATTTATAATTTATTTTTAACTAGATTCAAGCAAACCCGAAAAATCTGAAACATTTGATACAGCACAGTATGAGTCTGACACTGCTACATCCTTGCCACAATCTCCTATTGATCCAATACTCACAAAAACGGAGAATCTTGTTGAACACGCAATACCACAGAACAATACCACCTTTAAAACTGGAATGTTGGTAGCCGCAGCTCATTCAGCCGACGACAAATTCTATCGAGGTATCATATGTCGGATTGACATAACTGAATGTGAAGCACATGTGTACTTTCTGGATTTCGGTGATGACGAATTTTGCAAATTAACGCGCTTACATCCACTAAAACAGGAGTTTTTAACTCTACCATTTCAAGCAGTTCTCTGTCAATTAGCGAATATTGAGGTTAATTCAAAAGGTTTAAGCGATAGAGCATTTTCACGCCTCCAGGATTTAACTTATTGTGCTCAATGGAAACGAATTTTCGTTCACGCATCAAACAGTGATCAGAACAAGAGCTTGGCTACGAATTGCATTCGCCAATGCCCCAAGATAAACCTTATTGACACAAATGGGCCTAAGGATGTCGATATAAATGCCACATTGATCGAGGAACAGTTAGTTAATAAAGCAGAGTATCAGCATAGTTTTACTTAATTGTAGGAATTTAGCAGCAATTGAGTGTTGATTTTTATTACAAGTATTAAGTTTGAGTTTACTCTCTAATTAGGCATTCGATGTGGGTGAGTGTGGGACTGAAGGCAATTTAGTTTTTTTTAGCCTTTTTGAATTCGTAATTTCGTATATTCATATTCTCGAATAGTAATTCTCATCTGATGAGGAATTATTATTTTAGATAAAGGAGATTTTTCAATATATTTATTAATCTGTACTTTGACAATTGAAAGAGACATGCACCATAGACCATTATTCAAAGGATATGGAAAAAAGTGTTTTTTTAGGATGATTTATTCGTGTATATATGGAATTTTTAGAAAATACATAATTTTTAGACCATACAGGTATCAAAAATTCAACCTGAATTATCCGACACAAATGCTAATTTTACTAATAATCGAACCTTATGATTCAGACATGACTGTGGCAGACATCAAATTTTGCTGGAAAAAAGGAATATTCGAGATAAATATCGACAGTTACCACAGCATGATCAATTAACACCACGTTCAAAAAAATTAGGTTTAATTTGTCCTGAAATTTTTTTGGCAATGTTTATTGTCTAGTATTTAGTCTTCCTTCTCAATTAATCCATTTTTTTCAAATTTAGACAATTGTTTGTTAAATCCGATTCGATTACCAAAATCACAGTTTTATTAGAATCGACACATCTCATTTTTGTTAATTTAATTATTTGTTGGTTCGAATCAAATCGAATCTGTAGTATCTGCCTTTTCTAACCAATGACTTCAGCTTACTTCAGCAATTGTTTAATTAATTAACAATTATAGGTAATCTAATCAAACCCATTACATATTCCATTCAATTATATTAGAATTTCAATACTCATTATCGCTGACCTGTTGTTTTGACGATTTATTCTCTGTTTAACTGTTAACGAGTTATTGCGAGCGTTTAGCATATGCTTAGGAGTCATTTAGCACTTTATACTAATTGAATTGGTCCTTTCTAATTTCCATATGCACTCTCTATTCAACTTTCGAATCTTCATTTTCTTTCCATTATTGGTATTCTATCACACGCTTATGGTATTAAGCAGGATTTAATTTGAAAATGATTGCTTTTCAGATAAACTGAGTATTCGCGGCGATGAGTATTAAATTTTTAAGAGAATCTCAATCCATTTCAAGGCCTCTTTTAAGTTTTCCCGTTATAATACTAACCTTTGTGTTTTCTCATATCTTACAGTTTTCCAATATTTTAATTTTGAAATTTGTTCCTATTCGAAGTCTAGACTCTAGCGGAAATGTTTGTGTAATTATTGATTGCTAAGGGTTCTCAGTACTCTGATTATCAATCAACCCTGTATTAATATAATCCTTAATTTTTTTTGGATTTTAATTGTAGTACCCTTTTTGCTGTACAAAGAATTACATTGAATTTACATAACAAATCAGGACGATGCAGCGACTTACATCAAACAATTACTAGAACTAAAAAATGTATATTTGCGATCTGCTAAGCGTTGCGAGTGCTTTATTAGCTCTGATCTTGTACGTTAGGAGGAAGTGTTGGAGTGAACCGCGTTAGCTATCGGTACTTGGTAGAGAGTGGGACCTTGCAGGTTTGTTAGGTTGACAAATGGGCTCATTTGAGGCAATGCTGCTCCAATCATCTGTCCAGGTGCACAGAAACTTGGGAAGTTGATTAGGGCCGAGTTTGGTATGAGTTGGGGAATCGGCGGATGATATTGATTGAATGGAGAAATCATTACTTTTCCTGGGTCGTTGCGAAGCTTTTCGCGCTTTCTCCACTTGGCTCTTCTGTTTTGAAACCAAACCTAATAAACATTTAGCTTAATCCGAGTTTTATAAAGGTGTTATTTATGCATATTAATTTTACTCAATGATGCAGTTACTTTTGCTTTTGACTATTTATCCGGTATAAGAATAATTCAAAATAATCTTACCTGCACCCGGGCCTCACTCAGATCAACACGGAATGCCAGATCTTCTCGCGTGAAGACATCTGGGTAGTGAGTATGTTGAAATGTGCGTTCCAATTCTGTGAGTTGCATGTTGGTGAATGTCGTCCTGTATCTTCTTTTCTTCTTCCCATTCACATCTTCATCGAGTGAATCGCATTGTAGATCCCTTTTATCGCTGTCGTCATCTGAAAGGCTAGCGTCAGATTCGTAGCATACCTGAGGGTCGAGCTTCGCAGTTTCTTCTGTCAAATCGTTTGAGACCGATGAATACTTGTCTACGTTTGAATTTTCACCTCCTAGCCCTAATAGCGCGGTGATTGTATATCCACAATTTTTTGTATTATCCATTTTATGTTTAAATCAGATTCGATCTAGTATTGGCCACTCTATTCTCTATGTTCGATTTCAATATTTATAGATGTGCTGTTGGATGAATACGCTATATTCAATTGGCCGAGAATCTTGTCAAGGCCTTAGCACTCAATGTTTTCAGTTGTAGCAAAAGCCTTGTTGTAGCAAAAGCCTTACAAAACATTTCATTTCTCTCGACTTTATATATTTCATACTCCCGGGGGCTGGAATTACAGATTGTTGTTGAGTGTTTCACCTCATTATCTCATCCTCCTTTAAATGCATTTTTAATTTGAAATTTATTGCAGTTACTTTACCTTATTTCTTTACTTATAGCGCTCCTAAACGAAATTGCTTTTTACATAGAACTGCAAAATTTAGCCTATTATTCCTCAATTTTTATCTAGTAGATAACTCGTAAGTTTGAAACAATTTGTTCAATTCAATTGATTTTAAATCACGGTTCAATTGGGGTTTAGAAAAATTATCTATGCTTGTTGTCTATATCTTCTCTTGTGAATATCTGCGGAATTTGAACACATTATTTTATCAACAGGAATTATATTTCAATTAGTTTTATCCTTCTGTAGGAACTTGTGAATCCCTCTCTTGGAACATACAAAATATTAACAACCTTAACTAACACTATGTATAAAACTTTTATAGATGTTATATCTATAATAATATAAAATAAAGTCACATTTGCACATAATTTTGCAAATTGATTTGACATCAATACTATAATTTGTTTTTAATCGCCTACTTGAAACTGAAACACGTTGATATGTCTAATCCTTTCATCTTTAATGTAACTCAATTAGTAATAATATTTCATGAATTAACCGATGTTATTTCACGAACATTGAAGTAATTATGATGACTTGGTCTCGAGAATAAATTTTAGTAAGTAGATCCAATTAACTTCAATTGATTTAATTAGACATTAATGACTACAAATTTATTTGGAGTGGGAGCGCTTAATGTTATTTGGTTGTCAACACAACCATTCATCTTTATCAATTATAATTATTTAATTGAAATGACATAGCATTATCGAATCGGTCAACCTTGAATGTTAGAATAGGATCATTCAAATGCTTTATAGATTCAGAGCGTTAATAGAGGTGTTAGTAACTCATCTACTTCTTATAGTACCCTTTAAGAGGCTCTAATTTACTTGGAGTATCAGATAAGTGTCGATCTTGCAAAGGTTTTCTAACTTAGTTTACTAAATTACTGATCCTGTTAAAGAGCTGCTAACTATGCTCTCATACAATTAGTCAGGAATTGCTCCTAAATCGAGTCATGCTCATTACTATTTGAACCTGAACCTTCCTTATAACAATTTGACATTTTGTAAGGACTTGTTGATCAAGCATAATCAATACCTATTTTCACTGCTTATTTGGTATTGAAATTTTATTACTTCCATTCTATCTATGTTGTCTCTATGTTGTCTCTATGTTAAGGATCTTTTTATATTGAACTACTTGTGATTCGTTGTAAATGCGTATTTTCTGAGAATATTTATCGACCAATTAACCTTTTTATTCCAACATAATGTAAATTTATCATTTAACAAGGAAGGATATGCGTTGTAATGAGGAAGCATTCTTAATCGTTCCATACATTATTTACGCAATGTTCTACTTAAGCAGTAATGCTATCTTGTAATTATTAACCATAACAAGGTCTCGTTGAATCGACACAGCAAAAAATATTTTTCATATTTATTTTTAACACATCACGACATTCTCACTAATCGAGCTTAAATTGACTAATTAAATTATGATTTACGAGATATTTTTTGAAAAAAAATTAGCTAGCAATGCAATCACGGCATAATAGCATTGTCTCATCACCAGATGGCGAATTTTCTGATGCAGCCCACTCATCCTTGCTAAAAAACGGTCTGTATACCTTCTTTCAAAAGAATATGTATACAGATGTTACAATCCGTATACAGGGCGTTGAGTATAAGGCACACCGTGTCGTTCTAGCATCCTGTTCCCCTTACTTCAACGCTATGTTCACCTCTACCCTTGGAGAACCTAAAAGTGATTTGATTGAGATCAAAGGCACAAGTACGAGAGCTTTTATAGAACTATTGGAATACATGTACACTGGAAATATTGACATAAACGAGGAGAACATTGAAGAACTTTTAGAAACTTGTTGCCTTTTTCAAGTTGTTTCTGTGAAAAATGCCTGTCAATGTTACCTCAAGTCTCAACTTGTCTCTGAGAATTGTATTGGAATCCGTTATATCGCTGAGAGATTTAGCTGCGCAGAATTATTGGGCAGTGCCAATGATTTTATTGTAGAAAATTTTAATGAGGTGATGGATCAAAACGAGTTTTTAGAAGTACCACATTTCGAACTGATTGCTTTGATCAAGCAAGAAGAACTCAATGTTAAGGATGAAGTCGAAGTGATGGACTGTTGCCTGAAATGGTATTGTCACAAAAAAGATGAGCGACTATCCTTTATGAAACAAATATTCGAATTTGTGAAACTCCCATTAATCCCATTTGACAATGTTAAACGCTTAATGGAGAATTTTCCCAAGATTGTTCAAGAATGTTCAAGCATGTTTGAAGATTTGCAACTTTACCATGCGAATCCTGAGCAATTTGGAGCTCGCGATTCATTCCAATTCATTCCTCGGAAATCTACCTGTCTCCATTCAGTATTGTATCTCGTGGGTGGGGAAATGAATCCGGGTAGAACTACTGTGAACACCGTACAGAAGTATGACATGTTCAGAAGGAATTGGGTAGAGTGTCCACCTATGCAAGTAGCCAGGAGAGGAGCCGGTGTTGTGCTGGTACAAGGATGTATGTACGTGTTTGGAGGTTCGGATGGTTACGAAGCTCTATCTACATTCGAATGCTTCGATCCGATTAAGAATATTTGGATAATGCTCCCCCCAATGCACGAGGTAAAACTTGAATTTTTTGTTCAATTATCACGTTTTTAACTTTTATTTTTAGGCGCGCAGTAGTATTGGAACCTCTGCCATCGGAAGATCGATTTACGCGGTAGGAGGCTATGATGGAGTTAGCGCATGTCTTTACAGTGTAGAACGTTTTGACCTTGATACACAACAGTGGGAGTACTGTGAAGGAATGTCCTCGAGACGTTCCATGATGGCTGTCTCCGTTCTGAATGATTCCCTCTACGCGATTGGCGGCTATGATGGCATTGGGGATCTCGGTCAGTGGTTCAGTATTAACTACGAATTACTGAGTATTTTTTTTCATTACTATTTTAATGTTCAAGGTTCTTGTGAAGTGTATTGCCCTACAGCCCGTGTCTGGCACGGTATATCCGCTATGCAGCACAAGCGCTCCATGGCCGGAGCAGTGTGTATCAACAACAGAATGTACGTGGCAGGAGGGTGTGAACAAGCGCAATCTCTGAACATTGTGGAGATGTACAATCCTGATACGGATCAATGGTACACAACCATCCCCATGCTATGCATGCGAAGCGGTTTCGGACTAACTGTTTTAGGCGATCAGATATTCGCAGTAGGCGGCTACAATGGCGCCGAGTGTCTGAACTCCATGGAGGCTTTTAATGCTAAGAACGGGACCTGGAAGCTCGTAGCAGATATGCCTATAACCAGGAGACGCTTTGGATGTTGTTCTTAACATTTTATATGGGGCATGTATTTTGATTAACACTGAATGGTTTGTTCCTTCATAATTTATATTTTCACTTAATTCAGTAATATTTTGCGTTTGTGTTTGGTGTATTCCTTACATTTATACTCCTCGCTTACACTTGCTTTGCTCGCCGGTTAACCACCTTTTCTTGCAGCATATAATCACTCTATATCTTCACTTGAATCTGCGATGGTTTGGAGATACATGTTAAAATATCGCATGCATGCTAGATCATGCAATTGCATTTTCTGATCCCCGTAGTATATCTAACTGTCCTCTCACTGATTAATCATGCTTTTCTTTATCAATTAATTGATAAGTACTGTATGTCTATCCCCACTTATATTTCTGTAACCAGATCAAGGTATTCAACTCACAACGAACAAATTGGTTATTATGATGTTATTCGTAGCTTCTTAATACAAAAGAACTAGTGTGGAATTCCTTAATTCATTTATAATAGAATAATTAACTAATTTTGAATTAATTGATGTAAAGTGATCTCGGCTTGCTGTTAATGCACTCTTAGCCAGGATGTACACACTTTACCATTGCACTTTTATGTCCTACTTTAGTGGGATTATTTTTGAATTGAAATTGAATTTGTTTCCTACATTTGAATTGTGTGTGAAGTCTTTAAAAATTCATTAGTTTAATTGATATATAATTCTACTACGTATTGCTTGGTTGGCGCTAGTTGGATTCAATCATTTTGTTGCGTTGTTATATTATAACACTGTGACTTGGTAACGAGATGACTTTTTGTTTGTTTATCATTGCTAATTAAGCTAAAAGGAGCCAATTCTGTGATTGTATTGTAATGTAATTTGTTCCTCTTTAAACTTATAGTTGAAGTAATTAGCAGTTTACATTAGAATAATTGAGATGATTTTCCCAATGTAAACAATGATTCAAACATCGATTTAGTCTATACGTAATGAGATTAAAGATTTCTCTATTAGAGAGGTTTCGAAATGGCCTCAAAGCTCTATGTACTGAAATCTTTGGGATCAGAAAGTTTAATCCTTATACTATCAAGGTGTTATTTAGTGAGTGGTTACATTCGAATAGCAGCCATTAAATTTTATTTTAATTACAAATCATTTGTCCTAAACGTGTACAATTATGCAATCTCATATATACCGTATATACTTGAATAGTTGCCGGCTCTCGAATAATCCCTCCACTAAAAAAAAAGGGTGCATCATTTTTTTGCTATCCTTAAATTTAGTTTTATTGTCAATTCTTCCCTTCTACCATTTCTTGATTCACTCATGTGGTTACACCAGGGTTGCCGTGGGAATGGGAATCTGTGGGTTTTCCCATGGGTATTCCCATATGGGATGGGAATGGGAATGACTTTAAGCCTATGGGTATTCCCACATGGTTCTGTGGGTTTTTGTGGGTTTTCTGTGGGTTTTCTTGGGGCATGCCTAATTTCCGGGACGGGACGGAACCTAATTTCCGGAACGGGACGAGTCAAGATGCCTAATCTCCGGGACGGGACAGAAAAGGTATCTAATTTCCGAGACGGGACGGGTTAAGATGCCTAATTTCCGGGAGGGGACGGGTGAAGATACCTAATTCCCGGGACGGGATGCCGTCCCGTCCCGGAAATTAGGCAAGCCCGTTTTCTTGTGGGTTTCTGTGTTTTTTTTGTGAGGTTTCCTGTGGGTTCTGTGGGTTTCTGTGGGTATTCCCACAGAAATCCTGTGGGAATGGGATGGGGATGGGTATTGAAATTCCATTCCCACGGCAACCCTGGGTTATACTCATTGAATAGTCTTATATTTAGTCTTTATTAATTTTTCATCAGGTGGTGAAATTAATAATCGCTCCGGCTATTATTCGAGGATTTACGGTACTTACTAACCCTCTATTTTCCTCATAGCACACTTTTGAAATATTTTCATTCAACATGATATCCTGTATCGTCGTTTTCATTTATTCCTTTTTCATTTGTTCTCTTTTCCCGATTTCACATTCCATTCCATTCGATTCTTTCGACAATGCTGTGAATAAGTGTCCGTGCAATTATGCAGATTCTTGTGACATTGTCCCAAGGCCGAAAGATAAGAAACTAGTCGTAGGATTCATGACAGAACTGGGATACAATTTTTACCGCTACTACCAATGGTATAGATTAACAACGTTAGTACTCCCTTTGGATGATCATGAATTTCTACAAGATCTAGTGTGTTTCGCACATCAGAATAAAGTTTCAGTTCTCCTGCGTGTTGATCCAACCCTCGAAGTCGTGCTTAACAACTCCCTCCACAACCAATGGGCTGATGACGTCATTAAAAAGGTGCAGAAATTATACCTCGATGGGATTAATTTCGATTTTCAAGGCCCACTTGATTTCGACCACTCCTCGTTCTACACAAACCTTGTCAACTACACTTGTAGCAGTTTGCTAGTGGCGAATAAGCAGTATCAGTGCACCCTCAACATGCCCTGGTCTGGAGACTGTATTGACGGCCGATGCTATGACGTGTATGAAATCGCCAAGTTCGTGGCTTATATTATAGTATTGTCATTCAGTGTTCAGGATGAAGATGTAGGCCCGGGGTGTTATGCACGTGCGAATAGCCCGTTTTATCGCGGGCTGGGAGCAGTTGTGGTTTATGCTGAAGCTGGGGTTGGCTTGGATCAGATTGTCGTTGCGATGCCGTGGTTTGGTTACATGTACCAGTGTGTGTCTGTAGAGAATGATACGCTTTGTGCAATTAAAAAGAGAGATAATAAACCCTTTTGCAGCGATTTCGTTGGGAAGAAGTTGTTTTACAAAGAATTTGCAAAGCTTTTAAATGATCCGAATTCTCATGCTGTTCCCCACTGGAATTCCAGTTACCGCTCCCCGTACATCATGATTGAGGATGGGAAATCAACTCAACAGGGTTGGTTTGATAATGCAAAGAGTCTTTCGCTTAAGATTATAGCAGTTAAGGGGATGGACCTTGGAGGTGTTGGTGTCTATCATATGGATTGTCTGAATTACACTCATAATGTGCAGGTTAATGATATGTGGGGGACCCTGGATCTCATCAATGGAGATCCTCAGTAATTATGTATTCTTAATTTTCTCGTTTTTATTATTTTTCGTTTGTGTATATATTATACTTTATGTCCTTGAGAACAAATTTTATCAGCTTTTGTAACGATTGCCCAATTATTAACCTTTGAACCTGTGCTAATATTATTCTCAGCATGGTTTAAGACAGTGGTTCCCAACCTGGGGTCCATGGACCCCTTAGTAATCCACAGAAGATATCAGGGGTCAACAGGATTCGAAATTTTGTGTTACGGTTAATAGGAGGGGGTCCACAGAATATAGGAACATTTTCATAGGGGGTCCACAGCCCAAAAAGGTTGAAAACCGCTGGTTTAAGAAAATGAATGTTTATTAGTTCACACTAGCTATTTTTAAAATGTATACACATGATGTGAGTCAATGTTTGTTCTGAAATTATTAAAGAACATAATTTATTTTGAAATCAGGGAAATCAAGATTTTTTTAGTCGAAATCTCCTTGAGAATGAAGACAATAAATTTCAGACACTTATCAGTTAATTCAAACCGGATTTAGTGACATTTGACCTGTAAACTGAGTCAATCGTTATTAGATATCTTGCGTTGTATTGACAATACTTTTCATCGAATATGTGATATCCATGAGTTCACGTCTCACAAATACTTTATTATCAAATTACACATTACACTATGCGAGATATCAAGTATCTAGGCTTGCATATCTGCCATCATTTTAGTGAAAGCACTTTGCACCTGGTAACTAAACCTCCACCAATACCTGGAAATACTTTGTTAGGCATTGTACCTTTCATGCTCATTTTTACTTAAATTGTGATTCTCTGATACATTCTCTGCCAATAGTCCCGTTACTATATCTTACAAACTGCATAATTTCTGAAAATACTTGCGTACTCCCCTTACTTAATCATAGTTAAGACTTTTTAACGATGTATCAGGATGTAAGATTTCAGTAGAGTGATATTTGCCTAATCCCAATTTCTTTTACAACTTCTTTTAAACTTTTAACTATGGAGTTAAATGCACCTGAAAATACTAAATAACAATTGCTCCTAGGCGAATATCACTCGGTTTCATTACCCCTTTTAAACTTTCAAATATACTAGCTTGAAGTTTCTCGTTATTTACCAGCAGTCAACAAGGAGAAGATGGGAAAGAAGGCTCTGTGTAGTAAAATATGTCTAGTCGCCATACTCATACTCATCAATATATTCGCAGTCCTGCTAAGTCTTATCTTAATCGCCGCCGGCATCGCGATTGTTGTCGTTTCCACTCAGAATAACATCAACATCCAACAGTTGGTGGCCCTAATCACTACCATATTCACGCTTGGTGTTCTTTTCCTACTCATTTCCATCCTAGGGCTAATCTCAAGCATATCTTCTATCCCTTCCAAGCATGCTTTCCGTGTATTCTCTACTTGCTTCCTCACGGTCTATATGGTGGTGTTGCTGGTCTTGATATTGGTACAAATTGGCGTTGTAATCGCTGGGATATTCCTTCGACAACAAGTTGCCTCGCAGTCCACAATTGAAGGGATTTTCACAGGTTTTATCGGGTTGTATAATACCCAGCCAGCGATTATGTCAATAATTGACGGTTGGCAGCAGGGATTCAGTTGTTGTGGGTATAATAACCTTTCGAACTGGTTTGTTAATGGGAGTAATTTTACTCAACCAAACCTCCCCATGTCATGTTGCAGTGCTAATGCTACCATGATGGGTAGGATGTGTATGTCTGGCATAGCATTCCCCTCCGGATGTAGCCAAGCATTGATTGGTCTCGTTTCAGAATACCTTGGTGCTGTGATTGGGGTGTTTGCAGCTATTGCATTTTTCCAGGTCGCCATTCTAGTTTTTAACCTCGTTCTAATCTGCTGCATTTGGTTAGACAAGCCTTCTGCTGCCTATCGCTTCAGAGAAGGGAGTATTTTCGCCGCAGAATCCTACATGATGAATAAATAACAACACCCCCGCGGAATCTGTACTAACGCTGTATCTTTTAGAATGTATGTAGTGCGTATATGAATATTTCAAGAGCTAGCTGAGATTTTTAGTATTGTATTGTATATTTAACCTGTTTTTTTCCAATCATCCTATGTATATACGTATATATATATGTGTGTGTGTGTGACTTTTAACAATGCTATTTCCAATCTCAAATTATATTTATCGACATCCTCGCTGAGGTTATTTTGCTTGAGCTAAGATTCTACCTACGAATCATTATTTGATAAAAACAACCTTATGTTTTATTTACGACATAGATTGACGCTAAGTATAAATCTATAATACGTTATAGATAAGTTAATTAATAGACTCTACTCAGCTTTTACATATATTGAATGCATCAGTAATTTTATAATCATCAGTATTACCTGTGCGAAGTTATTTTTAGCAACTGATACTAAATGCTTTCCTACTTAGTAATATGTTTGTATAATCCAACAAATTATGCAATGTCCATAATACTTGTAGAGGTGTTTTGATGCTTCAATATGAGTCTGATTTTTTCCAGTAAAATTATGTTGATTATCCAACTAGTAATAAATGTTAGTGAATTCCTAAATTTCCCTACAATAATAAAGGATATTAACAAGCAAAGTCATTCATATTACACCAGCGAATGGAGTTTACCTGTATGGATGTGTGAATGCAAAATACTAGTATTATGATATGATTTTTATGATAAAAGCATTGTAACCCAATGTCCTTTCTACATACATTTTGTACGTAACGTTATATCGCACATTAGAGGTGACTTTGAAATTCCTGGCACATCTATATTAATTTTATTACGGTGGAATTGGCTTATTAGCAACCAATTTTCAGGTCCCTGGTATAGATTTTGTATTAATTCTGTTCCCTTATTAGCAACTTCGCATATTAGCAACCATTTTATGAGCAAAACTCGAGTTGCTAATAAGCGAATTCCACTGTAAATTGATACGCTACAAAAGCTTCCGTAAGATGCCATCAACATTTAAAACACGTAGAAGATTATGGAGAGAAAAAAGCAAAAGCATTTCTCTTGCGAATCTAGAACTATTAATTGCTAGTTCAATGGCTCAGTATTTCAAAGCTGATTTTTATCGAAAATTATTCGTCCGAAAATGTTTTTTCTTTATATCTATATTGATAATATTTCAAATTTTAAAGTTGATAAATTATTAGAAAACTTAATGGGCCGAGATAGGGACAAGAAAAGAAAGGAAGAAGGTAAAAAAGTTGACAAAAAGGCACACAAAAGTAGGGATAGAGTCGATAGTGGTAAGGTTAGTAAGAAATCCAGTGGTGATGGAAGACATAAGCGATCACGCTCTCCTTCTCCCAAACCAAGGAGAAAGTCCCCGTCTCCTATAAGATCTAAAAGGAGATCTCGCTCTAGGTCTCCCAGATTAAGACGACGCTCTCCAAAGCGCTCCCCTTCGCCTAGGTCTCAAAGGGTTTCACCATCTCGGTCTAAGAGGCGATCTCCTTCTCCAAGGCCTAAGAGGCGTTCCCCTTCTCCAACACTTAGATCAAAGAGGCGATCTCCTTCTCCAACACTTAGATCAAAGAGGCGGTCGCCCCCTCCTCCTAGACACAAGAGGAGGTCCAGATCACCTAGAAGTAGCAGGAAATCTCCGTCCCCCACTCGAAAGAAACATCGCAGGTCTAGATCTATCGATCATGAGAGCAGAAATGGTAAGCCAATTTATCCTAGCCCTACTTTACTATGGGTTTTTACATAACGTTATTTAACATTATTGAAATAGGTAAAAATAATTTTGAACCGAATGGCCCCATCAAACAGAAGGTGAATGAAAATGCTGTAGATTTCTCTACAGAGCAATCTGTGCTTGATGAAGAAATGAAGAAAAGGAGAGAGCGAATCGAAGCGTGGAGGCTCCTGCGGAAAGTAGATGGAGCTCCCGAGGAGGTACAGGAACAGCCTGAGTCCAAAAAGCCGCGAAAAGAATGGACATTGGATGATGATGAGGATGATGGAATGTCCAGCGATTCAGAAACCGAAGGAGTAACTGGAGATAAGTCTGAAGATGTTCCTGAGAAGGGTGATGATGTGGATCCATTGGATGAGTTTATGGAGGGCATAAAATCAGAAGTTACAAATATGAGCAATGTTGAGATTAAGAGTGGGATTGTAGGTAAGGAAGGAGGAGACGAAGAGAGTAAACAGGGTTTTATTGTTATTTCCGGTGAGAAAAAACGCGATTTGGATCTAGCTAGTAAGAAAGGTGAGGTCATGACTGAGTTGGGGGATAGTTTTGGATTAGATGAAGGTATCGGAGTTGAAGAAAGTTTCGCGAGTTTAACAGCTATAAATCGTAAGAAAGAATTAACTACAGTTGATCATTCCACAATCGAGTATGCTAGTTTTCGCAAGAATTTTTATGTCGAGGTACCAGAATTGATGCGAATGACAGAAGAAGATGTTGAGTTAATGAGGCAAGATTTGGACTCGATTCAAGTTGTCGGAAAAGATTGTCCTAAGCCAATTAAAAGATGGAATCAGTGTGGGATCTCTTCTAAGGTAAGTCTCAAACGCAAATCTTTGTTCAATGAAGTTAATGAATATTCGTAGGTAGCAGATATTTTGAAGAAACACAAATACGAAGACCCAACTCCGATTCAAGCACAATCTCTGCCTACCATAATGAGTGGCAGGGACATCATCGGAATAGCACGAACAGGAAGTGGGAAAACGCTTGCGTTTATCCTACCCATGCTGAGGCATGTGTTGGATCAACCTCCGCTGGAAATGTTTGACGGTCCCATCGCATTGCTTTTGACTCCTACGAGAGAGTTAGCTATACAGACTCATAACGAGATAAAGAAATTCTCGAAATCTTTAAAATTATCGTCTACTTGTGTCTATGGGGGTGCTGGGATTAAGGAGCAGATTGCAGACTTGAAAAGAGGGAGTGAAATTGTTGTATGCACTCCAGGTACTGCTTACACATATCTCTATTTGTCACTAATTAATGATGCAATACATTGCGTGTTTAATACAAAATCACAGTTGTTTATCAGAATTATGAATGTATCCTAATAAATATTTTTCTGCCAATCAATTTCCCTAAATACTAAGGTTTAAGTTTTCTGTCTGGATCAAATTCAAAATGGATCAAATTCAAATTATTCTTTTTACTCTTACTAATAAGGAAATATCACAATTGATATCTACGTAGAGCCATTATATTACGTTGATCCAAAAAGGATTTTTTATGATACAACACTAATTTATTAATTTTTTTAAATCTAGGACGCATGATAGAACTTCTGACTGCTAACAACGGTAAGGTGACTAATCTTAGAAGAGTGACGTATGTTGTTCTTGATGAAGCAGATCGAATGTTTGATTTTGGATTTGAACCCCAGGTAATGAGAATAATCAACAACACTAGACCTGACCGGCAAACCGTAATGTTCTCAGCAACTTTTCCTCGCTCCATGGAAATTCTAGCCAGAAAGATTCTTGTTAAACCTATTCAGGTTCAAGTAGGCGGTCGTAGCATTGTTTGTAAAGATGTGGAACAGAATGTTGTGATCATTGAGGACGATAAAAAGTTTTTTAAACTCTTAGAACTGCTTGGAAATTATCTTGAATCTGGCTCCTGTCTAGTTTTTGTAGACAAGCAAGAGATTGCGGACATGATTTTACGCGATCTCTGGAAAGCATCTTACTCTTGTCTCTCTCTGCATGGTGGCATGGACCAATACGATCGCATATCAACAATCTCCGATTTCAAGTCAGGAAATATAAATGTCCTCGTCGCAACGTCGGTTGCAGCTCGAGGTCTAGACGTACGTCATCTTTATCTCGTCGTGAACTACGACTGTCCCAATCACTATGAGGATTATGTGCATCGCTGTGGTCGCACTGGGCGAGCTGGGAACAAGGGGATAGCCTACACCTTTATAAGCCCCGAACAAAAAAATTATTTTGGATTGTTAGTACGCGCTTTTAAACTCTCTGAAAATGAGGTCCCAGAAGAATTGCAGGAGTTGTACGATAAGTATGTTGAGGAGTTGAAGGCTGAAGGCAAAAAGATCCCATCCCTTGATCGAACAGATGGGTTCAATAGCAAGCGCTGTAACGGCTTTAAATTCGATGAGAATGAAGAAGCAAAGAGAGATGAAATGCGGAGAGTACAGAAATCTATTCACGGTGTAGACTCGGATGATGAAGACATTGACACTGCACTGGATCACTACGGAACTAAATTAGATAACGCTTTCAGGACTAAACCTCGAATTCGCGATGCAACCATTAATCCCCATGTCCCTCTAGCCGGCCCCCAGGTAAACAAAGACACCGGAAACATTGCTGCCGTTAAGAAAGCGCAATTGATTGCACAAAGGTATGACAGTTTGAAAAAGTTATCCAGCAATCCGGCAGAAAATCAGCATCAAAAAGCCGCCAATGAGATTCTATCGACAGGCACGCTCAAATCTTCAGTCACGGCGAAGGATCTTGCGAGCCATAGAGCCGCGAGTATTAACATGCGAATAGGCGCCGGAACAGATGCCATGTCCAAGGCAATCCTACCCCCAGGCTCCAAAGTCGGGTTAGATGAGAAGGATCCAAACAGAGCTAACGCTGTGTTTGAGGATGAAGTTGAGATTAATGATTTCCCCCAGCAAGCTCGTTTCCGCATCACACACAGAGACACACTGGACCAGATAACAGAGGATACTGAATGCGGGATCACTGTGAGGGGTTCTTTCATCCCTGAGAACCAAAAGGCTCGGCCTGATGAGAAGCGACTGTACTTAGCCATGGAAGCACACACTGAACAAGCGATTGAGTTGGCAAAGAATGAAGTAAAGAGAGTATTAAGGGAGGAGCTGCAAAAAATCGCACTTCGGCCAGTGCCCAAAACTGGTCGCTACAAAGTTCTCTAGAATTTGAATTATTCTCATTTCATTGCTTACAATTTGTTCAAGAAGACTCTTTCTTATTCACAATTATAATAGCTTGATGGTATAAAATTAGATTAGCATGCCAGTTAATTATTGATCGATCTAATTAACTATAGAAGTTATTTCAGTTATTTCTAGATAGCAGTTTATATGAATGATCACGGCAATAGTTCAATCAGGTGTTACTTGCTTTGATCTATCAATTCAATCGTGAAGTAGAAGTCATCATATCTACTTATGGGTAAGTTCTCTCTCAGCTGGATTTTGCTGTTTCTAACCCGATAATAAATCCGTAATTGTCCAATTGTTCCATCAAAGTATCATATTCCCTGACGAAATCATGTATCTGTAGTATCGAAGTAAATATGCATTTTATTGCAAACATGGCATTGAAAGTAAAAAAACAAATAATGACAGCGTATTTACTATACAAGACACAGGAGGCATTAACTTAAAAGGCTTATTTATATTTCTAGTTTAAATATTATTAAATAGCGGCCAACTCGTTTGCTGTATTCCGTTATAATGTCACAATTCTAATTGGTCGTGGTGAACTTTTTATTGACACCAAATGATGAGGCGATTGAAATATTTTTTACTCCTCACCGGCAATGATTCAACTATAACTCAGTATTTTTATAATGGTAATAAGTGTAGATATTTTATGTACACGGCGTAACCCGGTTGTGTGGGTTGAAACATACGATGTTCTAACTAGTAAGTGAGTCTGAAAGTCCAAACCTTGAACGACAACATAAAAAGTATTTGAAGAGTAATGTTAAAGGATCTGTAGTATTGAAGTATTGTTTTAATTGTAAGCATTGAGATTAAAGCAAATAATCACAGCATATTGTATAAGGCACAGGAGGCATTAACTTAAAAGGCTTATTTATATTTCGAGTCTAAATATTATTAAATAGCGGCCAACTCGTTTGCTGTCTTCCGTTATATTGTCGCCATCCTAATTGATCGTTGGTGAACGGAGTTGCACTCATAGAGCTATACATGACTATCTCTCTGATAAGGTCTTCTCTTTCCTTTTCTAGTTGAGATCTTTTCTCTTTCAGTCTGTGACAGGCCGTGTTGTATCTTTTTTGCACCCGCCTCCTTCTTTTCATGAAATCCGAATAAATAGTAGGGTCATTTTTGAATGTTTTTCGGATCTCCCTCAATGGCATATCATTAATTTCTTCATCTTCATAACGCGAATCTGGAGGGCCATTTTGAGATGATGATGGATTAAAAGGGTTTGGATCTTTCATTAATTCATCAAGGCTTACTCCTTCTCCACTAATATAGCTAAACTCCTTTTCAGTATTGCACTCCATATTCTGGAATTTGTATCTTCATTCGATACTCGTACGATACTATTTATACTAAAAAGTTTCAATCTATTCTAATCATTAAAAGGGCCAGTTATCCAAGTATTTTATTGAATCATATTTTGGATTTTTAGGTTGTCTTGGAAATGACAGCGGTTTTTTACAGCTTTTTTATTTTTAGATTTGAATTCCCTAATCTGAGCCACTAATAATTGGGAATCGTCTTGAGTCAAAGTCGTCAATTTTTAACAACTTGTATTGACGTAAAGTAAATGTCGAGGCGAACAAAATATTTCATTCTTTAGCAAAATCAATTTTTACTACTCACTGTTCCAATGATTTAGCTATCTCAGTTTTTTAAGATGGTAATACTAATGTTGAAATTTTATATACACGACCTAACCTGTTGTGAGGGTTGAAATCTTAAACCTCATACTTACAATATAAAAAGTATTTGAAGAGTATCGCTGGCTACTAATTAGGTTACGGTCAATTATTACACTTCCTTGTTACATCGTACGCCCAATGATCATTGACCCAAAGACAGCACATGACCCCACAATGGCTACATAAAACTTTAAACGAACACAATTTGTTATTCGTGTATCAAATGTCAACAGCTAATCCTCTTATCCTAACTTGTTTATCTGTAAAAGTGATTACGATTTGTTTACAGAGATTAACTGATACAGTGCTTCTTTTGAAGCTAAACATGCTTATATTTTATGACGTCTTAGGATTGTGTCTAGAGATAGCGTAACTTATAATTTTTAATTGATAGTCCTGATAAGTGGGTAGAGGTATTTCCACATATAATTGGGATACACAGTAATTATGTTGTTATCTACTTGTGTAATGTAATTAGATATAGATTTGGTTTCGTTCAATTAGTATGGGGTGACGAGATTAAATTGATATCATCAGCGAAGTAATGTAATAGAGCAAAAACTCAAAATGCAGAGTTCGCGTATTAGCAACTCCCCTATTAACATAATATTGTTCTATTAGCAACCAATTTTCAGATGCAGATTTTGTCAATTCTCTTCCCCTATTAATAACTTAGCAAAACCAGAGTTGCTAATAAGCTAATTCCACTATAGACTTTCTTTTGTCGACGACACGATCGAAGTTTCTTTCTCTCCTGCTTCAGAAATTAGAGACCGGACATTATGATATGCAGTAATAGTAATAAATAACTTATAATAGAACAATGCAGTAATTTTTATACAATTAGTAACAAATATAGTTCCGCATTAATTATTTGCCGCTGCTGTCGCTTTTGCTTGGCCGATCTGTTATGATATGTCCTATTGGAGAATATTATAGTTTATTATTTACTGGGATCCATTTTTTGCTGCTTATTAATCTCTCTACATTTTTCTTTCCATTCCTTGAGTTCTTTTAACAGGTCATCTTTTTGTTCCTGTAGAGTTTTCTTTTTCTTGTTTAGCCTGCAAATTTGAGTAGTTAGCCTCTTCTGTTCTCTTCTCCTTTCTTCGATGGGGTAATTTGAAGAATACATTTTTTTAATTCTTTTTGGTGACAATTTTAGCCAGGTTTGTCTTTTTTCTATACATTGTTTGCTCAATCTACCCATCTTGAATTCGAATTTCAGCTTTTATGGATATAACCGACAGATCACTAAATGAATTAGTTCCTATTTATTTCTATTTATACGAATCGGTTTAAGTAATTCTTAGATTGCGCTCTTGGGGGGGGGGGAATTCTGGATACATTAAAACTGCTACATACCTCTATTTTATAAAAAAAAGAAAAGATGGGTAATTTTTGACCATGGCAAGTTGATTTTATTTTATTCATTAAAGGCTACACTTTCCTAGCAAGTTTAAAGGTATTTTCCAGGATGTGATCACATAATTATTGTTGACCTGATAGGATGTAGCCTAAAGTTCATAAATTTTGAAGCATTTTGACCTCTCACAGTGTAGTCGATTTAAACAGTAATCTTTTCGAATCTCAAATATCCCTAAGTTTGTGTCAGTATAAAACCAGAAATTGACTCAAATGCAGTAATTTATTTTGGTGATGTTCTTATATACAGAATAATAAATTCCTAAAAATTTATTCTTATTTTTGAAAAGTGTGCGAAGAAGGTAATGGAGTGAAATAGGATTTCAATGCTTTTAAACAGAACTTCGATAGCTGAAGCAATTGTAAATCACTAATGCAGAGGCGTAGCCAGGGTGCAGCACAAGGCTGTGCCCACTAAAATTTCACAAATTAGCATTGGGTGCCGCAACCCTCTCACGGAATAGACTGGAAATGCCGCACAACATAAATGTCTAAATTTACATTATGAAGTTAAAGTTAGTTAACATCATCCTTCACGATCAATTGATTAAACGCCTTATTTAATTGTACTTATTGATATTTCAGTTTATTACTAAACAAATTCTAACGAGTTAAAGACTAGAATCGATATTAATTATTTTATTGTACATGGAATTTTGATTCTATTAATAAAGAACGCGGCCAGTTAGAGAAACATCGATTCGAATTTTTGCGACAAAGAGTGAGAGTGAAATATTATGCCATAATAAAGAGTAATAAGTACAAAACAAAAATAATAAACAAATAAATGACAACATTGATCTCTATTCGCAGCACAAGCAGCAGCAGCGCCTCCATTTCTACAGCAATACTTTTAGAATTACAGTGAGGATAATTATAATTATAATACAAATTAGTTGTTGACTGTACGAGGTCAAATGCGTAGCGCGGCAAAGACAAGCAAATAGTGTGGAATGGATGTAACAAATACGTGAGAATGGTGCGGCACAATTATTGCATTGAAGCCTTGCCCGCGTGCGCCGCGCCCTCGCTACGCTTCTGTATGCTATTGCTTTTATAAATACTCTCAGGTTTTATTGCGTATTTATTTATCTCTTCGATTAGCGACTTCTTCTCATTCTCCAGGTCTTTTTTCTCCTTCTCTAGCCTTTGTATATCCTTCTTGTTTTTCCTACAGTTTTTAGTGATGAGTCTCTTCTGTTCCTTTCTTCTTTCACCTATCAACACTTCATATTCATCGGGGAATCTGAATCTAAAATATTCTGGTTTGCGCCTTAGTAGATCTGTTCTTTTTTTCTCCTGATATGGATTTAACTTCATTATATGCTCGATCTAATTATCTTACTAAATCATATATACGGTACTTATTTATAGTCTCGACTGTGATACATATCAGAAAGTTCATACTGCTTCTTTACTTTCAAGTCATATGAATAAAAAATTTCTTGTCAAAAAATTACTTATCGAGTTCTCAAAATAGTTTCTGCCATTTCATTGCACCTTTCCTGATCCAGTATTTGTAATTTTGATCGAGTAACCATTTTCAGTCGAATTTGTCCCCTGATAATTAATGTATTGTAGTCATTCTATTCGTAGCATGTGGACATTTTTGACACATCTAATGGACCAATTAGTCCTTTATTCTAAGGATGTTTATCAGGCACTAATTTAGCATATATGTGTATTGATATTTTGTACCGGGATTGTAAATTTTTATAAATTGAGGTCAAAGAAATACTGACCCTGGTTTGCACAGTCCATCCTTTAATATACAGAGCCGTAGGCATGAGAATCATGTTGAGAGACTCCCATTGTATCAAATAATATATTTCTATTTGTTCAATGGTATCGATTGTCGGCTTTAATCTCAGTTCCTACTCCAACAGGAATAGGTCATTGTATCCCCCGGGGCTGCTCCTTCTGGAAGAGTGTGATTCAGTGCATAGGCGCCAAGTGTGGGTACCTGGGGGGGAGCGCCCCCTCCTCCAGGTCTGGAGGCTGGGGGGGCGCCCCCCCCCGGTTTGGAGCCTGTGGGGGGCCCTGGTGCCGGGCAGTGGAGCAGTAGATGAAGCTGTGGTATGGCAGGACTTCACACAAACTTATAGGTTACAACTAAACCCTAAATGATGTTAATTGAGTGTAGATATATATATATCCCAATTACATTTTTATTCCACTATAGTCCGAGATGCAATACCGGTGGAAGAAGTGTGTAGACCTTAAAGGGGATTAGATTGAAAAATAGCCCACACATGGTCCCATCCCACAAGGATATCATACTTAGCCTACGAACTTTTCAGTCGACCCTCGTATTTTATTTTCCAAAACTTGGCGCCTATGTATATGTATCAGTGTGATGACTTAGCTTGATGTTATAATCGCATGACGAGGACACGTGATTATACATCTGAATTATTGACTATTAATTGTAGACGGATGCTTTGTTAGTTGATGCTTAAACTCATTCGTAACATTACTTAGAATATTATTTTGCGGATACACAGCAAATTTTTTCATTTGAATTTTTAATCTGTGGTAAATATTCTACTTTTGAATTTGTCAAAACGTGTGTACGTTTACGCTTGTCCTAATTGCTTCCTTTTGACCAGATTTGATTTCTGTCATAGCCATATGAATATTCAAATTAGAAATGTATCAAAATGCATTGTCTAATGGTGACATGGAGACCACCATGATGACATGAGACCAGCTGGTCAATGTAGACCATTGTGAATCGATTAATAACTAATCCCATATCTATTCTTTATAATCAGCTGATATGTAATCATCTGAAAGCATTCTTAATGAATTAGTGTACTGTTATCATTCATTAAGGCATCGATTCGAATCCATTGTCTCAGGGGGATTAAATCCAATTTGTATCCAGATATATATTCAAGAGAGTTATCTACATATATCTAATTCAAAATATCATACACGAAATGGAAGTCCGTATGTGCTTGCATCTACCCCCCCAGTAGCGAATCCAGAAATTCATATGGGAGCGTCACTAGGGGGAGAGGTAGGTTTAGGAATCCTCTCCTCTTTTACCCTTCATTTGTGCCCTAAACTGACAAAACTGACTTTTCTCCCCTCAAACTGATGGATCAACATAGACCATGTCTGTAATCTGACAACTATCAACAAAGTGGTATATTAATAAAATGATATGACCCTGTTGCTCTTTATGTGTAGTCTATTGTTTTATTTATTTCTGAAACGTATTCTTTGAGCTTTATTATCTGAAAGTCGGCAATAATTGTCAAAATCAAAATTTATTTTGTAAATAATGTCTCTTAACAAATATTATTTAGCAAGGATATGATGTTGTTTAATTTTAAGCTGCCGAGCCGAAATATTAGATGCGGGAGTTATTCCCGGTTTTAGTATGCTTTATTGTTAGTACTTTGTAATAACTATTTGTCACTTCCATTGGCTCATTGACTACGTACACATCGCATGGACATTGTTCAATTCATTTCCTTTCAGGGTACTTCCCACGTGCCACTTGATTGTACCATACCTCATTAATTCCCAGACAAAAAAGTGCTGATGCAATTTTCAAGGTGTATCACTGTCGAGGCTACGCTAAATGCTTTAGTTTATTTGGGTGTATATACTACTTGAAATATGCTTATTAATGGACACACAATTAATTAAATTTCTGACGATTCTATATCATAATGTATACATCATAATTTAAGTTATTTAATCAGGTTGATACTGCATTGGTTGAAGCTGCTGTGTTGAGAATTCTGCAGGCCGCTTTTATGAATATAGTATTTGTATTGTATTCTATTCTATTGTGTACTAACTAGTTAATCTATCATTAATAACTTCTCCAATTTTATGATTTCTACTTCGAGTGTTTCTTTCTCTTCTAAAAGTTTGGTTTTTTCCTCTTTTAATTGATTTTCTTCTTCTTTTTGCCTTGCGCGAAACTTTTCAACATTAATTCTGACTTGTTCTCTTCGTCTCAACATTTTAAAATATTTTTTCTCGATTTCATTATATTGAAGTAGAAAATTGTCAAAGTCTTGTGATGTCATTTTTACTAGAGTCTCTGCTGTCTTTTTATCTGTTTTACAAGTCTTCAATGCAGATAATACAATTGACACATTCTCCCTAGTTGCCATTTTTGTTGTTGTTATTGTTGTTGTTGTTGTTTTCCTGTTGTCCTGTTTATTTATACTTTATTACTAATAATATGTTCACGCCCAATTCTTTACAACATGGAAAATCTCCCTAACTAAACGAGACAATTTTATTCTTTTAACCTGAAAGTCCAAACATGGATTACAATAAGTTAATTTTAATATGTCCATGAATCACTTTGCGTAAACTTTAGTTTATTTAATTTGAATACTATACAGGTGTAAGCATGTAGGGATTGACCCTTTTAGTTTCACATATCATATGTTAGTTAAAATAATCCCAATATTTTGATAAATTAAGTAGATGAGTATATGAGTTCATCTCACTAAGCAAGAAATAGTGGGCAGAGCGATCCACCCTCTTCTCTAATTACCTATGTCGATCTTCAGCAGATTAAGTGCAACTTGTAGTGAGTTTATCTTACACTACTTACAATCAGTATCAAATCAATCCCAAAATATATTTTAAATATTTTTTGTAATAAGGTACTTTTACAGTATAAAATGATTTTAAAATTAATAATTCTTGTACTAATAATGCTAATTTTACATACGTATTCTACTAGCATTATTTAGAGATGTGTTGAAGCTTTCATTTAATATCTTGTTTCATTAATGTGGACACAATAAGTGTTAAAATAGTTTCGATTTACTTAAAATTGTTAAATACACCTGTATTTTCCAAACGTCATAATGCTTTGGTTTAATAGCAGAATGTCTAGACTCATTTGGGGCAGGTATCGAGACAAATATTTGGAAATAGCACATACTCTATGGAATGGAAGGAACGCAAGTAGGTTGTACTCTAAATCGTCCAAAATTCCAACTCCCACCCCCCGATTACAAAGCTTAGTTCAAGTGAAGAGGAACCAAGTTTCCTTTTTTATCCCTGTAACCTGGGCGAGAAGCATACAGACTGAGCATCAGCCCACTAGCAGCATGCCTCCATTTCAACCTGGCAAGGGCGATATTTCTAAAAATCTAGCGCAAACGCCGCACCTATCAAACAAAGATGGATTGAGAGATCAGAATACTAGACTGTCCGAAACAAAGATAATACACACGCTTACGAATCCGGTGGCATCAGCTGATGCCAAGACGAAAGTAGTTGGCAAAAAGGAGGCATCGAAACCTAATCTTTGGACTCGAGTAAAAAATGAAACCCTTCATTACTATCATGGGTTTAAATTGTTTTTCTACGAAGTTAAGATTTCGTCTAAACTCTTTGTGAAAATTCTTAAAGGCCAGACGCTAACTCGCAGAGAAAGGAGGCAGTTTGAGCGAACGGTTGCAGATATTTTCAGATTAGTCCCTTTTTCAATATTTTTGATTGTTCCGTTTATGGAATTTCTATTGCCCGTTGCCGTGAAGATTTTTCCAGGTTTGTTACCTTCAACATTTCAAACTATAAAGACGAAAGAAGAGAAAAGGAGAGCTGAATTGAAAATCAAATTGGAAATGTCGAAATTTCTGAGGAAAACAATGGCAGGTATATATTTCTATCTTCGATTACTTGTTGGTACAAGCATCAGGGTAGGATAAAATGTTACCAAATTTTAATGGTTACACTCAACTTCTAATTATATATTTTCTGGTTTTTTTACAATGTGATATTGCATAACCGTAACTAGGTAACTATCACTCGCTTGTGCAATAGACCAATTTCAATTTACTAAGTAGGGGTTTGAACCATCTTTTTAATAATATGCCCTATTTACTACCTTTTCCAAAATGATGAATACAGTAAATTTTTTAAAAATTGCGTTTTTTTTTTTTTAGAAATAAGTGATGAGTCACATGAAAGGGAAGGGCCTAGTATCCAAGAGTTTGTAGAGTTTTTTGAAGCAATTCGAGAAAGAGGAGAGAGTGCGAATGTAGACGATGTTATTCGATTTTCACAGCTTTTTAGAGATGAATACACACTTGATAACATGACACATGGTCAACTACAGGTATATATATATATTACCTAACATTTGTTAGAATTAATAGCTGACAATGTTGATGTCTAAATATTACTGTCCTTGACTATCAGGGTCTCTAATTATTAACTTCGAGAACCAGAAGTTGCGGTTTGTACCCTCAGAATCCTAGGTGAACCGTTGGAAATACCTCTAGTTCACTTTCGAAAATGGTTTACTCAATGGATATAGCATAGACACAAACAACCCTCGGATTTATTAAATAAGAGATTTTGGTTTCTATCATCCAAGCTACGCCTTTCTAATAATCCCATGGAAAAAGTAGCAACAATTTGGCTAGAAATGCTATTTTGAAAGAATAAAAAGTCAAGAAATTTTCAGTTTATTGACTTACTATTTAAATGGTTTCTAAAATTAATGGTTGAATAAAAATAGAGTAAATGTATAAGAAATACATTATGGTCCATTAACAATGGATATTTGAGTCGGGCAAAAATCAACATCCAAAAAGGATGGCAGCGGTGGGATTCGAACCCACGCCTCCGAAGAGAATGGTGCCTTAAACCATCGCCTTAGACCGCTCGGCCACGCTACCGATAAATTAAAATTTACACATATCCCCTGAACTACTAAAACGCGATACTTGAAATATGTATCTGCGTATTTTTTGTATTGAAACTATGTATGTATAAAGAAGAAGATTGTGAGTATGCTTGCGTACTTTTTACTGACTTAGATATATTTCAGCCGAAATGGCAAGTCATCGCGGAATTTTTATATTTTTTGTTATTATTCGTGGTTGAAACTGTATTTAAAATTGAAATCAGAGTTCTATATTTTAGCATCTTCATATTTTACACCATCATAATATCCGATACTGACTCATCCACTAACTTTTCAATGTAATTATCTAATACTATGCTTAGGCATTATGCAAACTCTTGACGCTCAACTCAGTTGGTACAAATGCGCTGCTACGTCTCCAACTCAACATGTGTCTAAGGAAACTAAAAGCAGATGATAAACTAATAAAGAACGAGGGTATTGACAACATGACTGTGTCCGAGTTGCAGTCTGCCTGTCAGGCCCGTGGAATGAGAGCTGTGGGAATAAGCGAGAAGAAACTCAAAGATCAACTAATGTTGTGGCTAAACTTGCATTTAGACAAACAGGTAGACTTATAAGCTTTGTAAGTACTATGGATGCGTCATTTCTTGTTTGATTGTGTTGTTTCCAAGGTTCCCCCTTCGCTTTTACTGCTTACCCAAGCATTAAGTCTAAGGTCCCAGGTCCCCAATCCTGAGGGGCTGGGGAAAGCTCTTTCAGCACTCCCTGAAGAACTAATAGATCACTTAGAAGCGGAAGTTGCTAAAACTCCCAAATCTAAGCTGGAATCACTTAGAAATGAACAGGCCAAGATTGAAGAGGAGAAAGTTGAGGAGGAAACAGAAGATAAAGTGAAATTGGAGAAACAACAGGCTAGCCCCAAGCCTGGAGAAGAAGGTAAATGTACTAATATCTATTAAAAATTCTATTTATCCATTCTTCCACTATACTTGTGTAGTTCCCCAAGATGTCCTTGAAAAGGTTACAAGCGTTGAAACGAAACTAAAAGCTACACCGTTGGAAAGTGACAGCAGTTTATCAAAGGAAGATGTGAAAACCTTGTCAGAAGCGGTGGATAAGCTTGAAGATATGAGAGAGAGTATTGCTGATATCAAAACTGAAATGGCACAGTCAGAAGAGCATCCGACAGAGAAATATATCGATGGTGCTGAAGTGGTAGAGCCACAGATTGTGTCGAAGGCTGAAAAGAGACTCACGAAAAAGGTAAAGTGCAATTCTTTTCTTTCACAAATACAGTCTGTGCAGTACAAACATGTGTCAGTATTGTATTCAGTAGAAATACTGTTACATTATATCCAAGGTTAACTCTATCATTGGGAAGCTCGAGGAACAAATCAATCAGTTGGAGAGCACAGCTCTGACTTCAGAGCACATTAGCACATCAGACCTAACTGATACTCTGCTAGCGCTGAAAGTTAGTCTCAGCCCAGCAAAGATTGAAGCAGTCATTAAAGCGATCGACACTGATTCAGATGGATTCATTCTGAAAGATAATCTGCAGAAAATCTTTCAACTCATCGCATCTGAAGAGACTGACATCAGTACAGAGCATGTCAAGCAGATTACTGAGCTAATTGACCGTGAGGATCTCAGTGTTAAAATTACAGGGTCTGATGATCACGTTTGAAATCTTCCGCTTATTCTATATAGTTCTTGCACACACAGTGTTTTAACCTAGTTTCAACCCTTCCTAAGTAATAGTTAATAATCGTACTCATATCACTCATTTCAGTTTTTGAGTCAATACTGACTGTCCTGCTATCTCAGTGAGATTTGAAGAATATAGATAGAGTTTATCATTTACAAATCACATCTGCTTTCTGTATTTAGATGTGTTATTGTATTAGTAGTTTCCGTTTGCATATTAAATATTGTTATATTTCATTTTCACTGTTCAATAAAGGGATATCTTTATTGGCAAAATATTATTTTAATTTAAAATTGATTACTTTTTATTACAATAACGACTTCAAAATTATTGCTGTAAGAAAAACAAAATTTCCAATTTTTAGGGAGTAATTTCATCTCGATACATGAGTTAATCTACGGAATTAATATCCAAGCGAGACTAATTCGTTACCAGTCTGTACCTTCTCACAATTATTTGGATTACATCATCTGTAATCTTGTCAGTAATCTTTAACTTGTTATTGCGATTAGCTACCCCAGCTTAGCGTGTTGTTGCGTGATGTGATGGAACGAGTGCATCTCTTGCTATCCAGTGCAGATCGAGTCTTGTTTTCCAAAAGAGAGATGTTATAATGGTGACGTGTCTGCTATGCATTCGCATTGAATGTGAATTTGTGTTTATTTGCATTTTCCCCCAATTGGAGTATGTCCCGAATGTAATATCCAGGCGCCAATATGTACGACTATAAAAAGAGTTAAAATGAACTACGATTAACTTCGAGTTTTAAGGATGTCTCACATGAAATTACCGTATCAATTTATAATTAGTCACAAACCTGCTTCCGAAGTAGGCAAACGCCTCAAAACATTGGGGTATTCTGAAGATGAAATTCGCCAAGCGCGAATTATACGACGAAAATACAAACTAAAAATGTATATTAAAGACTACCGTAAAAAACACAGGGAGGACATTCTCCAAATGAAACAAAAACATCTACAGCTCGAAAAAATAAAAACAGAATTGCTAAATGAAATAGCATTTTACAAAGAAAAGATTAAATAAACAGCATCCTCTGTACATATTTTTACATTTGTTTACCTTAGAAATTATTCTAGTCTTGTCTCGACTAGATTTTATTGATAAATTTTGTTAGTTTGCTTAAAATAGATTTGTTCTCACGGATCTGCTTCCACGCATCTACACCGCACAACTCAGCCATTATTTGTTTGCTAGTTTTATTATTTACCTATACTCACATTGCTGTCACATTAACTTTTAGTTTAAAATGTAAACATAGCCTTGAGTATGTATTAAAAATAATAGCTTAAAAAACACTACATTTCTTAGTTTTTATTATTCGGAATTTTATATACGTATTTGACACCTATGCTAGAATGGATGGAGATTGCATTAGCTATTCAATTTACCTGCCCGAGATACCATTAGCTGACTCCACCGAAAAATATAAATATTTGGAGGCGAAATTATGCGGAATATATACATTTCTTTGTGAGCAAACAAATTTTGCTAATCACTTTTGGAATTATGAGAGGTTCAATTTGGTTGTCGGCTCCCATCCAGGATTGCTGGAGTTGAAAGGTAGTACTCAGGTTAAGGATAACATTGAGGATGAATGGTACATTACATTCTTATTGTACGAAATATCGCGAAATTTCACAGACGTAATCATTCAATTAGTTGATCGGGATGGCGATTTCTTACTAATCGAGGCTGCAGATCACCTGCCCCACTGGTTACAGCCAAATACTGCTACTAACCGTGTTTTTATCCATTCTTCAAAGTTGCATATAATTCCTCTACCACAAACCCCAAGTGATATTCCGCATCTCCCAGTAGGAGATATACCTCTCATTCATTCAGTACAGTTGATTTGGAATCAGAAAATTAACACCATTTGTAACGAAGAGATACAACAGTGTATTGTTACAAGGTTTATGCGAGCAAGTGAATCGAGTAAAGTGACACATTTCGCAAACTGTCAACTACCACTCAATGCGGCTAAAGTATTGTCAGTAAGACCCGAGTTGTTAGCACATTCAGTACATGCAGTATATGAGAGAAACTCAAACGAGAAACAAGCATTAAAATTCGATATATTTTCTCCTGACGATTTTATTACTATTCGCCTCGAGTTTTCAAGGTTTTTATTCGCCAAACTTAAGAATTGTCGTTTTTCATTTCAAGAAAAGTGTCCCAATGCACCTTCAACTTCCACCCCAGGATCCCAGTCCTACATCTTAGGCGCCAAAATAACCACAGGTCTTGAAATACTCGCTTCTGAAAAGTGTGGTTGCAAAATTCCTTCTCAATCTGGACCATCAATCGGTGAGGATAAATTAGTGAGAAAGGGGAGCGGATATTTTATCAAGAATGTAGATGATTACTTTCCCACATCCAGAATAGTTGAGGATATTTTAAAGCATTCTAATTTAACTAAACATGATATTCTAGAAACTTCCAACCAGCTACCTCCTCCTAGTGACGAAGGTTGGCTAAAAGTGAATGAGAATGAATTGGATGGATTACTGAACCAAGCCGATACATTGTCTGGTCTCAGTTCTGAATATCCAAATGACATTTTCGATTTGGATGATGGTGATGGTGATGGTGCTCAGTTTCATTCAAAGTCGTATTTTGATCCTGAAGGAATCCAATTGCAACACAGTAAGTTCATCGGACTGAAACAACCCGAATTTCTAATGAAGTGCCATAGTTTGTCCTTGATACACATAACTTGTTTGATATCAATTGCATATTTTATTCAAAATTAATTACTGATTTTAAAATAGGATGCAAGGCTGAGTCTTGGGGACAATTCATATGTCATGACATTGTATACTATTACTATAGGATTATGCCATAAAATGCTGTCCTTGTTTCTACAATTTATCCCTTCTCAATTACATCGCTGACATGCTTGGCTCATCCCTATTTTGGATGACCTTTCTTTCTAAGATATTGGAATGGGAGGAGATTTTATAATTAATTAATTAAATGGACTTACAAGTATTTTAAAAGGGGATATATGTAATGTGTTTTCTCTGTCTAGATTATGTAACTGTTAACAAAGAGCTTTATGGCACTGAAAATCAGTCTACTAATGAGTCTACAGACGAAGAAATAGAGAATGGTTTGGATAATGAACTGAAGACTACAGAAAATCCAGGGGAGTTTACAGAAGAACACAAAGAATTGGATTTGGACTTAAATATGGTTGCGAATACGTTATTATCACATGCTGAACAGAATGGACAAGCTAGTTCTGTATCTGCAATTCTAGAATCTCTTGGGTTAAGTGCATGTATAAGCAAATATTCATAGATATTGTTTTTCTAATATGATAAACTGTTTCAAATATTCTAAAGGGTGCAGCTACTTCTAAAACGATTGATCTGCCAATTTCGTATACGTATATAGTAGATTAACCTTATCTAACGATAACATGTCGATTGAACTATTTTGGTGGAATTTAAGTGTGGGTATTGAGCTTCTGTTTTAGAACTTCAAAATCGAGTTGAATCCTTCTTGCTCAGCACTTATTTGTTCCAACGTCAAATGCAATGTACATTTTTTCTGATCACTCTCGTTGCTACCCTATCTTGATATCTAGCCATATAAAAACCAACATGATTCCAACTCAATTAAAATCAATTATTTAATTCAAGTTTAGTTATTGACACAAATTGCATTCTTATAGTTGAACTAAACTAATTTAATAATTCTAGCAAATAATTTAATACTAAATGTTTGCATTTCTATTAATTACGCTCATCACAACTAACTGTCTCTACCATTGTGATTCATCTTCCCTTCGTTTCATCACTCGACCTCAAGACGTCTACACATACAACAGTTATGATGCTCGGTTTTATTGTGAAGCAGAAGGAGCTACGTATTATACATGGTTAAAGAAGTGGAAAACACCTACAGTCAGTAGATGGCAACCTAGTGGTAATATTTTTTATATGTAAACGAATGATGTTACGTACTTTAAATAAACTTATTTTAATTCGTAGAAATAATGTAGAAAAATTGCTAGATTTAGTCTATCTCCAAAAGGGCTAGAAACCGCTTATCTAATTTAATATTTAAAATCTTCTAGGTGGAACATTATTGTACAGATCTGTTAAAATAAAAGATGATAGAGCATCAATCATTTGTCAAGCTAACAACGACTCGTCAACAATTCAATCCATTGCTGTTCTTTATGTTTATCCTAAAGTTAATGCTACTCACCCTATCATAACGGATGAACCTGAAGACGTTACGGCAAATATTGGCACAGATGTCAGTTTTAAATGTACTTCTTTCGGTAAGTCATTTCAAACTCTAATAATTGTTCAGAAAATATACATTATTGATAGATTTATTTATCTAAATTAGGTATATTGGGAGATATTCGCTGGTTATTAGATGGCATAACACTTATAACTTTGCCTAATTTCAGAGACATTTCCACGATCTCCAATGGTACCCACAACACGTCTACCCTCACGCTCTATAATGTAACTTCTCAGGAAGAAGGGGTTTATGTTTGCGAGGCTTTCGGAACTGAGAAAGCTAATAAAGGGTTTGATTATAGTAATGCGACTCTAACCATCGTTGGACCACCCATCATTGTAGACTCCCCTTTCGAGATAAACTATATAAATGATGGAGCTTCCCTTCACCTCGAGTGTCATTTTATGGGATCCCCTACCCCTAGTGTGACATGGTACGATGACAGTGATAATGTGGTTAATGAGGGCTCTGTTTGGGAGTTAGAAAAGGTTGGAGCTGAGTTGGAAGGAGGGTATGTGTGTTTTGGTAATAACTCTTTGGGTGAAATCTTTACAAACAAATTCAGAGTGATAATACGCTTCAAACCAAAGATATACAGTACACAGACTGCTTTGAAGACTCTTCCTGTTGGAAGCAAACTTGAATTGTTCTGTAATGCCACAGGTGAGCTACGACATATTTAAAGCATAATGCTGATACCAATGTACTTTTATCATTAATCAATCCCACTTTGTTTTCTTAGGTCAGCCTTCACTTTCTATCTTTTGGCGCAAAGATAATATTCTTCTCAACGATACAGATCATATACGCATAGAGAATGGCACCCTGACTATTGAGCAGTTAAACATGTCAGATGCTGGTACATACACCTGTATTGTTCAAAACTCAGTGGGTGTTACTAGCTCACTTGTCTCGCACCTCACAATAAGTCATCCACGCCCCTTAAAACCGATCATAATCAGTGTGAATGATATTTTTTATGACAGAGCAACTTTAAAATGGAGTCAAGTTCCGTATGGTGATCCGGTTTTCAGTTATGATATAGTAGTTAAGGATTTTAATAATGAATACATTTACCCAAACCAGTCTATCCCTTTAACCGCTCTAACTACAATTAATGATAACTCATTCAAGCATATTATAAAAGGATTGGTACCCTTCACTATCTACACTATTTCTATTCAAGCTCAGAACAATGCTGGTAAAAGTAGATTTTCAGAATTCGATCTATTCAGAACAAGTCCTTTTATTCCTTCACCACCTACCATTTATTTACGAAATATAGCACCTTTTAGTGTGGAGATTGATTTTCGCATCCTAGACCAAAGGGATTTAAACGGTCCTTATGAAGGTGTGAACTTTACTGTCAGCTCTTTACAAAATGATTTCTCTAATACAACAGCAATTTTCAAGTCTGGAGCAAATCTAATAATCTCTCACACTCAATACGGTCTTCTCCCATTCCATCGATATACCATCACTGCTAACAGCTATAACGGTGAATACTACAGTAACCGAACATCAGAAAAAAAGTTCACTACATCAGAAGATTCACCCAACTCGCCGCCTACTAATTTATACGTCAACTGCACATCACCTAGCATTTGTACTTTATCATGGAAAGCTCCTATACATTCCAATGGTATTATTACATCTTACACACTCAAGCTTACTATAAACGATGCCAACCTGAGTGGGCCACATTTTGATCCTGTATCGGTCACAAGTGAATCCTACGTCGCAAAAGATCTAAAGCCTTACTCTGTGTATTCTTGGAAGATATTTGCTTCTACAAAAGTAGGCCGCGGTCCTTCCATCATTCACAGATTCAAAACGTCCGAAGGGGTCCCTAGTAGCAGTCCTAAACTAGACGTGCGCACTGTTAACTCAACAGCGATCGCATTAGCATGGCAACCATTAACTGCATTGGAATTGAATGGTGTGTTTCATTACTATCAAATAATCTACACTTACGTTGGTAGTTCAGGTCTGGTTGAGAAGGCACAAATAACGCAGGCTAATAAAATAGAACTCAACGATTTAACACCCTATACGAACTATGGATTTAGGATAAGAGTGAATGCTGGATTTGGTTACGGCCCTTCAAGCCTCATTCCCATATACAAAATTACCGCACCAGCCCTCCCTGAAGCAGTTGTAGGAAATCTAACTGCCACTTCTCACTCGCCAAGTTCGATACTTCTTCAATGGAATCCAGTACCTGAAGCTCTCATACACGCATCAACCGCGAATTACAAAGTAGAGATGAAGACAGGCGTGGAATGGAGCAGGATACAGCAGGTAATTTATCCAGCTAACCGGTACTTGATCAGTGGGCTACTGCCCTACACTTTATACACTTTCAGAGTGCAGCTTTTTAATGAGATAGGATTTGCTCCGTTTTCAGAAGTTAGTACCACAACCCTGCAAACTGATCCAGGTGCACCATCCATTACTGGATCCATTGGCAATGGAGATCCTCTGCGAATCAATCTAATCATCACTCCGACAAACTTAACTACTAATGTTATTCAGTACTTTGTAAAGGCTAACTCACTGGGAAATGCGACAGTGGAAACTTATTCGGTGTCCCCAAGCACTCATGATACAACTTACTTTTCCTACAATGCGACCAGATATATCAATTTCTACCAGTTTAGAGTTTTCGCAAAAACTAACATTGGAAATAGTAGTTCAGCCATTTTATTAATAGAAACTGGAGGGACAATGCCTAGTGAATCTCCAGATGGTTTAGTCGCTCTCCCGCAATCATCTACCAGTGTTTATTTATCTTGGAATGAGATTCCTAGACAGTTTTTGAACGGACATTTAATCGGCTATCAGATAAGATACCGTTCCATTTCTCAAACAGAATGGACCTACTTGAACATGACACAATCAGATTACCGTCATGTAGTGAATCTTGAGATTTTCACCACGTATTCATTCCAAGTCGCTGGTGTTACTGTTGATTCTGGATCTTATTCACTATCTGCCTCGGAGCGTACTCTCCCAGACAGACCTGGAGTTGTGAAGAATGTGCGTCTAATCAGGTCTGAATTCAAACTGTTAGAAATCGAATGGGACCAACCTGACAATCCGAATGGGATCATTTCAAGTTATCGAGTACGAGTGATTGAGGTGTACGCCAATATCTTTACTTCCTACTTGGTTAGGCAGAACAGAATTACGATAAATAAACTCAGTCCGTATACCAAATATACGATTTTAATAGCAGCAACGAATCAGATCTTGACAGGAAATTTTAGTTTACACTTCGATGCGATGACGGCTGAAGACACACCATCAAAACCCTATTTCTCACACGTCATCCGTAAAAGCAGACAATTAACTGTATTCTGGCACTCTCCACAAGACCCGAATGGAATTATTCTAGATTATAAATTATCCTGTATCCGTCAATATTCGCGAATTATAAATAAAAGAATGATCAAAGTATTGCACGAAACTGATGTACACACTTATTCCGCGACCTGCGAAGGACTTATTCCACACAGCGAATACAGGATCAAAATCTCTGCCAGAAACTCTTTCGACTCAAATTGGAATTCCATGTTGACACAAACAGATTTCTTACCTCCTCTTCTCTCAAATATTACGTCATCACCTCAACTTGTAAACAACAATAATAAACACTTATTCACTCTTCCGAAATATTCAGAGATACTTGGAAACATATCTTTTTATCTAGTCGTAGCGATAATATTCGATCCCATTTTAACAAGTGCGGATAATCTTACTACCAACTATTCGCTAACTGACCTGCAAGCGTATTCATCTATTTTTGACACCTCCCAACCTTACCCTTATATAGCTGCCAACCTCACACCCAGCGAGTATAGCGAATTCGAGCTTGGAGATGGAGAGATATATAGTGGCTTCGAGAATGTTGCATTGGCAAAAGGCTATGGTTACGCATTATACGTACTGGCATGTGTGAAATCGATTAATGAGAAGGCCTACCTAGTTACAAGCAGTTCATTATCCCAGCCTATTATTATTTTAAGAGATACACCACTCTCAAATAACTCTTTGGCTGTAATAGCCTCGATAGTTGGCTCCTCCACTGTATTCCTATGTATTCTCATAGGTCTGCTCTTTATATTAGTTTTCGTGTTCTGTGTTCGAGTTAGGTCTAAAAACTCTAAAGACTTGAACATTCCTTATACACGTTGCAACATTGAGTTGAATACAGTGCCATGGTCTGCTAATCTAGACTTCAAGACAATCCCCAAAGGGAGCGATCCTATCACCTACTACCGTAGTGTGATCAATGACCCTCATTTGGATGCTAGGCCCCCTGTGCCAGCTTACATGCTACCCAAAATCCTAGAAAATTTGCTGGAAAATGAGAAACAACGCCTCAGTGAAGAGTACACACATCTAACGCCAATAGACACCTCCACAACTAATACCGCTACCAATGAAGTCAATTCTAAGAAGAATCGCTATTTGAACATTCTGCCTTACGACCATAATAGAATCATGCTTAACAAGCCTGTCTCTGATTATATTAACGCAAGTTTCATTGATAGCGCTGATAAGAAAAACGCCTACATAGCTACACAAGGCCCCACTGAAGTAACGTTGGAAGATTTCTGGCAGATGGTCTATGACCAGCATGTAGAGTGTCTAGTGATGATAACTAAGCTCGAAGAAAACGATGTTGAAAAGTGCATTCAGTATTGGCCTACTGATGGGACTAACTACTATGGGAAACAAGAGGTAACGCTTAACTCCACTGTGTTTTATTGTGACTACATAATACGAGAGCTCACGCTGAGTAGGATCGACTCGAAAGAGTCACGAGTCGTTTATCAATTCCAGTTCACATCATGGCCAGACCATAAAGTGCCCTCACACGCCTTTCCAATGTTAAACTTTATACAACGAGTCCGTCAAACCTTGCAAGCAAAACATGTCAGCACGAATCATCCGCTACTAGTCCACTGCAGTGCCGGCGTAGGGAGGACAGGGACGTTTATCGTGCTTGATTCAATGATAAAACGAATGTTGAATGGAAAGGAAATTGACGTGTTTGGACAGGTTTCGTACTTACGAACTCAGAGAATGTTTATGGTTCAAGGGAAGGACCAATATCTGTTCATTTTCAAAGTTCTCGCGGAATATTTCACCTCGCAGAAGACTATCATTCAACTCTCTGACATAGAACACATCTACTCATCTCTATCAATGCTCATTCCAGATACTCAAATAACGGGTCTTGATTCTGAGTTTTTAAATCTTGAAATTGAATATGATGAAGAAAATTTCACGGCAGCAAATGCCAGTATTAACCAACAGAAAAATAGACAGACTCAGTTGGTCCCACTCGAAATTTCACGCGTTGTTCTGCCTATTCAGAACGAACAGTTCGGTTCTGACTATATTAACGCTAGTTTTATTGATGGTTATATGCATAAGCAGCAATTTATCGCCACGCAAACGCCATTTGGGGAAACAATTAGTGATTTTTGGCGAATGATCTGGCATTACAATTCTAACATAATCGTAATGCTAAACCCTGCATACAACGAACCCGATCCTTGCTACTTCCCTGAGAAATTACAGATGTATGATATCTATCAAATTGAGAAAACTTCTGAACGTTCCAACACAGATTATATCTATCAACAATTTACAATGACGAATCTTAATTCAGGGGAAGTGAGGAATATAAGCCATTTCCAGCATTCATCTTTCTCAGGAGGAAGTGACTGCATATCAGCTAAAGCGCTGTTGTTACTCTGTCAAGAAATTGGCTATATTTATCGGTCTCTGATCCCTAATTGTATTGGCCCGATAACCGTGCATTGTAGAAACGGTAGTGGCACTACTGGCATGTTAATCGCTGTGATGAATTTAATGGAGGAATTGAAAGAATCGAAAAATATGAATATTTTCCAAACTGTGTATTATCTACGCTTACAGCGGCCGTATATGGTAGAAACTGTGGAACAGTATCGAACTGTGTACGAAGCTATTTTGCAGCAAGCTATCACTCATATTGATTTAAACGCAAGCAAGTTGAAAGCGAGAGGTGTGAAAACTTCATTTTCTAATGAAATAACCCCGTCAACGAGTCCAGTCAAAATGTCAACATTCGCAAAGGTAGGCGGCTCGATCAGTTCATGGAGCAGTCTTCAGAACCGTCTTAGTTACACTAACTACCGTAGCAGTCAGATGTCTGCCACTTCCGCTTTCTCTAACCCTGATGAAGTGCTAGAAATATCTTAGTGATTATCACCTTATTTCGTGAATACGCGCTTTTACCCCTCAGCTCTATTCACCTTATATCAGCTCATAAATCAAAACGGGTTCACTTCAAGTTTAAATATTATGCTCAGTATTTGTATATGCAACTTTCCATTGTGTGAAGTAGTTTATTTCCTTAGTTAATTATTAGCCTTCTACCTTGATTAAGTTCTTTAATTTTAATTCGTACTAATATGACCAAATTTGGTCATCAACAATATAGTCGTTACTTGGAAACAGAAATAAAATGACACTATTTGAAGATGACCTACGTGGTTAAACCTGAAAAGCGCTTACGAATTTCTAGAACCCATTTTATTTAGTTTATTTGGAGAATCGATGATTCTGCAAGTCAGTAGGTTTTGTTATACATTTACCTTCAAACTAGGCTTCCATTCATAAGATGCAATATACTTTTGTTCCAATTAATAAGGTTTGAATGTACCTTTCGAGTTTACCAAATAATGATTGGTAAATTAACTGGAAATTATACTAGTCTTCTCCTTTTACTAAATTTGCTTGTTAGACCATATAAAAGTAATTGAAAAGGATGGCTACTCAAATCGAGATGCTGGAGAGCTGGAATCTCGGTTGCAAGGCTATAGAATCCAAAGAATACCCCAAAGCCTTGAAGTACTTCGATAACATTATAGAGAACAGTATTACGCCACCTGCGAACATTTACTATAACAAGAGCATCGTGCATTTCATCTTGGATCAGTTTCCCGATGCGTTAGCTGATCTGGATGTAGCTTTGAGTAAGAACGAGCATATGGCCATTGGGTATTTCCAGAGAGGTATCGTGAATGCAAAAATGCGGAATATAGAAGATGCAATGAAGGACTTTAACAAAACGATGGAGAAAATGCGTGGCAATCTCTTTATCGATTATAAACAACTTGGTATGTGCTTGAAAATTTGGCTAACTTACTCTTCAGTAAATCAATGAAATGTTTTATTTAGGAATGAATTATAAGCTATCACAGATTGAAGTTAAGATCAACTTAGCTTACTGCATTAATGCTAAGGGCAGAGGCCGCGATGCTTTAAACGAACTTCAAAGCGCCGCAGAATTGAACATTCCGATGAAAGTTAAAGTGATCGAGGGTCGTGTTGATCAGTTTAAAACGACTGGAAAAGTATCGCTGCTAATGTTACCCTCGGAAGCTTGTAGCTTCAAACCTCCTCAGAGCAAGGTAGCTGCTGCGGGGCAGAAAAAAGATTTCTTACAGAAGGATAAGGCCAAGGTGTATGTGGAAGGAGAGGACCGATATGTAGTAGAAGATTCTCCACAAGTGCAAGGTTACTAAACACGAATAGATCTTACTAAATCACAGTAGAGTTGTAAAAAATATTCAAGGTATGGGAATTTACTTTTTAGAATACGCGCTAGTAGAAAATAAAATCCACTCTGAGCTAACACTATAGGATACGGGTCCATTTATCCATAGTTAAGTAGGTCTAATCATGTTAAAGTTTAATCAATTTTTAATGTGAATATATAAAGGTGTCACAACTGCTCCTAATGTCAAGCGTCCACCTAAACCAGCTGCTCCTGCTCCCATTCTGGGACAACAGGGTGCCAGCCGCAGGGCCCCACCCCCCATCAAGAAACCTCCCCTTCCTTCCCAAAAGCCGGACCGGCCTCCTCCCCCACCTCTCCGAAAACAAGACTCCAAATTCACTCACTTGATCGTAAAAGTACACTACACATTCACTGTGGCTCTGTACATTGACCCCAATGCGATGATGTTAGACTTGTTCAGGGAGGAAGTAGCTAAGAAACTGTGTGTGAAGCCATACACCATCACTCTCTGGTACAAGCCAGACGGAAAGCTGGTGTGCATCTACGATGAACCAACTCTCAAGCATGCTATGTCCAATCCCAAGGATGGCTATAGGTTGACTGTATGGGCTTTTGAAGAAAAAGGTAGTGCAGTTAGTTATCATAAATTTGACATTCCTAGATCAAATTGATCTCTTATTTTGTGTTTAGGAGTTGAAGGTAAAGACTGCATCTCACTCTATAAGTACAAGGCTATAGAAGAAGGAGACTTGTCATTCAATGCTGGACAAATCATCTCGATTCAGAGTCAAATTAACGAGCATTGGCTTGAGGGAACTATCGGCGAGCTGACAGGAATGTTTCCTCGATCTTATGTCAAGATTGACTAATAGATTAACTATGCAGAATTCTTTTTTGGATTGTTACGAGTTTGTGAATAGGTGTGAAAATTTATTCTTAGATTCTGATAAGTTGTAAAATTATTCAATTACCCACATAATGTAGATATATGTATGACTATTAATAGCTGAGAAACTAATGGCCACATAATTGTGTGAAATGGTTCAATATTAAAAGATTATATTATGCACATTGGAGAATATAACCCCAGCTATCAATGATATTCTAATTATCAGTATTGCGAGTTCAATAAGGGTGAAATGTCAGTGGTCAACGAGTTCATACAGAGCCTGACTCACTACAGACAGGAAGATGACAATATGTGTGCTCAGCACTGCCTCAACGCACTCGTTCAAAATCCTCATTTCGACCCGGTAACGCTGGCAGAGATTGCAATGCAGCTAGATCGGCAAGAGAAAGAGCAGTATCTGGAAGCGGGGATGGATAGTCCGGAATATCTCGCAGCTATGCAGGTTTTTAACTAACTAGCGATATTATTTCAAAAGTTAATTATATCAAAAATGTGAATTTATCAGAATCCAATTCTAGGCAGACTCGCAGAACATGGATGACTCCGGGTTTTTCTCAATCCAGGTGATCACCAAAGCCTTGGGAACCTTCAACCTGAACCTGCTACCCATATCCAGCAAAGACGCGGGGAACGCTTTCTCACAGCCCGAGAAAGAACGTGCATTTATCTGCCATTTCCAACATCACTGGTTTACTATAAGGAAGTTCGGGGAGCAATGGGTTAACCTTAACTCTTACCTCAAACGCCCCTCCCTACACTCAGACACCTACCTCTCCATATACCTCACTCAGCTGGTGCAAGAAGGTTACTCGATATTCGTGGTTAAAGGCGAACTGCCCTACTGCATTGGTGATCAGCTGGCTACTGCTTATGGCCTGCACTCCATTAGTGATGATGGAGGCGAAATTCAACACTCAGTGGATAGAGAAGAAATGCGACAGATCGAAGAGGCAATTCTACAGAGCATGCAAACGAGCAGTCAGCATTCCTCGAAATAATTCAACTTGTTCATACATTGCATATAGTCGTGCTGAATTAGTTGTTGAAACAGGTGTTGAATATTCTATTTGTTTAATGGCTCTTGTAGAATAGTTATTTACAGCTTTAATTAATTCTGAATATAATCATGAATGCTTGAAACAGATTGATATAATACAACTTCATTCAAATATAACTAATCAAGAAATAGAACACTCTCTCAATTTTTATTTTGAAGGAAAATATACCTTCCAATGCTTATGAGCTCCTTTACTGAACATCACATCGAAAGGAAGCCAGAACACTCCATCACTCCCGAACACATCCCCCTCATACTTAACTCCTTCCAAAGACAGTTCCTTTTTACTTGGATTCTTCTCAGAAAATGTGCCATGGACCACCCCAATTGAATGCTCATATTCTTTATACGTGAAACTTTTAGTTGCATGAGGGTCGAGGACTAGCACGTAATGAGTGTGCGTAAACAAAGTGTCAGGTTTAGTGTTAATTTTCGCGTATCCTACTAAAGTATATGCGTAGATTAAGTCATCAATCATAATAGGAAGCGCCTCGTTTTTGAAATGTGTCAGGATTCTCTCAGGCAGTTTGTCGATTTCATTTTTATCACCCCAAATATTTTCCACACGCCCTTTGACACCAAACTGGGACAGATATGTGTGAGCATAGTCAGGATCAATCCATTGTTTCGGTTTTTTGATACCGAGAGATTTCTGAATATCTTTTATGGAAGGAATGCACTCAGGGAGTCCAAGGGTATCTTCTAGCTAAAAGCATTCATACAGTAATCATAATAAAATTATAATCAATTACAATTAGGATATCTGACCTTCATGTCATCCATTTTGCGTACAATACTGTCCTCTGTTTTCCCTCCTTGACTGTTCTCAGCTCGGCTTGTTTTGATTCCACTCAATACTGTCTGTAACGCTCTATAGGCACACCCCCACCCCTCGTCATCCTCATCACAGCAACCATAGTGGTAGAAATCCGTCTCCAAAGCTTGAGTGTACTCTACCAACTCAAACAGTGGACTCTCTCTTGAGGAGAGAGACTTGAAATATTCTGTCATTAACTTCACTAGCCCCCTCACTGGCTCGATTCTTGATAGTATTTTTACATCCGCCATTGTTAAAAACTAAATAATTGCGATTGTTCACACCTAGCAAATCATATTTATAACTTCTTAACACTCTTGTATCTAGACATTGCACGTATATTTCCCATCATAGGCATCCATATATAATTATTATGAACCATTAAACACATAAATAATACTTAATAGATTTAAAGTGTTAGAGTCTGCAAATAACAAATTTGCCTCAAATATTTACTCTCAGAAGTGTGAATAATAGGTTTAATTCTGAAATACGCCATCAACATATCGGGATATGTGTAAGATTATTTTATAGAATTGGAGAGGAATTGGTAGATAAAAAGACATTTCTTTTTGGCAATTTGAAGTTCTTCTCTGCTTTGGCTCTGTGATTGCGATTTTGCTCGTATTTTATAAGACGATCTAAGTAGGACAGAGCCGAATATGTGTGAGATTGCGGTGATGTCCAATTTGTTGTGTGTTATATCCTTTAGCAAGTGTTGGAGGAAGCGAATGATGTAGCGGAATGCTGCCTTGTGTGCCTCTGGAAATTCTTTAAATAGAACCTAATTAAAATCATATTTTAGAACAGCGATGACATAGATCCTTAAATCTATTTTGTAGGTTGAACATGTGTGAAAATTGAAATATTTCGACTGTGCTACTCTACCTGTTTGCAGATGATAAAGCTAGAGCTAGCTTCTAAGCATTTGGGTTGTAAGTGGAATGGTATGACAGGATTCTCCAGAGCTGCTAGGAATGAGATGAGACACGCGGCTACGGAGTGGACACTCCCCGAGAGGGGATTTCCGGTGTCCAAGTTCTCTCTGATGCTGTCCATTTCCCATTTCAGGCCCCGTTCCTAGAATTTTTAAGTTCGGAATAAATCTAAAAACTTCTAGGCGAATACGATCTATCATATTCTTAAATATAATTACCTGGAAGAGGTTTTCTGTTTTATCTCCACGCTCTTTCAAGTACTCGACCATAGCCACTAGTTCCTGTGGCAACTCAACCTTATCATCTTCTATTAAAGACTGTCGACATCTCGTGGTGCTCTGTTTTATGGTTATAGGCTCTCCTATGTCTATGAGATCACCGGTGGGCACTTGTACTTGGAAGAAAGGGACTCGTAAATGACTTAAGTATTCGAGAGATGAGCCGAAACATGAAGCGATATAGGTCCCTATTTAGATTGAAAATGTAAATTTCTGTAGGTCTTTTTACACCCTTAAAAAATAAACCTTGTATTGTGATGAAAAAATCTTTGCCCCCTTCAAGGTGTAGAATGAGTATATCTTCTAACTTTTTGTTTTTATTGAAAGTCCAAGCCAAGTCCTCTTCAATCTCGATGGTAAACTGAATTTCGATGCTCTCCTTTGGGTTTATCACACTCATCTCGGGACTGATTGTGAGCCAAGATTTGCATATTTCCGTCTCGTCTATTTTCGGTATGAACGAGAGAGACACTGTGTTTTGTCCCACGTTTTTAACTGTAATGCCTTTTGTTACTGGCTTTGCAAAGTGGATTTCGTGAAATTTAGGCGACTAAAATAGTTCAAAATTCAAATTGAATGTTACTATCGGCTAAAGCTAAAATAACTATGTGCTCACCAGTTCATTAATCTCTACTTGTGGTAAATATTCATTTTCTTCTTTGTCTAATAACCAGCAAATGTCTTCAAATACCTTTCTCTCCTTTTCATCATCGATTACTTTAATTCCAACCTATGAGTAGACAGGTTTAACAATTTATATTTATGAGGAATAGCTTTATTGTCCGTTAGATGGCGACTAACACCATTTCAGATGATGCCACTCCCCACCTAGCTCACCCTATAAACGTGTTAATATCAGGGACGCCTGGAGTAGGAAAGTCTACACACGCGGCAGAACTTTCAACACGATTGGGGCTCAAGTATATCAACATTAACGAAATAGCAAATGAACGGAATTTGTATGAAGGTTGGGATTCAGAATTGGAGAGCAAAATACTGGACGAAGAGACACTTTTAGAAGAAATCACTGCTGATATCAAGAAAGGAGGCTGTGTTGTAGATTACCATAGTTGTGATCTATTCCCTAAATCCTGGTTCCACGGAGTTTTTGTGCTAAGAACTGACAATACGATTCTATACGACCGTCTGGCGAAGAGAGGATATAACGAAGTGAAGATGAAAAATAATATTGAATGCGAAATATTTCAGGAGTTACTAGAGGAAGCAAGGGAACACTTCGGACTGGAAAAGGTGACTGAGCTATTTAGTAATCACCCTGATGACATTGACAAGAATCTAGATGTCATGACTGGGGTGGTGAAAGGGCTCGCATTACAGAAGTTAGATTGAATACTTTTAGTTTTTGATAGTTACGAGTGCTTTCTATATACTTTCAGTCCATACTTTTATTTCCAAAGTTTTTTTTTGCATCCTCTTAAAAAAATTGATATGATTGCATTAGATAAAACGTATGCTGAATATGAGAGAGAAAATTGGTATGAAAATCAAAAGATATCGTTTGCTACTCTTAGTCATTTTAATTATATCAGCTCTGCCGACAATAAACTATTTCCTAACATCAAATGCAAACAACCGTTTAACTTCACGTCATGCGGTGCTCGTAACAGGTGCCGCAGGGTTCGTGGGGTCGCATTTAAGCGCGGAATTGTTGAAGAAAGGCAGTGTAGTGTATGGAATGGATAACCTGTCCACTGGACAGAAAATGAATGTGCAGTGGTTACAATCCATGGAGAACTTCTATTTCATTGAACAAGATGTAGTGGATATGAAAATGTACAATTTTATCAGATTGGACCAAATATACCATCTCGCTTCCCCAGCTTCTCCGAAGGCCTACTTCAAGAACCCAATTCGTACGTCAATGATATTAAAACACGAGTTTTAGCATTAGTAAGACTGAGCAATTTCTTTCATAGAAACCTACCGTGCTAATACAATCGGTACTAACAACATGATAGACTTAGCTCGAAAGCACAACGCTCGTATTCTCTTCGCTTCAACATCAGAAGTGTACGGAGACGCACAAATGCATCCGCAGCCAGAGAGCTATTGGGGGAACGTGAATACATTCGGACCGAGAGCTTGCTACGATGAGTCTAAACGCATGGGAGAGACGATATGCTACATGGCACAAGAGGAGTATGGAGTCGATGCTAAGATTGCGAGGATATTTAATACATACGGACCACGGATGCACCCGAATGATGGTAGAGTTGTCACGAACTTCATTCTGCAAGGACTTAATGGTAGGATACATTGCATTAAAGTAAATCATTGAAATATACATATACTATATAGGGTAGTATTGAAAAATGTTACTTTTTTTCTGTGAAAATTTGCGTTGCTGATCATTATTTAATTGATTGTAAATTCTCCTAATTATTATAACTCATAGGGAAACCGATTTCCATATATGGTAATGGCACGAATACAAGATCTTTCCTCTACATCTCGGACCTGGTAATAGGACTGATGCGACTGATGGAAAGCGATGTGAACTATCCCATCAACATCGGTCATCCTAGTGAAGAGCATAGTATGTCGGAAGTCGCGAATCTCATACAAAGATTGCTAGAAGAACTTGAGATCAAGAGAACAGAAATTATATACACATCAGCACGGAAAGATGATCCCATCAGACGAAGACCAGACATATCCAAAGCGGAGGAGGTACTAGACTGGAGACCGACAGTTAGCTTTGAAGAGGGATTGAGAAAAACTATTAATTATTATAGGAGGAACTATTTCTGAACATATTTATAATGTTCCATCCAATATTTCAATCTTTAAATTCTGACACATTTTGTATAATTAATCGTTCCAATTCACTTCGACTATATTATGGAATTTTATATGGTATTTTAAAAGAATTAGAATTGAATACCTCGAAGTAAGCGGACACAGGTTTATGGTCGCTGATCTTAATGTGAGGATGGCTCCTGTACTCTAGCAGTCCGATGTGAGACCCTCTCCACAGGATGCGGTCACACCAAGCAGGAGGTCTGTGCTTCTCACTGGAATCCCATTCATCCGTGCCTGGATTGTACTTGTATGTAGGCTTGAAAGAAAGAGGAGCCTCGAAAAAATCCTATAAAAATCGCATTTAAATCATATATAAATAATACAATACGAAAGAATACTCTAACTCACACTAAATACTCTATCTTTCTCAATTTCGATACGGAGCTGGTCATATTCGAACAGAGCTTCAAATTGTTCTTTCGCAATCAAATCTTTTAAAGTTTCAACAGTAACATCAGGAGTATTAATCAATCTAAGTTAATACACGAACGTAAAAACAAGTAAAAACAGATCACATAAATATTATAAATTTACCTGTAATTAAGATCTCCCAGCCAGACTATGATATCATGACCTACTATCCCCTTTGGCCTCATCAGATTAGTGAAATAGGTTTTAGCTAGAATATCATTGAAGTCTTGGTTACGTCTCTCTACTTCTGTAGTATGTGCTGCCAGGTGCGAATTGACGAAACAAATCTCTGTGTGATGAATTCTGAAGCGAATACTAACACCACCTTTATTCCCCTATATGGTCACGCACTGAAAACAGGCTGTACTGTAACTAAGTGTTAGGTTAGGACGGTGCACTTACGATTATGCCGAGAACGCCAGTTGCTACGCTATCTGAGTCCACTTCAGAAATGCGCTGTGCTAGACTGCCCTTACAGTACACGAGCAGGTACACACCCACCATTCGCACTGCTCGCACGCACTTGTACGTGCCCACAACGCGTAGACACACCTCGATCGCTTCCTTCCACTCTTCTTCCATCTTATTACCGCCACTCGTCATAATGGCCTCTGCACTCAAGTCCAGTTCCTATCATATAACAATGTTCTTTTACCATATATGGTCATGCCATCGTTATAATTTCAGGTCTTTAACCATGATGTATTTCAAAATGTGAAATTTTCTACTAACCTGGAATCCAATGACGTACAAATCCGGTATCTTGTTATTCTCGGGAATAGCTCCTAGCCAATTCCTCAGATGAGGAGGTGTTGATCTTCCATTAACATTGAAGGTAGTCACGAATACAAAGTAGGACTCCTGGTATGTGAACTCATCGTGTCTGGCCCGCATCTTTGCGTAGACAACCTGGTGTGGAAGCGAGTGTAACTCTAACACGTATCGAGTGTAAAGGTCTGTTTTTAGTATGTTTTCATTTATCCACTTCAACCACGCAGCAGTATCGGGCGTATATCCCCCTCTGGTCCACTGGGGGACAAGGGGCTCGCTCTTACTACGATCATGGACCTCCTGCGTACAAAATTGAATTACCCTCAACTTGTGCATCGCAATATTAAAATATAAAAAATTTAATATTAAGAATTCGAAAATTTCACATGAAAATATTTATAAAAAGATATCTATACTTGTGCGTTAAGTTCTAACGTGGTTCTTAATTTATCCAATTACCCCGATTCAAAGAATTTTGCGATTCAAGGATAATCTCACTTATGAATGGGCATGCCTAATTTCCGGGACGGGACGGAACCATCAGGTACCTAATTTCCGGGACGGGACGAGTCAAGATGCCTAATCTCCGGGACGGGACAGAAAAGGTACCTAATTTCCGGGACGGGGCGGGTTAAGATACCTAATTTCCGGGACGGGGCGGGTTAAGATACCTAATTTCCGGGACGGGATCCCGTCCCGTCCCGGAAATTAGGCATGCCCATCTCACTTATGAATTGATAGTCTAACTGACTCTTTCTCTAAGGCTTGCAGTCATCCTCCTCCTATCCTGGTCCGCTAGCTGAAGTGGTCCTTTACTGATAACTTTCTGTGGTTCCGGGTGAGGGTGTGTCGGCAACCAGCTGTCTTGAATTGAGCGGATTGCATATCCAATTGATTGAAACTAGATTCAAAAAGACGAGTAACTTCTTGTTAAAATTCCTAAAATTCGTTAGTGTTGTTTCAGTTGTACCTTCCCTTTTCCTTTCTGCTTCGTCTGGCTATCGTTAGCTCGCTTTCCAATTGTTTGCGTAACATCACAATCTTCAAACTGTACAGTTCCTTCTTCTACGTACTGGCTGTCTTCTATCTGATTGCCTACGGCTCCTTCGCTGTCAAAATTATCCGCAGAAGCGGACTTGTTTAACTGCTTCAATTCCAGATGTATGCCCTTCTCATTCTCCATTGGATTCACGTAGAATCTGCTTTTTACCTTTAGTAAAAACAGGTTTATTACTGTTAACCATATGATGGACAGTTTCAGAAACATTGAATTTATACTCTCGAAGAGAACATTTTGTTTCGATGTAGAGCCTATCAATTATTCCCGATTCTATTACATCATCTCAAGTGTCTCCGAAGTTCTAATCGACTAAGATCAGGGCCCTCCTGTCTAGATCTATAAAGAAATTCGCTTACCACTTTGTGATGCGGACTTGTATGATGGTTGGAGCTAGTGGAGGAAGATAATGAGCTGGTCATTCTCAAATCGGAATCCGATTGGGAACTCCGTTCATTTATAGCTGATACTTCATGCGTTCCCCCTCCGTTACAATGAAGTGAATGAGGTGATAGGACAGATCCAACGTCTGTGTAGAATGTGGTGAAACTAGAAGTGAGTCCTTTATCATCAACGGACTAGAAGAGGTAGTTGATTAAATCGCACACTTGGTTACAATGCACACTAAATTCACCTTTTTCTTGATTTTCTTAAATTGATCCTTAGGAATTTTTGTAAGATTGGTATCACTCCTACTCTTTGCTCTCCTTCTATCAAGGGATGGACTGAGGCGAGTGCTTCTGGGCATTTTCAAGAGAGCATTTGGATCCTCTAAGAATTCAAGTTCTGTTTTAGTGAGGTCTAAATGGGTCCCCCTTCTTGGAGACCCATTTTTGTCTTTGAGAGAACTCTTCAGATCCATAAAAGGCCCATGAGGAGGTGAAGACGAATTTTCCAGTTCAATTAATGGCGTAGAGATACTGCCTTCGCCTGAGCTTGAATCCAATACTGAATTCTAGAAAAAAATTTGTAAATTATATACTCTCTTAATGATAGAAAAGCTTATGCGGAGTTCGTCACTACTCTCATACCCTTGCTACTTCATGGGGGAAGGTATCAGCGATGAGTTTGGTGTAGTGAGTGAGCCAGTCGAATGTCTGTGTGCGCCCACGAGAGTTGTGAATAGCAATTTTTACTTTCTGCAATACCTCCATCAGCGATACACTGAATGGAACGAGAAGCGAGAGAACTGGAACAGAACCAACTGGAAGTAAATAATTTAATAAATAATAGTGATTCGTTATATAGTGACAGAGTAGGAGTTTGAGTGGAAGTTAAGATGCTGAGCTGTTGAAAGCATTAACTGTTCAGACACATACTTACTTGTAATATATATTCCAACTTCGCTCTCTTCCACCATCGATGCTCTTTTCCTGTCGCGTGCTTGCTGCTGCATATCTACATCCGGTTTGATGGGTATAATTTGCTCTAGCACTAGCAGCTCCGCCCCTGTGCCTGCTCTCTGTAGTTGCTCTTCAGATGTACCGGGACAGAACAGGAATAGAGCATTCTCGGATCCTGAGTTTATGAGAGCCAGTGCTTTCATTTTTCCCATCTCTATAGAGTGAAGGGCAAAATATAAGAAGTGCGAGACTATCTTGTGATTAATCGGGAAAGTCTTTACGAGTGTATATAACAAAATCGTGAGATTAATAGAACTTTCATTCATGGTCTAGAATGTCCATGTTTTTCTTTTACTCACCATCTTGTAGTACGTGCATGCATCTTATACTTTGGATACAAACTTCAGGCCTTCTAACAATTTTCTTGACGTCTTGTGTGAACTTATCTTCTCCGATACTAGGATGTGGTTTGATTCCCAATGAGACCAGGCTAGCTAAAGGTGCTTGCTCTTCGACGATATTGCTCATAATAAAAAGTTAGATAGAACTAGAAAACAATCAACAAAAAAATAAATATTTTATTTTCTCGATATAGTATATAGTTTAGTTGTAAGTCAATTTCGGCAGATTAATAAAAACAGCTGTGTGAGTGAATAGTTCTACCCTAGCGATGGAATCCTTGTCAAGTATAGCGACTTATAAAAAGTATTAATTATAAGGTTTTCTACATCGATTCATAAATGGTTAGTTCAAACTTGTTTCACGAATCGACAAATTATGAATGTGAACTCTTACATCAAAGTTACATTTTCGTCAATAATTTTTTTCCAGATAAACCCGAAAATTTGATTTTTTTGCCGAAAGATAATACGTATTACACAATTTGAATTGAACGATGTTGATCTATACAGTAATGTCAAGTTTTTACTAATCTAAAGGGAGCCTCGCATAATTATAAAGCCAGTATTACATATGACTATAGATGCATATCATCGTTTTAATTATCCAGCTAGATTAGCTAGATTATCATTACTCAAATTAAATGGCTTATTTAAATGGTTTTAGAGGGAGAAATGGTAGAAATATTGCTTAGTCTGTCCAATGAATTAATAAATACCTCGGGACGGGAAATACTTATATGTTTTTAGATTGTACTAGATAACACAGCTGTCAATTTCGAATGGGTTCCGTCTTGTTCATCATTCTCAAATATACTTTCTACGTCTGCAACCTGATCATCTTAATGATGGGCGGCCTACTGCTGCTGCTTGGGATTTACGCTAGAGCTCTCACACCCACCATACCAGACCCAATAATTTCGCTGCTGAACCCAGGCAATCTCATCATTGCTTTTAGTGTGTTAAATATATTATTTGCTCTTATCGGAACTTTAGGTAAGTGAATAGGGAAGTTTTGTGTCTACTGTTTATTACTAATTTCATAATATTTATTGAAAGGTTCTGTGAGAGAAAATTCTATGTTATTGGGAATCTACAGTGGAACGATCGTGCTTTTGATTATACTCGAAATTGGACTCATTCTATTCGTTTATTTGGGAAAAGGAACATTTGAGGATCTGATTAATGGTGCAATTTTGAAACTGATCGAGAACTACAGAACTTTCTCAGACTTGAGGGTGGCTGTGGACTTGGTACAGAATTCATTGTCTTGTTGCGGGTCTAGAAACAAAGATGATTGGGATAGAAATAGATATTTCAATTGTAATTTTACAGGTAATGTGTTTGGATTTCATCCTCAAACTAATTGCATATGACAAACTCTCTTTAGGTATCTCAGCGTGTGGAGTTCCAACATCCTGTTGTCTAATGGAATTACAAATTAATTCTCAATGTGGTTATCTGGCTCGAAATTTAAATTTCCCATCCCGTGCTGCGAATATCCATAGCAGAGGATGTATCGAAGGGTTTGGGAGCTTACTAACTGATAATTTCAACGTTTTAGTCGGCTCTCTCAGTGGTGTGTTTCTCCTGGAGATTGCTGTGATCTGTTTCTCCCTCTGGCTGATAGCGGAGGTGAAGAAGAAAAGAAATCGCGTATCCTTTTCCAATGAAGAAGTTCTTATAAACCATAATACAGATCACACTGAGACTGACTGGGATATCGTTGCAGTAGACCTATAAATTTATAATATTTCATTTTTAACTATTTATTTTTTCTGTATTTTTATATCACTTAGTTCTTTTTTAGTTTTTCTATGAAAGATTACGTACTCAAGGTAAGGTAATGCTGAAAATCTCATTTCAAATTCGTAATCTACTTGAAATTTTTGAAACTTAGTGATTCAAATAATGTATTACGAATTTGAAATTCAGCATTCCTTACACGGTGAGTACATAATCTTTCATGGTGGTCGAATATCTTTGTCCGGGTACTGTATATATATTTAATTTTAATATAACTCTTTATTATAACTAGTAATTAGCCATGGAGCTCCTCTTCTATACTTTCAAGTTTCTCAGTTGGCTACTCAACTTCATCCTTATGATTATTGGAGGTGCCATTCTCGGTATAGGGATATATGCACTGATAGAGACGCGTAAGTAATTTCTGTATTAACTAAAGCCAGACTTGATCATTATAATTATAATTCTTGTTTATGACAGGTCGATTTGGAAGTGTGATAAGCTCATCTCCCATCGTCACAGAACCTGCGGTCATGTTTATAATCCTTGGTTCCATAATGCTTTTTTTGAGCATTCTTGGCCTGATCGGGACTCTGAGAGAGATCCGCATATTTCTCTTTGTGTATGCTGTGATCATCAGTCTTGTGCTGTTAGCAGAGCTTGGAATGGTCGGATATTTGGTGTATAGCTTCACTCAGAATAGAGACACATTCAATTCTGAAATTGGGAGTAGTCTATCTGTGTATATTGAGAGATATCGGGATGACTCAGATCTGAGAGCTCTGTTAGACTTGGTCCAGACTGGGTTAGGCTGTTGTGGGATCAATGATCCAAGCGATTGGGACGATAACAGGTACGTATTTAAACTTTTTAATGATATATCAACTAAAGATATTTTATATTAACAAATCTCATTTAAATTTCATCGAATTTCCAGATACTTCAACTGCACTGCTCCTGGAATAGAGGCATGTGGTGTCCCTCTTTCATGTTGTCTAACCGAGCTGCAAATAAATACACAGTGTGGGTATCAGGTTAGAAAGCCAGATCAGACCGCAAGACTAACAAATATTAATAATATCGGCTGTATAGAGAAGTTTACTAGCTTCATTGTTAACAATGCCATCCTGCTTGGATCAGTTGCAGGTGCCCTCTTGCTGGTCCAAATATTTGCAATCGTACTAGCTTTAAGTCTTGCTTTTGATATCCCAACCGTCCGAAAGGTAAGCAATCTTTCATACAGAATAGAAATAATATTCTACCTCACTTGTCTCTTGTATTTTTTTTGTGTTTGTTTATAGAAACGGAAGGACAAGAAGAAAAAACGAGAGAGGCAATACCGTTGAAACATTTCATTGGAACTCTAATGACTTATTATACTTAGCATTTTATCACTTCGACACTTCTATCATTTTATACAAATATTCTATTTATTTATAATGCTCTTTCTTAAACTATCATTTGGTATAAAAGTCAGATAATTTTACTTGTCGATTAACTGAAAGATTTTATTTCGTTTTCTAATGCTGTTTTAAGATGTTTAGAACTTTTTGCGAAACATTTTTTAAAAATTTACGTCCGCACATCCGATATGTTGCTACATACAAACAAGGCTATTCTCCCACTCCAGACACAAGGGAATATTTTTACTATGTAAATCACCAAGGTCAGGTAATTATATCACCAACGCACATACAACTATGATTATAATAAAACGTGTTTTGATCTCATTAACATTTTGTAGCTATTTCTAGATGATGTGAGAGTGAAGAATTTTATTACAGCTTTTAAAGGTGTATTTATATTATGATTTTTAAGTTCTATATAAAACGAACGCTTAAAATATACTGATAATTATAGATGAAAAGTTCCTCTCTCTTCTCTTCTCTCGGTTGAAAGCGAATTCCACATTTCGCTGGCAAAAGGAGTTCCGCTTCCTCTATATTTGCGCTGGAGAGAATAACTACATCCGCTGCGATGATCTTCCCATAGTCTACACCCAACTCTACACACAAACCGCTAACGAACCCCTTTCACTCGTGGATCTACAAGATCTCTCACAGTTCAGTCCGAGTGAGAAGTACTTCCTTGCTTATGGCAGTTATAAGGGACGATTGAGAGTGAACTTTGACCCGAGTTCGTTATGCATGCACCCTGGGAATGGCCGTCTTTACCACACGGGGCCCCAGAGAGCTGGCGGAGTAGGATTAGTTAAGTCTGCCTTGGCTGATGAGTTGAGCCGATTCTTCGTTTATAAAGGAGATTCCAAGTCTCCTACACACTTCCAATTCACTCCTGATCAAATGGTTTCTCTTACGCAAGAAGTTATACCTAGAATTTCTGATTTCAGTTCTTCTGTTTGAGACATTATTCTTCATTTTTTTCTGAAAATAAAAGTACGTAATTGTAAAATCAAAGTTGCTTCGTTTCCCAGTTAATTCAACAAATTGAAATTTGACACTACATTTTATTCGATCTGCCGAGATATTATTGGCATCCTCACTCTTTTACACTTTGTTGTGCAATGAGAGATGGAATGCAATATTCCAAACAAACAGCAACTGAAACTGAAGCCAGAGAATAGTTCCAATCGAATAGGTCGATACACACACTTATATAACTTCGTGTTTACAGTTTACAGTTTACAATATTCTATTCACTTGATTTCTATTTGTTTCACAAAGGCTAGTTTAGTGCGATAGAACATGGCGCAACCTGAGGATAGCGCCGCAACGAATGGAGTCCCCAATGGTACGGAAAAACTCCATCGTCCCTCAGTCATACTGGAGAATCAGGTCCTCACGGATGAAGATACCCCTAGCGACCCTCTAACTACTTCTGCACGCTTGGGGAAGACTCCGAATACTCGTAAACACACCAAACGTGGTCAAGTCAAGAAGGCTAGGATGTCCAATGCTCAAGAAATGGTGCGCGAAAAAATGGTGAGTTGCAGATAAATTGCAAATTTGATGAATTGATTGCATTACGATTTTGCATTTCAGAGAAAGGAACAGGAGTATCGAGAAGAGAAACTAAGTCAGCTGGATAATAGGCACAATTTTGTCCTTGAAAATGTTGCTACTCGCCTCGATTTGCCATTTGATGAAGTGGTGGAGAGTATCCTAAATGGAGATCAGGTAAAATTCCATGAATTATTTGCATTGAACGATGTTTCTGGAGATTTTTATACGTTTTCTCAGATTGAAATGATGACCAAGTTCTTTCAGCCTGGTGGTTCAAAACTGATGTTTTTCTACGATCCAAATGTGCCTGAAAGCAAGGAAGATTTTGGGGAAGGTTAGCTATGATAATGCAATACGTAACTTGATACAATACAACATTTAAATTAATTAAAATCGATTTTATCGAGACTCTTATTAGGTGCTTTTTGCCCCATGCCTGATCATCTGAACCGTCATGTTGTCATCCAGGGAAAAGGTGCAGTCCCCAATGCACCTAAAATTTACATTTCTGACGGTACCGCACACGCATATACCGGTTCCTGTATCTTCTTTCTCCGATTAAACCCGGCAAAGCCAATCAGTGCTGCTAACATAGCACAAGAGCTTCTATTCGGCAGTTTGCTATCTGAGAAGGAAGCTATGCTCGGAGCGATTGAGAATTTGCTGAGTCAGACTTTTATTCCCGCGATTGAGCAGCAGAACTTCGGGAGTGCCGTCCCGGGGCAGGTTGAGGACCGAAACGGGAATGGAAACGGAACTGGAGACACGATAAAGCAAGAATTCCTGGGTAAATCTAAAAAAAAAATGTAAATTCTAACTGCTATTAACCACATCCATTTAAGATTTTTTTGTCGCAAATGAATTCCTCACAAAGTGGGATATAAGTTGTACTGCCTGGATATTTGAGGATAGTTATACCGGTTTTCGCGGTTTATACGAAAATTCATACTTTCCTGCATATTTTAGCTTCTTTTTTTATGGCATTATCCTCTCTGATTTTAGCTCGTCTCAACAGCTTCACTGGAGCTCTTCAGAACGCTAAAGCCAGCTTGAACATGTCAGTGAAGTTGAAGTTAGACTGTGGTGGTACAGACCTGAGTAAGCTGAAGAGTCTAGAGGATTACCTCGAGCTAGCCTCGAACAGTGAAGATCTAGCTAAGCTAGAAACTGCATTCTCGAACTGGTTATCTTCCATCGAGCAGATTCTTACTGAATCTCGGCAGATGAGGAAAGAAGCAGATAATATCGGGCCGAGAGCTGAGCTAGACCACTGGAAACAGAGATTGGCCATGTTTGACTCTCTCACTGATCAGATTAGAATGCCACAAAGCAAGGCGCTTATCGCAGTTATGGTGGCTGCAAAGTCAAAACTAATAAAAGTATGGTTGTTAGGGATTTTATGCCATATTTCCATCTTCCATAAGTTAATCAACTTCTATCATAGGAGTGGCAACGTACTGATAAGATGATCACAGATATGACGAATGAAGCTAAGGACAGTGTGCGATTTCTATACACGTTAGAGAAATACTATGAACCATTGTACAAGAACAGTCCGGTGAGTTCCCATCTTGTTGAGGTGTAAATGTGTTCATCCAATTTTACGAATGTTGTATTTACAAGACTGCAATGATCGACTGCTTGCCTGGTCTCATTAACGCTATCCGTATGATAAACTCACACTCACGTTGGTTCAACACGCCGCGTAGAATTACGTCACTCTTCGTCAAGACAACCAACCAAATGGTAACTTCCTGTCGAGAGTATATCACTGAGAATGGGCACAAAGATGTAAGAACTTAGATAGTTGTATTCTATAAAGCATTTCAAGGTGTGACGATCTCAATTTGTTATTAGATGTGGGATCTGGAGAACTCAGTAGCCGAGTCCCGTCTTCATGAGTGTATAAAGCTGAATGACGAGTATCAAAAGGCTTTCCATCTGACTAAAAAAAAGCTTGAAGAGCTCCCTGATGAAAAACCTTTTGATTTATCAGAGATGTATATATTTGGAAAATTCAACAACTTCTGTATAAGGTACTGCTTAATGTGAATTCAATGTCCAAACTCTACTGAAAAATTGGGGGAGACACCTGTTTATATCCCAACAATGTGAGATTAAAGTACAGCAATTTGCGGGATTTCTTTCTATCCGCCATTAGGTTGAAACATATCTTGGATGTTTTCACAATCCTGAACACATACTCCACCTTGTCCCTCTCTAACATTGAGGGGCTGGAGCAACTGAACTCCAGGTTCCAACTAGCTGCTAACACGATCATGAAGAAGCCGTACGATGTGCTGGAGTATAGGAAAAAAGAATTTGCTGAAGATTACGATGAATTCAAAAGACAAGTTAAAGATGTCCAGGTTTGTTTCTTCTATTTTACCTTAATAAAGTATAGAGCATTTCTCCATAAGCTTGTTACATTGAATTGCATTTTGACTTGAAAAATATGGAATATTTCCACGAAAATTACATTTGCACCTATTCCAGGTCCAAATTCAAAATCTGCTCGATACATTCTGTTCAGAGGTCCAGTCCACTGAGGGTATCATACAGGTCCTGGGGAGATTCGCACGTCTCCAACTGCCTGAAATGAAGCTGAAGGAGAAATTTGAATACACTATATCTCTGTACCAAAAAGATCTAGATAGGATACAGGAGCAGTACAATTCAAACAGGTACAAATGTATATAAAAGCGATTAGGAGCACCAGTGATTTTGCTCAAAATATTAAACTTCTCCAACTGTAGACATTCTCCCCCACTTGCTCGTGACATGCCGCCCATTGCCGGCAAGGTCCACTGGGTCAGGCACCTGTACCGATGGATAACCCGTCCCATCGAGCTGCTGTTCCAGCTAGCTCCCGACTGCATGAAGTCCCCAGCTGGCCGTAAGGTCACCTCTCAATACAACAAGCTCGCACAGGTGTTCGTAGCTTATGAAGTGATGTACTATCAGGCTTGGCTCAAACAGGTAATTTGTGAACTCATCCAAATATTACACTCACTTTCTTATTTGATCTTTCTTATTTGATGTCTCATATTAGATCCAAGTTGCGCTGGGTGGATTGAACGCATCCATCTTGGTCAGGCATCCAGAAACGGGGGAGATATTCGCTAACTTTGACCTAAGTCTGCTTGAGTTGATAAGAGAAACTCAGTGTATGCAGCATCTCAAGTTAGAGATTCCGACGAATGTGCTTATTTTCACTTCATCGGGATCCAAATTCAAGAAAGATTACAATGCCGTCCTAGTAAGTTGCAAACTTTTATTAAATGCTAGCATCTTCAAGTATTTTTTCAGGGCAGAATATTTGCATTTTGAGTTCACTCTGGTTACTTTATACGTATATAATGCTATTAACTTTTAGATGCTTCTAAAAGAGAGCAAACGCATCAGTAACAAAGCCATCCCCATATTCGAACCTCTAATCCAACCACACAAAAAATTGGTTGAGGAATCAATGGAACCAGGGTTTATCAAGCTAACATGGACTTCTCTAAACATTGAGCATTTCGTATACTGCGTAACTCAGGCACTGAACAGATATGAACTTCTCGTGGACGAGACGAATAGCATATATACAAATAGGATTGAATGTGCTTTTACTGAAATGGCTCATATTGAATTCTGCGACTTGAACGTTGAGAAACATCTCACGACTCAAGAGTTCTTACAAACCACGAAGGTAAATGGTTAATACTTTTTTTTTACATTGGTCTGTGTATTTATCAAGTAATTGATGTTGTAGGGATTTTGTGATGCAGCCAGCTTGAAACTAGATAATTTGAGTAGAAAGGTGGAAATAGCTTCTATTGAGCTGATCAACCTCCTGCTGGATTTAGATGATAAACTTTCTGAAGAGGAAATATTAGTGTTTGAATCACAGCACACTAGAATGACTACAACGACATCTGGGAGGTAATTTCAATCTTGCATTCATACCAGATCATATCACAGAAATCAGAAATGATATTCTACACATGCTATTTTGTATAGACGTCATTCGTTGCTCGCTGGTGGTATGGCGAAATCAGTCAGTGTGCAAAGTATCAATACCCCTGGTGGCCCCCCTCCCCCTTCTAGCGCCAAACACAAAGAGACAGCTATACAGCGGAAATATGATCAACGAGCTGAGATGAAGCAGTTGGCGTCTGATCTAACAGGTAATGCTCACAGCTTACAATTATAAATCTATAGCATTCTTACACGCATGCAATTGCTGTGTAGGAGCATTGATGCAGCAGAATTTAGAATCGTTAATCCGCGTTTTGAAGAATAACATCGAAGCACTGAAGCGTCGCGTCGTGATCCCAACCCTTCACTACGAGGACATTGTACAGAGTAAGCTTAGACAGGTTCCTCTGTTCCATGTGGACGTGAACCTTGCGATCCCGAATATAAACCTTACTCCGACGCTAGACGAGGTCCAACAAGCTGTTAACAATACCCTACAGCTGTTCCTACAGGTACATTAGTATCTTCAGCCTCTTGAAATCGATTCAGTGGTCTTAGTCAAATCTCTATACTAGGTTTTCAAAGGCGTACCTATATGGAGCATTAGTAGGTCGGATCCAATCGAATCGAAACCCGCGATGCTCCGTTCTACCTCGAGTGTTGGAAGTAAGAAGGGCAGAACTTACTATTACTACATGTCAGAGAACAAGGACATTTCTAAAAGTCTCTCCTATCTCAGCACTTCGATAAACTCGATGAAGGATATGGTTATCCATGCTCTCAAACCGTTTAATCGTTACGAGAGAGTTTGGAAGGTAGATAGAGAGGCCATGATTCAAGAGTTCTTAGAGCAATCTCCTTGCGTGAACGAGTTTCGACTCGAAATCAATGACTACCTGGATTTAGGTTCACAAGTCTCAGGTAATTTAGTAATAAATATGATAGTAATGCAGAATTTCGTTTATTGCAATCCATTCACGGATTTTAACAATCAAATTGAAGATGTAAAGATTTTGAAAATAATCTAGGAGAACAAGAAATGCTTAGCTTAGGGCCTCTCGCCCTTTACACAGAAAATATCAAGACAGCTTTAGAAGCGGAAGCTAAGGCTTGGTTGTTATTATTCGCGAGACACTTGAGTGAAAAATATAATAAAATGATGAACTCACTGCTGAAGTCGATGGAGGATTGGTCCACACAGCTATCGAGACCTATAAAAGATCTTGATGACATCAGGGCCAGTATGACCTGCTTGAAGACGATACGAGACAATGAGATTACTGTGGATATGGAGATAACTCCAATTGAAGTAAATATTCTTCTTCTTTTCCGTTTATTTTCACAGTTTTGATATGACTCCATAATAGGAGAGTTATGCGCTACTGCAAAGGCACAATCTTCCAGTGGAAAGAGAAGAAGTAGAGCTTGTCGATACGCTCAGATACACCTGGAATAAACTACTAGCTCAGGTGAAGGAAGTTGTGGGTAATCTACTCAAAATTCAACCCAAATTCAAAGACTCATTGCTCCACAATGTAACTGAGTTTAAGAAAAGTTCTGATGAATATGTCACCAAGTACAAGACACAAGGTCCCATGGCTGAAGGTGTTGACCCGAGAGAAGCCTCTTCTCGTCTTGTCATATTTCAATCTGAATTTGATTCTTTATGGAGAAGGTGAGTATATCAGACACAGGGACGAAATATTTCGCCATACACATCTTGATTAATAATATATCGTGTAGATATCAGACCTATTCAGATGGTGAAGATCTATTCGGTCTGAATGCTACACAGTTTCCAGGCTTGCAGCGCATTCGTAAAGAGCTGAATCTTCTACAGAAGCTATACACTCTGTATAACGCCGTGATGGACAGTGTAGATGGGTACTATGAAGTTCCATGGGCAGAGGTAGACATTGACAGAATCAACAGTGACATCATGGAATTCCAGAATAGGTATGAATAGCTACGTTTTTCATGTATGTACAATTGTACATGTTATACCAATCGATCTTTCTATCAATTTATCGTTAAAGATGTCGGAAGCTACCAAAAGATTTGAAAGATTGGCGAGCGTTCGGGGATCTGAAAAAGAAGCTTGAAGATTTCCATGAAATCTGCCCCCTCCTTGAGATGATGTCCAATGACGCGATGAAAGAGCGTCACTGGAAACGGTTAGAGGAACTAACCTCACATAAGTTTGATGTTGAGTCAGAAGGATTCCAACTGAGGAATATTCTAGAATCACCACTCCTGAAGTTCAAAGAAGACATTGAGGTAAGTTCTCAAGTTTTGGCATTTCTATTTTATTGAGTGTACTTAAACTGCGTTGTTGCAGGATATCTGCATCAGTGCTGTGAAAGAGAAAGACATCGAAGCTAAACTAAGTGCAGTGATGGCAGAATGGAAGACGCGTAGCTTAAACTTCTCCAACTTTAAGAACCGCGGAGAACTCTTGTTGAAGGGAGAGGACACTACCGAAATAATCACATTTATGGAGGACTCCCTTATGGTCCTAGGCTCGCTTATGAGCAACAGGTTATTAAACTAATACACTTTTAATCTTTACATACTAAATCCATTGTTTAACCGAGAAAAGTACGTAATTATTACTCAAAATTTGCTTAGTTTTTATTATCTGGCGTTTCTTGCATAGATACAATGCCCCATTCAAACCTCAAATCCAAGATTGGCTTCATAAACTGACCAACTCAACTGAGATAATAGAGAAGTGGCTCATTGTCCAGAATCTTTGGGTCTACCTGGAGGCAGTGTTCGTAGGCGGAGATATCGCTAAACAGCTTCCTAAAGAGGCGAAGAGATTCCAGGGCATAGACAAGACCTGGGTAAAGATAATGGGAAGAGCACACGAGACTAACACAGTCGTGCAATGCTGTGTGGGAGATGAGACGATGGGACAACTACTTCCCCATTTACTTGAGCAGTTAGAGACCTGTCAAAAATCGCTAACTGGGTAAGAGCTATTAGCTTATAATAGAATAACAGCGACTGCATTTAATCTTCTAATAATGATTCCTCACCATAGGTATCTCGAAAAGAAGAGGTTGATTTTCCCTAGATTTTTCTTCGTATCAGATCCAGTGCTGCTTGAGATATTAGGTCAAGCGAGTGACTCGCACACCATACAAGCTCATCTCCTCAACATATTTGATAACATAAAAACAGTGACATTCCATCCAAAGGAATACGACAAGATCCTCGAGATAAACTCAAGGGAGCCTGAAACAGTGCAACTGGACAAGCCAGTAGTTGCACAGGGTCACGTAGAAATATGGTTAGGGAAACTACTGGACATGGCTAGGAATTCTGTTGCTTCCGTTATTATGAACGCACATGTGACTGTCTCCAATCCGAACCTAGTACTACTTGAGTTCTTAGAATCCTTTCCAGCTCAGGTAAGTAGATTCAAAAGATTATTTGCATGTTAAATTTCTTTCCCTAATATGTACTTACACTTCTACTGTTCTAATTGCAACTACCAACGAGGAGTACATGTGTAGGATTAGTTTCAATTGTAGTATAAAGTCCTCCACAATTTTGCACCGTCATCAAACTGTAGAGATTGCGAGGTCAGTTTAGTGATCTTATTTTAGAATTACTAGTAAAAACATGACTTGTGTGCCATTCGTGATAATTCTACTCGGGCTTCGTTGAGAGATCAAAACATATAAATGATAGTATCTCTCTTTCTACTCTCACTCTCTCTTGGCTAAATTCGAAATGAACTATTTATACGCTTCTTCTCTTCCTGGCCCCCTTGACAAAGCTATTGACGATGTCACTAAACGTGCTAGTGTTTCTCCATACCAATTTAATCCATCGGATGTGACTTCCCCTACTTTCTCATCTCAGCAGCGTGATCCAACTCCACGTACATTCAACGTATCTTTCACTCTACCCAAAGCGGGCCAAACAAGCCCCAAACCATCAATCGAAATCCAACAGAACCCATCTCCCCCAGTTTCCCCTGTTGACTCGATAGGAATAGATTATCAACTCTCTGTACAAAGACAAAGAGCTGCTTTGAACCGTGATCGTTATAAGAAAGTTCGATTTTGTGTGTTTTGTCAGAGTTCTAAACAACCAGAGCACGTGTACCGTACTCACGTGCTGAAGGATCCCGAGGGCCGTGTCGTATGTCCTTACCTGCGGAGTTATACGTGTCCGCTGTGTGGGGCCAGCGGAGACGATGCGCATACAATGAAGTACTGTCCACTGCGGCAGCCGACTATTGTATTCACATAAGCACTCAGTGTCTTACTCCTACTCTATCTGATACGAGAGGTTAGAAGGGGTTCCCCCAAAGCTTAGCTTTTCACCTTTGTATATGGCATTTGTATTATTTATACATACATAGACCTCAATAGATAGTATTTTCAATTTGTATCCTATTCTATCATTAGTAATTTGAGTTTGTAGACCAGTTATTCTCCCAATTGAATGAATATTTTACATATTTTGAATGCATGATTGGAATGCAATGTCTTAAAATAAAACTCAGTATGTAAAGAAAATAAGCATAGAATTCTGAGGCATGAATATATGGACCAGGGATACCATAGAATTCTGAGATTGAGTAAGTTATTTGATCGACAGCTCGCAAAACATTTGATGTACAAGTAGTAGACAATAACATTTATGAATAGAACATAATGTAACTGAGCAAGTATTTTGAATAAATTCTGTTAGATTTGAAAATATGGGGATTGTACTATATGTGTATGTAATTCCTATAGATTGGAATCCTGGGCATTCAGATGATATGGACGCGAGATGCGGAAATCGCTCTCACGAACAGTCGCACGAACAAGAACATAATGAATGAAACCAATATGGCGTTCCTAGAAATTTTAAATATGTTGATTGACCAGACCACACGAAATCTAAAAAAGATTGAGCGGACACGTTTCGAGACGCTTATCACTATCCATGTACACCAGAGAGACATCTTCAACGATCTGGTACGAATGCATATAAAAACTCCAAAGGACTTCGAATGGCTGAAACAAACTAGATTCTACTTTAATGATGAGACAAATAAATGTTTAATTTCCATCACAGATGTTAACTTCACTTATATGAATGAATTTCTCGGTTGTACTGAGCGACTTGTGATCACTCCGCTTACTGACAGGTGTTATATTTCGCTAGCCCAGGCGCTTGGCATGTCACTGGGCGGATCTCCTGCAGGTCCAGCTGGGACAGGTAAATGATAAATTATTTTAAAAATCACGATTATTTTAAACATTTTATTACAGGGAAGACTGAAACCGTGAAAGATATGGGTCGTTGCCTAGGCAAATATGTCGTGGTGTTCAACTGTTCTGATCAGATGGATTTCAGAGGTCTAGGACGTATATACAAGGGACTGGCTCAGTCGGGGTCTTGGGGGTGTTTCGACGAGTTCAACCGTATAAAATTGCCGGTCCTTTCTGTGGCAGCTCAACAGATTGCGGTAGTGTTGCTCTGCAAAAAAGAACGTAAGCCTAATTTCATCTTCTTGGATGGAGACATAGTTAAAATGGACCCAGAGTTTGGTCTCTTCCTTACCATGAACCCAGGTTATGCAGGTAGACAGGAATTGCCTGAGAACTTGAAGTTAAATTTCAGGACACTCGCTATGATGGTGCCTGATCGTCAGATTATTATCCGTGTCAAATTAGCTTCTTGTGGATTCTTGGAGAATGTCCCTTTATCCCGCAAGTTTTTTGTTCTCTATAAACTTTGCGAGGAGCAGCTTTCAAAACAGGTACGTTTTGCAAGAATAACATCCTCCATACTTAGGACCATGAATGTATGGCAAAACGAGTGCACTTATCCGTAACTGAATACATGCCTTACAATCTAGGTTCATTATGACTTTGGCTTGAGGAACATGCTATCAGTGCTTCGAACTCTCGGGACAGTGAAACGAGCGCACCCAGAATACACTGAAACTAGCACTGTTATGCGCGGTCTACGAGACATGAATCTTTCCAAGCTCGTGGAAGAAGACGAGCCCCTCTTTCTCTCACTCATCAATGACTTATTCCCTGGCATGGTGCTTGACAAAGAGGCCGGCTATCCTGATCTGGAGGAGGCGATTGATAACAATGTCATGAAGGCGGGTCTTATCGTGCACCCTTCTTGGAGATTGAAGTTAATCCAGCTCTTTGAGACTCAAACTGTCCGACATGGATTCATGGTACTAGGACCAACTGGAACTGGTATGCACAGTACTTATAACCTGAATTGAGTAGTTCATAATTATCCTTCAACCAACGCCGTATTCGATAGAAATTCGTGGACAATCCAATAATTTATTCGCATTACTCGTTCATATATCGATATAACAGATAAATTCATGTATAAGAGCTGTACAATATTACAAAAAGAATATATATACTATGTATTATAATTGATTCAGGTAAAACTGCATGCATCCACCAGCTGATGAAGGCCATGACGGATACAGGGGAGCCTCATAGAGAGATGAGAATGAACCCGAAAGCTATCACAGCTCAGCAAATGTTTGGGCGTTTAGATGTTGCAACAAATGACTGGACTGATGGAATATTCTCCACTCTCTGGAGGCGGACACATAAGGCGAAGAAAGGTGATACATGTGAATTAAAGAAGACACAAACATTATGTATGTTCTAAACTTTCATCTTTCAATAGGAGAGCATATTTGGCTTGTAATGGATGGACCAGTCGACACATTATGGATTGAGAACCTCAACTCAGTCCTGGACGATAACAAGACCCTAACTCTAGCCAACGGAGATCGTATTCCAATGCACTCAATGTGTAAAATTGTATTCGAACCTCACAATATTGACAACGCAAGCCCAGCAACCGTTTCTCGGAATGGAATGGTGTACATGAGTAGCTCAGGACTGGACTGGGTTCCGCTACTGGACAGCTGGCTGCTGACAAGAGATGCGGTCGAGAGTAACATCCTTCACACCCTTTTTCATGACTCATTCCAGAAGATAATCAACTATTCCAGCACTAGTCTGCTATCAAAAATGGAACTCCTTGAAGTGTGCTTCATTTCGCAAGCGATCAAATTCCTGACTGGGCTAATTCCTAAACAAGAAGATGGCTCAATTCTCCCTCAAAAACATTTAGAAAAGATTTACATTTTCGCGATAATGTGGAGCATAGGCGCCTTATTGGAATTGGATGATCGTAGTAAATTGGAGGAGTTTATGAAAACTAAAACTCAGCTAGATTTACCACGATTTGATGGAGAGACGGGTGATACGATCTTCGAATACTTTGTTACTGATGCGGGTGAATGGGAGCATTGGAAAACACAAGTTAATACAATCTCAGTCAAAACCAAAGGTCTACTGTTATCTTAAATTTGTGTTTCTTACAGGTACAAGAATTCACCTATCCTGTCGACCACAAGCCTCAATATGCTAGCATATTAGTGCCCAACGTAGATAACGTACGCACAGACTTCTTGATTCATACATTGGCCAAGCAGCGTTACCCTGTGTTACTGATAGGAGAACAGGGCACAGCCAAAACTGTAATGATAAAGGGATACATGTCCAAGTTCAATATCGAAGAACATCTGTCTAAAATGATGACATTCAGTTCTGCTACTACCCCGAACATGTTCCAGCGCTCGATGGAGAGTTATATCGACAAGAGAATGGGGTCTACATACGGCCCGCCTGCTGGTAAGAAGATGTCCGTGTTCATAGACGATATAAATATGCCATTCATTAATGAATGGGGCGACCAGATCACTAATGAGATAACGAGGCAAACGATTGAGATGTCTGGATTCTACTCACTTGAAAAGCCAGGTTAGGTTTACGGACGGAATCCTGACAGGATCTCTGTCTGTTTTTGATATTTCGTGGTGCTTAGTTGTTTTACCGTTTGTCTACATGTCTCCAGGTGATTTCACTACCATTGTGGATGTGCAGTTCATCTCGGCTATGATTCACCCTGGAGGAGGTAGGAATGATATCCCACAGAGGTTAAAACGACATTTCGCCGTCCTGAATTGTACCCTCCCGTCGAATACTTCAATCGACAAGATTTTCTCTGTCATTGGAGAGGGTTATTTTATCACCAAGAGAGGTTTCAAGAAGGACATTCCAGAAGTAAGTAGAAGCTAACAAAGATAAGGGATTAAAACTGAACGTTTTTCTGCATTTTAGGTAGTCTCAAACTTGGTCATTGCCACTCGTATTTTATGGCAACAGACGAAGATCAAACTGCTTCCAACCCCCGCAAAATTTCACTACATTTTCAACCTCCGAGATCTGTCTCGTGTGTGGGAAGGAATGCTGACAATTGACACTGATATTTGCAATTCTGTCTCTGTCTTGTTGGCTCTGTGGAGGCACGAGTGTACGCGAGTTATCGCGGATAGATTTGTCTCGTACAACGATCGAGAGTGGTTTGATAAGACGCTATTACGTGTGGCTGGTGAACACTTGTCTCCAGAGAATGCTAAGCACTTAGAAGAAGAGAAATTCTTTGTGGACTTTTTACGGTAAGATCTATACGTACTATATAGCATATTTAAAAACTGAATTTTATTACATTCTCTATGTGTACAGAGAACCTCCTGAGCCAACAGGGGATGAGCCTGAAGACTTCGTATTTGAGGCTCCTAAGATCTACGAACTGATTCCTCCCCTCCCAGACCTGCGAGAGAGGGTAACCAACTGCATGCTGATGTACAATGAGACGATCAGAGGGTCTGGCATGGATCTTGTCTTCTTCACGGATGCTCTGCTGCATCTGATGAGGGTAAATGATATTTCTTGTTATGAAAAATCGATGTAATGAAATCTAATATCATAATTCAAACTTACTTTCTAGGTCTCTCGAATTATTCGCACAGATCGTGGCAACGCCCTGCTTGTAGGAGTAGGTGGCTCAGGGAAACAGTCACTAACTAGACTGGCTTCATTCATGGCTGATTATAAGATATTTCAAATCACTTTAACCCGATCCTACAACGCTAACAACTTGCTGGACGACCTGAAAGTATTGTACAAGGTTGCTGGGCTACAGAACAAAGGAATTACGTTTCTTTTCACAGATCAAGAAATAAAAGACGACTCATTCCTAGAGTACATTAACAATGTGCTATCGTCAGGAGAAGTATCGAACTTATTCGCAAGGGATGAGTTAGAGGAGATCCGTTCAGATTTGGTTCCTGCGATGAAAAAAGAATTCCCTAGACATCCCCCCACACCTGAAAACCTGTACGAATATTTCCTTACGCGAGCAAGGAAAAACCTCCATGTCGTGTTGTGTTTCTCTCCCGTGGGTGAGAAATTCAGAAACAGGTCTCTCAAGTTCCCTGGGCTAATATCCGGCTGTACCATGGATTGGTTCCACCGTTGGCCGAAAGACGCACTCATCGCTGTAGCGGATCATTTTATCTCTTCTTTCACAGTGGACGCTACGCAAGAAATCCAACAGCAAGTCATACAGGCGATGGGCGTGTTTCAAGATACCGTTTCAGAGAAATGTATCGACTACTTCGACAGGTATATTAACAATATCGAATTGAGTATTTTCTTACTTCCGTTAATTGAATATTATATACAGATTCCGTCGTGCAGCTCATGTTACCCCTAAATCTTATCTGTCATTCATTGAAGGCTATAAAACAATATATCAACAGAAATATAAACAGGTAAATACAACTTTTTACACCATTTCGTATATGCAATTACAATTGATAAATTCAGTTTTTTTCTTGGTATTTTTGCATAATATACGTGTATGTAGTTGGGAGAGCTAGCGGCTCGAATGGAATTGGGCCTGGATAAACTTCTGGAAGCGCAGAAATCAGTGGAAGAGCTGCAAATAGAGCTTAATCAAAAGGAAAAGGATTTGGTGGTAGCCAATGCGGAAGCGGAAAAGGTATTGGCTGAGGTTACTGTGTCAGCTCAAGCCGCTGAGAAAGTCAAAGCCTCGGTGCAACTTGTAAGTTAATTCGTTATAATAATTTAAGGTTGTACTGGTATAAGGTCTTTGGATTTTTTTTTACAAATTGCCCCTGTTATGGTAGGTAAAAGACAAGGCACAAGAAATATATGACGACATTTCCGCAAACAAAGCTATCGCAGAGGAAAAGCTGCTAGAAGCCAAGCCTGCTTTGGAGGAGGCAGAGCGTGCTCTGAAGACTATCCAACCTTCTCACATCTCCACGGTACGGCGTCTGGCCAACCCTCCCAACCTCATCATGCGCATTATGGATGCGGTCCTGATACTCTTCCATAGGAAGATGGATCCTGTAACCATGGATCTTGAGAAGCCTTGCATCAAGTCATCTTGGTCGGAATCGCTTAAACTGATGGGTGGAATCAGTTTCCTCCCTGATTTATTGAATTACCCAAGGGTTGGTATAATCATTATTCATTAATAATAAAACATCTAAACTTGATTATGATCCAATTTGAAATAGGACAAAATATCAGAAGAAATGGTCGAGTTAATGGCTCCCTACTTGAAAGCACCAGATTTCAACATGGAGAGTGCGAAGAGGGTGTGTGGAGACGTAGCTGGATTGTGCTCATGGGCTCGAGCAATGTCCATCTATTTTGTAATCAACAAAGAAGTTGTTCCACTCAAGGCTGAGCTAGCTATCCAGGAAGTTAAGCTAGGAAAAGCTCAGAGTAAATTGGACGTTGCACAAGCACAGTTGGACGAGAAAGAGAAGGAACTGGCAACTGTGAGAGCTCTCTACGACGATGCAATGAGAAAGAAAAAGGTATCATAGCACGAATAATTATATTCTACCAGCAGATAACTGCGTTATTTGATTCGATTGCCTTTTAGATGCTTTTGGATGATGCTGAGACTTGCAAGCGAAAGATGAAAGCAGCGACTGCACTCATTAGTGGTCTCTCTTCAGAGAAAGAACGGTGGACTCGACAGAGTAAAGAATTCCAACAACAAATTACCAGGTAAATAACAACAAGAATCCAACTACACAATACAACTATCAATTATTGACATGATTACACAGGTTGGTTGGAGATGTGCTATTAGCCACAGCGTTTCTCTCCTACACGGGACCGTTCAACCAGGAGTTCAGGCTGCTACTCCTGGACACTTGGAAAAAAGAGTTGAAAGACAGGAGTATTCCTTACACACAGAGTATCAACCTTATAGAGATGCTTACCAATAATGCACAGGTAGGAATATAGGATATATTTAAGTCTATTTGAACATCTTTTTAAACACAGAAAACTTTCATTAATTGATGTATAGATCGGAGAGTGGAATTTACAAGGTCTGCCTAACGATGAGCTCTCGATACAGAACGCCATAATCGTGACGTCAGCAGCCCGCTACCCCCTTCTAATCGACCCTCAGGGCCAGGGGAAGATATGGATCAAAAACCGCGAGGGTAGCGAACTACGCTTGACCAGTCTCACCAACAAATACTTCAGGCAGGTGCTAGAGGACTGTTTGTCCCAGGGTCTGCCGCTGATGATAGAAGACGTGGGGGAGATTTTGGACCCTGCGCTGGATAATGTGCTGGAGAAAAACTTCATCAAACAGGGGACAGTCCTAAAGGTTAAAGTTGGAGATAAGGAGGTAGATGTGATGAAGGGATTCATGTTATACGTCACAACCAAGCTGGCAAACCCATCTTATACGCCTGAGGTATAAACATCACTTAAACCTTAAATTTCGCATGAGATTATTGTTTAATGTGAGATTTCGCATGTAGATCTTTGCACGCACGAGTATAATCGACTTCACAGTGACAATGCATGGACTAGAAGACCAGCTCCTTGGCCGTGTGATCCTTACAGAGAAACAAGAATTGGAATCAGAACGTGTGAAGCTGCTCGAAGACGTAACGGCTAACAAGCGCAAGATGCAAGAGTTGGAAGACAATCTACTCTTCAGACTCACTAATACGAAAGGCAGTTTAGTGGACGATGAGTCGCTTATCGAGGTGTTGAGGGTCACAAAGGCTACTGCTGAAGATGTTAAGCAGAAATTGGCTATAGCAGCTGAAACCGAGATCATGATCTCCACTGCGAGAGAGGAGTATAGACCAGGTAGGGCAGGGGGGGTTAACTTTAAGCTTTTTTTAATTGTAATTTTTGAATTAAATATACAGCACAGAAATGAGCTAAACTATTCAACTAGCAATCGAGAGATTCATTTGATCATTAGCCGCATTAGAGTGTTATTCAACTTCTCGAGCCGTTTCAAATCTTGCAGCTGATCTGTGCGGTACATTAGACAGGTGATGTCATCTGTCATTTTGAGCACCATTGAAGCATCTGAATGAGTGTACTTGATAACTAGCCGCGAGCGGTTGGGGCTTGCGAGGTAGAGTTGTTCCACTGCTTTAGAGAATTCGTCCCATGAAGAGAAATAGGGCATTCTAATACTAATAATCTAAAGCACTAAATGATATTAATATTTTATTCTAGTGGCTACAAGAGGAAGTATTTTGTATTTCCTGATCGTCGAGATGTCAATGGTAAACTGTATGTATCAGACTTCACTCAACCAGTTCTTGGAATTGTTCGATCTATCGATGGCAAAGTAAGTTCATTTCCTATCTCACTCTATTATATGTAGTTGGTAGTTTATTATTTACTTGAATATCACAGAGCAGATCGATCCCCCATCACGAGCAAACGGATACAAGCCATCATAGACAAACAGACAATGGTAACATTCATCTACGCGACAAGGGGTTTTTACGAAGAGCACAAATTCTTATTCACTCTGTTACTCACGCTCAAAATTGATATGAATCAGAAATTGATCAAGCATAATGAATTCTTAACTCTAATAAAAGGTTTGTGGCACATTGACTAAATGGTTCAATTATGAACTCTTTATTTGATAAAATGAATGTGTACTCAGGTGGTGCAGCATTGGATCTAAAGACAGTGGTTCCTAAACCCTCTGCCTGGATTCTAGACATGACATGGCTGAACTTAGTCGAACTTAGCTCTCTTCCCAGTTTCTCAGAGATCCTGAATCAGGTCACAAAGGGAGACCGTATTTGGAAGCAATGGTTCGATTCAGAAGCACCTGAAGATGCAGTGATACCAGACGGATACAACAACTCATTGGACACGTTTAAGAAGTTACTCCTCGTTAGGTGCTGGGTTGTGTTTAACTGTTTGAAACTGTATACTTCGTGGAGAAAAAAATGGATCAAGTGTTATGTTTTTGATTTTTCTAGGTCTTGGTGTCCAGACAGAGTGCTGTTCCAAGCGAGGAAGTTCGTGGCAGAACGAATGGGGAAACTGTACGCAGAGGGAGTCATCCTAGACATTGAGAAAATGTTCATCGAGTCCAAGTCCAGAACTCCACTCATTTGCTTCCTCTCTCTCGGGTCTGATCCTAGCGACTCGGTCAGGGATCTCGCCAAGAAGTTGAATTATGGTAACCAAGCTTAAAATGCTCTTTTAGAAACCGAGAAAGGAAGTAGCATTTATTCATCATTTGCTAGAGTTCAAAGCTGTGAGTATGGGCCAAGGCCAGGAAGTGCATGCCAGGCGTGGACTGCAGCAACTGATTCAGGGAGTGAGTGTAGCCTCAAATCATTCTAACTTCTGGGCCATCCATACTGAGTGTTATTTCTATAGGGCGGATGGATGTTGCTACAAAACTGCCATCTCTGTCTGGACTTCCTTGAAGAGTTGCTAGAAACAGTCATAGATACAGCGACAGTACACGATGAGTTTCGTCTTTGGATAACAACGGAAGTCCATCCTAACTTCTCTATTAATTTGCTTCAGATTTGTGTAAAATTCACATTCGATCCGCCCCAAGGGATCAAGGCAGGACTGAAAAGGACATATACGAACATCTCACAGGATCAACTTGACGTCTCGAACCTCTCGCAGTGGAAACCTATGCTGTACGCTCTCTCGTTCATGCACTCGATAGTGCAGGAGCGCAGGAAATTCGGAGCCATCGGCTGGAATATCCCTTACGAGTACAACCAGTCAGATTTCAATGCAACTATGCAGTTTATTCAGAATCACTTGGATGATATGGACCTCAAGAAAGTGAGGCTACGTCTTGATTACTGTGTTCTAACAGACGTAAATAATGTTTTAAATCTTGTTTGTGTAGGGCCCGTCCTGGGGTACAGTGCGGTACATGATTGGAGAGATTCAGTATGGAGGGAGAGTCACGGATGACTTCGACAAATATCTACTCAATGTCTTCGCTAAGGTACAAGACATTTACTTTTATACTTGTATGTGCGCAGTTTTAAACTAACACAACATTGGTTTTTTTTCTTAGTATTGGTTTTGTGATGAAATGTTCAAACCCAGTTTTGAATTCTACAAAAAATACAACATCCCAGTGTGTAAGACTATCCAAGACTATCTCGATACGATTGAGAAACTGCCTCCAGTCGATTCTCCTGAAGTGTTCGGTCTACACAAGAATTCAGACATCACGTAAGTAGTTAACACCTGTTCTCAAATTTATAATAAAATTTAATATTACTACATACACACACACAGTTATCAAACTTCCACTGCGAAATTGATGCTGGACACCATATTGAACGTACAGCCTAAAGATAGCAGTGGTGGAGGCGGAGAAACGAGGGAGTCTGTGGTATACAAACTAGCAGAAGATATGCTGAACAAACTCCCTCCAGACTTCTTACCTCATGAAGTGGGTTTGACCGTGACGTCATTTATACTGAATGAATAGTTGATATCGGTTAATAACATTGAATTGCGTATAGGTTAAAGAACAAATGCATAAAATGGGGAAACTTCAACCTCTGAACATTTTCTTGCGTCAAGAGATTGATCGGATGCAGCGAGTGCTGGCCATAGTCAGGAGCACCCTGACAGATTTGAGACTGGCAATAGAAGGAACTATCATTATGAGTGAGGTACGGGTGTAGTGTTAAATTTCGCAATTTTAATACAATATATGTGTGTATGATGTGAGAATATTGGTGTTAGAACTTGAGAGAAGCTCTGAACTCAATGTACGATGCAAGAATACCGGAATCGTGGAGAAAGGTAGGTTATATCATAGCGGAAAATATATATTTGATTTATTATGCCAATTTTAACATTTGACAGGTGTCTTGGGACTCCAGTACATTGGGTTTCTGGTTCACAGAGTTGTTAGAGAGAAATACACAGTTCCATACTTGGTGCTTTGAGGGCCGACCCAAAGTATTCTGGATGACAGGCTTCTTCAATGCTCAGGGATTCCTAACTGCCATGAAACAAGTTGGAACTTATACGTACATAACGGATGATAAAAACTGAGTTTTTATTACAGCTTATTTTGTTAGGAGGTAACTCGTGCTCACAAAGGCTGGGCTCTCGACTCAGTAGTGCTCCATAACGAAGTGATAAAACTGTCGAAAGAGGAGATAGAAGACCCACCCTCTGAGGGTGTGTATGTGTACGGGCTGTATATGGATGGAGGCGGTTGGGATAAGAAGAATTGTCGATTAACGGAACAACAAAACAAGGTATGAATTCTGCAGCCGTATTCACTAAGATCTTAAGCACTAAGATCGATCTTAAGTCTTAAGATCGATCTTAAGTCTTAAGATCGATCTTAGTTAAGATCGATCTTAAGATCGAACTTAGAGCTATTCACTAAGAATTAAGATCGATCTTAAGATCGATCTTAGTTAAGATCGATCTTAAGATAGAACTTAGAAATAACGTTAGGGTTAATATGATTAGAATATAGCATTATACTAATCAAATACAAAACTGAACTATAATATTTGTAATGGTAAGTGGTCATTTATTATTGATCTAGTGAAAATAAACTATATTTCTTCTTTTTGTTCAAAATTGGGGCAATTAATGTCAATATTAGGAGCAAAGAAGATTGATTAACCCACTCCTGTAAGACATAGCTTCTATCTATGTAGTTGTACCGCCTGAAATGCCTGCTAGTGAGTCTCTTACATATCTGTGGTGAAATCTTTGTTTTAACTTTGAATTCTATTATGAAAATTCAATGTTTTATGCATGTAATCTATAATTATTCTACACTAGTCAATATCAAAGGAAGAGCTATCAAAGAGCACAAGTTATACCTCATGGATTCATAATATTATATTAAACAAAACATATAAACGACGTGTCTTTATATATTGTAACATGAAAACCTCTCTAAAACAAAGTATAAACACTGGATATGAGAAGTACAATAGATTGAACTCTATCGACGGTAAAATTTCTGCGTCATTTGGTGTTAAGAAAATAATTGGTGTCATTAGTGGTTATGGTAAGTCGGCGTCCTCCCGTGTATATAAATTGCTGCTGAGTACTTGCATTAACAATACCAGACCAAATGGACAAATCATGCAAAGCAAATTGGACCAGAGAAGTCTCATTAATGAAATTGAATCAGCAGGTGAGATTTTGAGAGGCTCAGGAATTCTGCTGACAAAAACAGGAAGCCAGAAAGACTGGTGTGGGGTACAAACACTGCTGGACAGGTAGAAGACGAGGACATGTAATTATATCAGCAGATAGAAGTATTTCTGACTCTGCAGATCGGGTAACAGAGATGTTTCAAAACACCCTTGCTTTTAGCGGAATTACAGGTGCTGCTGATCTTTTTCAAAGCACCAGCTGAGAACAATGAAATTCCAATAGCATCAACAGTATCAGCTGCAGGTCCTGTTGAATTTGAAGATACTCCAATTTTAGAGTCTCCAGAAGTTGAAATCCCGACAATATATACTCGTAAGCCATCAAAGAAAAGTCGGAAGAGAAGGCGAACTGTTGATGAGCAAGATGATTCGGTCAAACTCTTGAAGGCTGCAGACTTACTTCCATTACAGCAGGTTGATGAAGAGCAGAGGGACTATTATAGATTGAAACGTCAGAGACTGCTGAAAAAATCATTGTGAATAGGAAAATAGGATCAAAGTGATTATTATCAGTCATGTGAATCAATATATAAAGCCTCTCTCTATAATTGTGCATATTGGAATGATTATATGATCAAAGAATGTATGTTTGTTTATTCATACAAATCCAAAAAGAATTTGCCACGAATATAGCATGTGATACATGTTGCGATGTTACACACAATAAGGAGAAATGTTTTTAAAATATTTAAATTTTATTTGAAGTCTAATATCAATCAAGTTAGATTAAATGTTCGATAGAAGTAAGTTTGAACAACATTTATGGAGTAATTAGTGAAAATCGAATCAATTACAATACTTAAGACACCTCCCTAGGTTGCTTAAAGTTCGGTCTTAAGTTCGGTCTTAAGATCGAACTTAAATCTTAGTGAATACCATTCTTAGTGAATACGACTTAAGATCGAACTTAAGACTTAAGCACTAAGATCGATCTTAAGATCGGTCTTAAGTTCTTAGTGAATACGGCCGCTGAACTTTTCTGTTAAGAATTTTTTTGAGACTCTTCTATGTCCATTCATTGCCTCTCTACACAGGTCTTATTCGTAAACATGCCAATCCTGCACTTATTCGCGATACAGCACTCAGGGGAGCGAGATCCTAAGATCTACTACTGCCCTGTCTATAAAAAACCGAGACGTACAGACCTCACCTACATAACTACAGTTCTCTTAAAGACCCTGGTTCACCCAGACCACTGGACGATGAGGGGGGTTGCCTTGCTCTGTGACGTCAAGTAATGACCGAATTTATACGATAGGAGTACCTTTTACACATTTATATTTTCTATCACTAACTTTCACTTTTTATACTTATTTATTTTTGCTAATTACTATTGAAGTTAGAAACGAAATAAAATAATTTCAATAGAGATAACATGTATACCAGTTAATTGCTAACCTAATCTCAATCCTCTTACGCTATCAACTGGAGTACTTTCAAACTTCAGAGTTCATTTTTGTCGCTGGCCAGGGGTACGTCATCATCCCAACTGAAGTCAGACAGATCTATTTCATCGCCCAACTCGATCTCTCCATCCTTTCCATCCCAAGGTTCGGTATTCGGGATGTTAGGGAGACCTTCGGTTCTTAGTGGAGTGGTGGTCCCGCGGCCGACTGATATTTCTCTCAGGAGTTCGTCGATTCCTTCCAGATTGAAGGAGCCTCGTAAAATGGCGAACCTTGCTTTGCGCGCGTTAACCACAGCCAAGGCAGGGTAGCCGAACCCTCCGATCTCCAGAGCGGACTCTAGCTCTGCCAGCTGTCCGCCTTCCGACCATGCCCAGCCCCAGCGACGGAGCTTGTACTTGTCTCCCAGCTCTGTCAAGATCTACATACGTGTAGATAGATAACAACAACAATAACGTTTCAGAAATCTTTGATAGAATAGGGTTGCAAATAAATTTCGAAAGAATAAACTAGGATATAGGATTAATCATATCATACCTAATGGAGTTTTATATTCCACAAGAAAATGTCGAGACTTGGATCTTTATCAAATCTTAATTCGAAATATTCGCAATAAAATGAGTCTACAATTCAGGTACAAACCTGCATGAACTTGTCTCTCCCCTCTGCTCTTGTGTCCAGGATGTGCGGCAAGAACGAGACAATGCAGAGAGCGTCAGCTAGACACTTGTCCATAACTTCCTGTCCCACAAGTTGGATCACTTCCGGAGCTGATAACTCCTCGCTCCACCTAGATAGCGCCCATTGGACGATTTCATCCTTGGTCCTGCCACCTGTGAATTCCTGCGCCGAGTCTCGCTGCTTGGGGCCAGCTGGGAAGAACTTTATAGTTGGGTAGCCTTGAACTGAGTATTGTGAGGCGATGTTCTTGTGAGCGGTCGCATCCAATGCTCCGAGTTTGACTTTGCCTTTCAGTTCGGTAGCAGCCTTAGCCCAGTGGGGAGCTAGGTTCTTGCAGTGACCGCACCAGGGCGCGTAAAACTCTACCAGCCATGGGTCGTCCGATGAGATGACCTCTTGGTCAAAGTTCTCATCTGATAATTCTATCACATCGCTCTTCCCCTGGCCCCCTTGCTGGCCTCCTTGCTGGCCTCCTCCTCCCCCGGCACGAGCTTGAACCAGGTCGGCTAAAATATTATAACCACAAATCATGGAATCCTTGAACTTACTAATTTAATCGCCGTACTCCCAAATATAATTATTTAAACCTGAATCATGGAGTTCGGATAACAAACAATAAAAAGAAATACGTACAATGTTATCTGGACTTACCAGCCTCCTTCATGGCAGTTTGGATGATCGCTTGTGCAGATCTAGCACTCTGGTAGTCCTTCGGCTTGCTTTTGTCTGCACCGAAAATTTTGATAGTCGGAAATCCAGTGATCCCGTAGGGACTTCCTAGCGTGGAGTGTTTATCCATGTCGACAGCTCCTAAACACAATAATGGAAATTCATACCGAGATTCTACACAATTAAAGGTGTGAAAATAAAACAGATCTCACCTACACTAACAACCCCTTTCAGCGCTGAGGCTGCCTTCTGCCATTCAGGCGCCAGATTCTTACAGTGCCCGCACCATGGCGCGTAGAATTCAACCATCCACACGCCATCCCCGCCCAGCACCAGCTGGTTGAAGTTGGAAGGTGTTAGCTCGATGACGTCATCACTAGGAGAGTACAGGCTTGATGCCAGCCCCAGGTAGATGCACACGAGTGCAACAGGGGTTATTATAAAACGCATTCTACCTGTCATACCAAAGTTGAGTTTATAGATATTCAAGATAATTTAGGAATTATGAAATATTTCGATACTTTTTGAAATAAGAAATTAAGCCTTGGTGAGCTCTTTTAGAAAACTGCATCTGACGCGTCTCTTTTATATCCAAGATTTACCAGATACAATTACAAGGTTATTTCATAAAATACAAATGGTAGATTATTATTGGTCCTTTGCTGTAAGAATATTCAAAACTTAAGCTTGAAGCACTGCTAGTAGTTCCATGAAGCTCTTGTCTCCACAATAAATTCTTACAATTTTGGTTAGTCATAGTATATAATTTCTTATGACCAATCCGCATGTTTTGAAAACGCCGTTTTAAAATGTGCTAGAATGTTGGCTGTGCAGACTATATGGAAATTGATACTTGCTCAGGTCTAAAATTAGAATTGGTTGATTTTGGGACTGGTTTTCCTAATAAAGAATTTTTCTCACAATTCTCTCGTGTTTCTAATTGCATTATTTAGGTAGACGGGTCTAAAATGTTAATCATTAGTTACGTAAGTTCAAAATTAGCACCCTTCTTCCCTATATAACACCTTTCCCCGGGTCTCTTTGAATCTCTCTCCTTGGATGACAGCCATATCAACTGTTCTACTAAACATCGATAAATCAATTTCAAATTGATAAGGGCCTATCAGGGGCGCCGAACTTTTCGAAATCTAAGGACACTTTCGGGGTTCCAGGGGGGGCTCAGCCCTAAATTATGTATTGCGTCTATGGGCCATCTTCGAATCCAAGGGGGGATCGAGCCCCCCCGAGTTCGGCGCCTATGGGACCTATAATAACCCAGATTGCTATGTTCTACTGAGGTCTCCATTTCCCTTAGTGAATGAGCTTATTACTTACATAAAATATTAATGCAATCAAACATTAGGTTATGACAAATAAAATACCTATTGCTAATCACATAATTACTTGATATAATCCACATTCAGACATGCTAGTATCATGGGTCTACAAAGTACAGAGTTCACTAGTAAGCTTATTGCTGTCGGGGGATGTAATGAAGTAGGTCATTTGTTCAGCGACTTGGTTCCCATGGCCATTTCCTCCCCCATAGCTTTCAACACGGTCACCAGAAACTGGTCCCCCTTATCATGTTTATCGGTTATTTCCTTCCCAATCTCGTTCTCTGGTAGCTTTATGTCGTTCCTGACTTCTCCAACGTCATTCATCAGGGAGAGGTAGCCTTCGAATAGATCCACAAGCTGATAGTCAAGGCGAGAAATATTAGGCACATTCATATTGTGAGTGGATGGGCAGATATCTTCATACTTCTTACCAGTGAAAAGATCAATCCCAACCATATGCACCTTAGCATGGCCGTGCTTCCCAGTCTTACTGGTGGACATTTCGACGATCTTGCATGGATGACCCTTTATCACCACGCTCCCGTTCTTGCGAAGAGCAGAGCACTGTTGTGGATAAGTCAGGGAAGCTCCAGATTTCCCACTTTCAAAATCCTCTGCCATTGCCAAGTAGAGCTGTTTTGTATAAGGGAAACGATAGATTAGTTGTAGATGCTAGCTGGAATAGCTAAGGGTAGTGGAATGAAACCTAGTGAGTGGTTATATAAACTTTTTATAAGCCTACAAGTCACTATGTTCTAAATTTAGTGACTATATGCCTTCCATTAGATGTGCAATGGATGAAGATAATCCAGTCAATACAATGGACTACGCACTAACCTAAATTAGATGTAACAACTATGGCATGGCCTAATTATAGATTTTTAAGTTCTCGCATTTGAGGTGGTAATTACACTGTATTACTCGTACGCGTAACGGTCAATATGGATAGCTCAGCTCAGATTATGAACGGCTACCATTCTAAAATAATTCCATTAATCTTTAATAATCAATAGTCAAATGGACGCAAGTGAAGCTATAAGAGATATTCATTTCAAAGAATTAGGGTTTATATAATATAAATGTATGACACAATTATTTAACACTATCACAGTGCACAGCTACACTTTGTAGAGCTGCGTTCTGTTTTCAGGGCTGAGCTGTGAGTAAGCAGCAAGCACAGCTCGACAAATGAACTCGTACTGAGCTAGATTCTGCACCATACTGCCTCTGCACTCTCTCAACTGCCAAACTATCCCCACTAAATCTATGGGCAGCCCCTTCTCCATCAGAGTCAAGGCTACGTCCATTACGATGTGTACCCCAGTGCGACCAATCCCGGCGGAACAGTGGACGATTGGTGCCGATTCTTTGCTCTCTCGGCGGACGACACTCACGAAAGAGAGGAAGGAATTTGTTTCCGCCGGCACTCCCTGGTCCGGCCAGGCTGTGTAGTGCAACTGCGTGATAAACCGCTCCCCTGAATGCAGTTGGTGGCGAATACGAAGTTTGCGACGTGTGAAAATAGTTTCTTTATGCTCCTCCATAGTCGTTACTTCTATCCCTTCGTAATGAACCGTCTTCTCCGAGACCTCTGACTCCGCAAGCTCAGGCCAGTAGCGATAGCATTTATTCTTACCTGTGACACGTGAGGCATAATCTCACACCAAATCGGTGATGATTGAAATAAATGAACGCACTTACCTCCTTCCTTGAGCGAAGTGAGCATGACGATCAGTGTACATCCCTGGTCCCATACCATGCACCAGAAGTCCTGACAGGTGTGCTTCAAAGGACCCTGTGTTACCAAGTAATACCTTTTCTCTAAAAAACAATGAGAAATAAGGCACGAATTAACATACAATAGGGCCACATCGGTCAGAGGACATTTGCGGAGAACCGTATTAACCGAAAATATTTGGTATTAGTTTCTATGCCTCCGCTTAATCGGGGAAAAATGTCCTCTGACCGATGTGACCCTATTAAGCGGAGTCAACTGTATATAGTAGGTACCTTTCGGGTCGATGGTGATTTCTACTTGTGAGGCGTTTATATAGTCTGCTTCAATGGATAGTTGCACCCGTGTCTCATCATAGGGGAGGATGTCCTTGTATCTGTTCTTCTTGAAGTTGTCTGGGTATCTCGCTGCGTCGGTGCTCCTAGGAGGGTTGGTGGGCTGTGGGGGGATGGACAGGAAACTCTCCATACAGGATCCATCCTGGAGAGACTGAGAAATCAGCTGGATCGATTGGGGGAGTGTGAGAGGTGACATATCTATATTAATATATGATATAAGTAATTTTAAAAGCTCAGATGTCAAAAGTGTGTTAAGGACTAATGCAGCGGTTCCCAACCTGGGGTCCATGGACCCCTTAGTGGTCCACAGGATTCGAAATTTTGTGTTACGGTTAATAGGAGGGGGTCCACAGAATATAGGAAATTTTTATAGGGGGGCCCACAGCCCAAAAAGGTTGAAAACCGCTGGACTAATACATACTAGGAGGAGCGATTGCAGAAGGTGTGTAGTTGATAGAAGATCTCGATACAGAATAACTTGTGTCGTAGGACCCTACGCGGAGATGAGAATCTGAACAAGGCGTTATGCTAATATGTTGGGGGAACTGTAAGGTTGCTTCTAAACTCTTCTTTTTCCGTCTCACTGTCAACTCGAGTCCATCCGTCTTGAGGTCTTTGCCTGATTTTATGAATTTGACTAGTTGGTTGTGAGAGAATATTTTAACTGAATGGTTATTAACCTAGATAGTTAAATGCACGTCATGAGATGTAACGTTAATTAACAGAGATGATCGCCTGTAAGGAACCTTGATTAGTTCGTCTCCGATCATGACTGGGGTGGGGTACGCCTTACTGGCAGGAGAGTCTGACATAACTCTGGACACGATAACCGGTTCGTCTTGATTCCTCTCTTTCCCCTGAATGTTGAATCCATACCGACCCTCTACATCGGATTGTAGCAGCAATTTTATCTCTTCTCGAGCTAGAAGCAATTCAAGAATGTCCTAAAAACTCTTAATGATATTGACTGTGCATAGTATGCTATTCACTACCTGGAACAGATTGATACTGCATGCTCGAGTCCATGGACTCTTGTCTACCGTGCATCAGCTCCAGCATTTGTGTGTGTGCTATGCCTAGTACGGCGTTGTACTCCTCGGGTTCAAAGTTCCCCTCTCTACTCCCACTCGAACCGCTTTCTCCAGAGGATAGAGATCTGGTGGCTATCGTGAAGTGAGAACCTGCGTGTGTAGACAAGGAATGTCCATTAGTTCATTATTGGAACAATAAAACATATTTACAAACTTATGCGAATTATGACGCAACAATGAGTACCTTCAGTGAAGGCTTTGCTAAAGCCATTAGGACGCATCACGCCTGCAGGAGAGAAACGGGGGTGGCTGTTCGGGATGAGTGGAGGTTGCTTGTAAGAAGGGGGCGTCCCTCTGGGTACGGAGTATTGGAGGTTTTGCTGATCTTTCATTAAATCCTCCTGGCTCTGACTGTAATGTAGAGACCTGTGAAATGCATTTATCACACTGGTAAATACTAAAATTCATGCCTCCATTCGTTCCTATATGTGAGGTGATTAAGCAAGAGGCACTGAAGTATACCTGGTAGAAGGAGGTGGGAGAGTGGAGAATTGGTGAGTTACGGAGAAACTTGTTTTCGAATCTGTGGGTGATCGAGGAGGAAATTTAACGGGTACCCTTTTAGCAGTCCCATGGGGCGTGATTGTTGGTGTTAAGAATGGACTAGGGATGAGTTCCGCTGCGCTGATGCCAAGGCTGGTAGTTCGTTCTCTGATTGGTAACGGGGGCGGAAGATCAGTCAAACTTCTCTTCTTCTCCATGAGCTTAGCTAGAAAATCCAATGAATCATAAATCTTTTTATAAATCCGAAGACTCCTGGCTTTTTTTAAGACGAATATTTTCAAAATTGTATCAGAATTTCGCCATATTTTTCCCAAAAAAACCTTCGTTATTATCATATTTAGTAAAAACCTTTATTTCTCTTAATCGCATCCCCAATTTCTTCCAGTTCTTCATACTCATTAATTAGAACAGGACTGCTGGGAGCTTTTTTGATTTTGAGAGATTGTGACTCTTGCACAGATGAAATCCGCTGAAGACCTTGCGGTGTAGGCACGCCTCTGTAGAGAAAATCTAATAAAGACATACCATTCGAGTTCGCGTTTATTAACACTGATCCTTGAGTGGTTAAATTCCATCGAACATATAGGTAAACGTGAATAAAGATTTATATGTTGTTGCTAGTAAACTTCTCAAGTGTTAAACTATGAGAACTGAATACTGATAGTTCTTCTCCAGTGATGAGAAGCTGTAGTATGGAGAGTGAGGAGCATTTGTAAGATTAGTTCTAGTGTGTGGTATATAGATAAGTTGAATCAATAGAAACTGCACTGAAGTCGGAAATACTAATAACGGATATGGAAAAAGCAGACAATGCTTCGCGCCTGGTTAGAAACAATGGTACCAAAACAAATTTTGATGTGAGAAAAATACAAAATATTTATGATAATATGTACTATTATTTGGGGAGTTATTAATTAAGAACCTGTCAAGAGCCCTGTCAAACGAATTAGTCCTGCTTCTCGCATCTTCAACGCCTGATTCTGTGCCGACAAGCTCAGAGCTGAGAGTTCTCACCTGATTGAACATTCCATTGCTCCTATCTCCTGACTCTAGCAACACATTATGTTGCTGGGCATTAGGGACACTGTTAGTGTGGATCAGAGAACGCTGAACTATCGGGAGGGAGCTAGCCACCGACGTGATGCTAGTGCCCGGCTGTGCAGGACTGGGGGGAGAGAGACAGAGCAGTCCTTTGAGGCTGTTGGATGAGTTGTTGCGCTTAATCGGAAGGACAGGTGTGTGGTTAGCGGGATTAGTGACGGATTTGGCACTTGTAAAGAATGCATGGTAATCCCTACAGAGTTGCCAGAAGTCCTTGCAGATGCGTGTGTTGGAAAGTTTGAACTCCAATTCCGTCTTCCTGCCCGTTCTCTGGTGCTTAACCATCAGAATGAACTTGTTACGTCGTGAGCTGATTCGTAGGATATTTTTCCAGGGGAAAATCTCGTGGAGAATCCTCTTCTCGAATAGACTGACTCCGAAGTGAGAAACTGCCACCTGGACATGGTTGTTTCCTTTGCGAGCTGAGCAGCAGTTCATCCCATAGTAGTCAATTTCTGAGAAATGAAAGGCATTTAACAATACATCTATGGTTCATTCATTTAACTACTCTTTGAATTTCATACCAAGTTAATACGTATTATTATATCATAAAATGAAACCGTATTTATTTAGAATTTCGGCTTACTAGAAGCGATAGAGAGAAAGAGTAGCTCTGCCTGGGCAGGAGGGAATCCCTTCTTCTCACTGTGAATGTGAGATACGTTCATGAAGAACTGTACATTCCTTTCCTGAATAAACCGAAACTGATGAATATAGTCTTCGCCCACCCGAGACGGATCAAAGTCCCCAAGCTCTGCTTGCAGGCCGAGAGCGCATAGCTGTTCAAGAGTGGTCTCCGAACATGGCAACCGTCTACAAATGTTTGTGACCGTAAATGAATGTATATTAATATATACGTATATAGAAGAATAAACTAAAAACACGTGCTTAAATGCGATGAAAGTATGACTATCACTTGAATAAAGTATAATGCCACTCACTTGGTATAGAGATCTAACTTTATCTGCAGGTAGAATAGGTAGCGGGTGAACTCCTCCTTACAGCGTGAGGGGGTTGGGGGGTAAAATTTAACACGAAAATAGAAGTGAGCGTGTTTTAGTTTTGAGAAATTAGCAAACTGCTTTTTTAAAGTTCTCTCTGAATCTACCCATTTCAGTTGTCCTTCTTGCTGGAACTGGAGACCAAAGAACATGGTCTCCACCAGTTCGATCTGATTAAACACGTGCTGTAGCAAGGAGTGCCCAGAGCATCCCCTGTCTACCTCATAGCAGAGTTCCGCTCCGTCCAAGAATTGGACTTGGCATAGCAGGAGAGGTGTGGGGGAAGTTTCCATTCTAATAAATATACCTCTAAGCCTAGTTTCAGCTACTATATAGCCAGAAAGAAGAGCTAGCAAATCTAATTAAAAAATAATCGAATATGCTTAATTAGAATATTTCCAAAAATTATAACCGAACAATAATAGAATCCTTACAAATTGTATGTGTACGATGTCTCTATTTTAAAATAGTGTTCTATCTAGATACCACAGGGGTACAGTTGGGAGTAAATTAATTAGAATTTAGGAGAGCAGAATATCAATTTATATATTTTGATTCCTCTACGTAGACAGAGCTCGGGAAAAATTTGCTTGTTTTTAGTTACATTAATTGAATACCCCAAATAATACCGAACTACTTCGGTTGATAAATTCCACTATAACATGCAATTGATAAGATACGTATTCGTGTCCAGCTCAGATTTTTCTTTCAGTCTAGACAGAGCCGAGTCTAGAGAGAGCGGATGCGCTAGGTTTTCTGGAGCTCGGAAGAAGGGACATTTGTTGAACAGTACAGCGTCCAAGGCTACCTTCATTTGAACAGCAACTCGAATCGGAGGTATCTGATCCTCTAGTGCTACAGCCCCGATAAGGGAATTAATTCTGACAGCAGAATCTTTGTTGAGCTTGCGTACACGTTGTAGGGCTGCTCTAAGGGAGAGCAGTGTGCTCACTCTATTCACTTTACCTGTATCAATTCGGCGTGTGGGAGTATAGATCAGATGATGTTTGTGTGTGGGTAGGGGTAGGTGGACTGATTCACCCACCAACAGCTCACTATTGTGTTTTTCATGGATAATCGAAGTTAATTTATCTTGAAGATTTGAACCGAAAAGTTCAATAGCTTTAGAATGTAATTCATCATCTTGTGGTGTTAGGAATCCGAAACTATTTCCAGGGATGATAAGAGCTGAATTTGGGATTAGTTCGACTTGGTCCATTCCAATCTTTTCTATCTCGACTAATCCAGCGTATCTTGAATTTGCAAACACGTATTTCCAAGCTGTGACTAACTCTGGGTTGATTGAGCATAATTTGAAATGTTCTAACCATTTCATTGATTCAGATTCTTTTTCAGAAGCCATCTAAATAAAAATTTAACATAAGTTAGTTTTGATTTTATCACTAATTGGGAATAGCTATAGACCAAACTAAACGTATATACATCAATCAGAATGACTCCCTAAACTTGAAATTTGTGGAGCGGCACTATCAGTCTGTAGACTGACATGTTTCCACTTGTATACTCTAGGGATGCGAATAAACGGAAGGGGTGGGAGGTTGGACGGTAATTTATTTATTTATACGCCGTAAAAGCTGTGTTTGGATTAAATTAAAAGTCAATTTGTGAATTCAATAAACGTGCGGGTTAGAATAAGCGCAACGAGAAGGCGGTGCAAGAAATTTCAGCAATTAATAAGCAGGGGACCTGTTATCCCGACCCCTAGAGTAACTACACTCTACCCCGTTCCATGCAGGAGGAGACACCTGTATCAAGCACTTGTTCATTTCTGTTATAATTAGAAATAAAGCAGCAGTAAATATCTGTAGGAGGCAACACCTGTTTCAAAGGCATCCGCACTCATGTCTAGTCGACAGGTGTTTAGTCTTGCAGGTGTCTACTCCAGATAAATATTGACAGGTGCACACTGACAGATGCCTACTGCTGTGTGGGATCGGAGATAGTATATATACGGGTGAAGAAGCTGCAGAAATTATATTGCCGGCAATATTTGCTATCTTCAACTCTTCACCTCATCACCCCCGGGGGCATCGCTACACAGCCAACTCTCCAGCAGGTTAGTATTATCCTACTCTTACACTTGACAAAGACTTTACAAATAGACCGACCTGGACTGGACCTTTTATCCTTTTTAGATTCAGACTGAGGGACTGGCAGATCTTCAGACTGAGGGACTGGCAGATCTTCAGACTGAGGGACTGGCAGATCGTCAGACTGAGGGACTGGCAGATCGTCAGACTGAGGGACTGGCAGATCTTCAGACTGAGGGACTGGCAGATCTTTAGACTAAGGGACCAGATCGTCAGACTGAGGGACTGGCAGATCTTCAAACTGAGGGACTGGCAGATCTTCAGACTGAGGGACTACCAGATCTTCAGACTGAGGGACTGGCAGATCTTCAGACTGAGGGACTACCAGATCTTCAGACTGAGGGACTACCAGATCTTCAGACTGAGGGACTTCCAAACTGCCAGACCGTCGTACTAAGGTATGTGTCAAATTTTAACACATCACACTCACTTCTTTCCCATTTTCAATCTAATCAACTCCCTCCTTCTTTCTAGGTGTGAGATGTCTCTAGCCTCATTCCTCACTCATCGCTAACTTCATCATTTCCTGGGTAGTAGGGTACATTATTTTGCAGTTAGGTCAGTAGACTAGGTTAATAAACTTTCAGTGCGCTTTATGAGGTATTCCAAATTATACCTCCCGTCTAGGTTCAGTTTATCGTTTCGTGCATACCCCTTAGAGGGGTATAGCTAAAAATTGTTGATTCTATTAGGTTTAGAATACTTATTTGGGGGGAGGGGGGAGGGTTGTTAATTATGAGCTTCGAAGTTGTCCATGTGGTCTCCTCAATACATTCGTTAAGATAGGTTAAGGTTCAGCTTAAGGTCGAATAAGAGAGTAACTCTTCGTTTTCGTTGACGTGTAAAGTTAGGTTATAAGGTCGAATTCGAATATCGTTCAAAATTAAGTTCAGTGTAGGTGTAAGTTCGAATACCCTCGTATCGTTTCAAGTTCAGTTAAGTTAAGTTTAAATTAATGTCCGTTTTAGTCATAATTTTACATCCAAAATCCAATCGTTCTCATTGTTGCATCCTAAGGGTATTGGGAGGTCCTTAAATGGTGTCAAGGTATAAGTATAAGTATAGTAAGTATACAGTTAGGTTACATAATGAGGGGTCTCTCAATTCGGAGGGGCTCCGGCCTTGACACCCTCCAATTCAAGCTCAGGTTGGGGAAAGGTACATGAATGCGTCCCAAGTGCATTCACAGTTAGCCACAAAACGGCTGCTGGAACCCTGAGGGGTCAACCTGAGTAATTAACTATAGGAATGGGGAGGGAGGGAAACATAGAAGGGGCATACACAGCAGGGGGGGCCCACAGTTCGGTGACCGGAGAGGAAAGGGTGGTGGTGGTGGTGTAGGTGGAGCCGGGGCGGAGTTACACGGACCGCGTCACTACACTGATGGAGGAGCTACACGGACCGTGTAACTACACTGATGGAGGAGCTACACGGACCGCGTCACTACACTGATGGAGGAGCTACACGGACCGCTTACTACACTGATAGAGGAGCTACATACAAGCTTTATCACTATCCTTACACCAATCGGGATCTCTTGGGGTCTCGTTCTCTTTTCTAGTATGCCTATGCAACGCAAAGTTTTTATTGTTTTAAGCTTTATTTGTTTCAATTTTACACAAAGTTATATTAAATTGCTGGAATCATTATCAATTCGTCATAACTCTCTCATCATACTCATAATATACGTAAACTCACATATTTTATTTGGCGTACCTGGCAACATAAGCACTTCATCCGCCATATTTACAACGAAAAGTTGATGATGATATTAACTATTATTTCTTGTTGCAGAATAGCTAAAAACAAAAGTTATTCTAATCTTTTCAGGCATAATTATTCTGGTTAATAAATGCTAGAAAACCAACATGTTGCGAAAAATCAAAATTAGATGAAACAATTTCCTCTGATGTTTTATTTAGAAAGCCTCGTCACTTATTACAAGGACACCAAATCATTCTGAAAGTGTCCGTATGTTATAATTTTAGTGAACATATTGCAAAACATCCTTTAATTCATTAACCTCGTGGAAAACATATTTAACTGCAATATCAGCTTTCAATGGTGTCCAGAATACTTAATGTGTGGTTGATAACGCAATTATAAAATCTATGACTTGTACTTTTTCAATAATCAATTTATTCCAAACTTGGGCAAATTATAAACAAATCAGAATGATATTAAACTTAACAGGATAGTTACGGTAATCAGATTAGGGAATGATCATTATTGGGGAGCCAGTGAGAAACTAGCTGGCACAGCTGATATTTGAAAATAATTTTTCTTGCCGCGATTTACTTCTAGAGTTGGTGTAGTAATGCGAGCGAGTGTCACATCGTTGAAGTTACCGCATTTGAACTTAAAATGAGAGTAACTAGCTTTGTCGAGGTAGATAGTTTTGTCTTCACAGTTTGCTATAACTGGCAGGTATCGCGTGCGAAAATGCCTGACTTTGTGCGGTATCAGTAGCACCGTGTCGCCTGTTTTGAACGAGTCAACGGTCACAAAACCGGATAGAGAAGGTTGGTCGTCGAGATCTGAGAGTGAAGAAGAGCTCATTCCGTCGCTGAGTGGGAAGGAGGGAGTAGGGGTGCGAGCAGGGGGAAAGGCCATTAAGAAGTTCTGGGGTGTGGCTAAAGAGACGACTAGGTCTCTTGAGTCGCGTAATAACTTGTGGATTTGTAAGGTGTATTCAGAGCGAATTGTGAGTAGAAGGTGTGAAAAGTTCATTATTATCGTTTGCAGCTGAAGGGAAGAGGTGTAGAGTGCCTGTAACATCAGAGAGAATTTGGTTGATCGCTGCGCTCGCTCGCTGCGAAGCTTATCAATGCTATTTTCTAACATATTCTTCTGTGTTTCCTTGACTTTCGTATCAGGATGGACAGAAAAGACATTGATGCATGTTTCGATATCACTTAAACTGGCTAGTGGATCGTGCGATGCTTGAGACGAAGAAAGGTGTGAAATTAATTCGGCTGCTTTGTGCTGTTGAAATGAAATATCTGCACTTAGTTTTGTTTGAATTTCAGAAAGAGATTGGCCAATCTCTTGCAGTCGATCTTGTGCTTGGAAATTTTCAGATAGCAACGCATCAAAGTTGATAGAATCAATTTCTAACGTTGTATTGATTGTATCAATCTTCGCATCTGCAGCTGCTTTCTCGACGGATAACTGCGAGTCAATCTCAATGAATTGTGAAATGAAATGCTTGCAGTAGCCTATTATAATGCCAACTGCATCTTCATGGTTTGCTTCATTTGTTTTCAGCATTCTAAGGGTGGAACTCAAATGCCTCGCAATGGTACCTTTATTCATAGAGTCAACATCGTTTTCTAGTTTCTTTAAAGAGGGCGGGGTGAATAGAGGAGAAATTCGGGCGGTTGTAAATATCGACATGTCACATACCACGATCATTTCCAGTTCGGGCAACGCGGTGTGGTATATAGAGAGCATGTTCTTGTTGCTATTGCTGATACTTATGATATCATCTTCAGAGAGAAACAGGACGAGTAAGTTTTCCTCATGCACGGAGAATTCTTCTGTTGCTTTTGCAACGAGGCCGTTCCATCCAGTTATTTGATCTTTCGCTACATTAGTAGCTTGTTCTGTGTGGAGAAAGAAAAGGGAAAGTTTTGGTGAAATAAAGTTTTCGGCATGTTCTACGAGAGTTTCGAGGTCAATTCTTTTCAATGGATCAACTTCTAAAAGTTGTTTTATCAGAGTTTCAATTTTCTCGAGGAAATTTGATGAGAAATGATGACCAATTTTGCTCGGGAATTTGTAAATATAATTCACCCTGTCATACTTTAATTCAAAAGCAAGGGCATCCTTCTTTTTGGAAATAAGTCCGTGGATTCTCTTCACATCTGCAGCAAACCCATATTCACCCACAATCGCGAAATATAACAGAGCTCCGATACTCCATAGGTCGACTAAATCAGTGTAGGTCCTTCCTGGTTCAATGAGGCATTGCAAGGCCTCAGGGGCCATGAACGCCGGACTGCCAGCGAGGGATTGCAGCGGAATCTCATGGTCCCAATAACGTGCGTAGCCAAAGTCTGCAAGTTTGATATCAAAAGCCTTCTTTTTAGGGTCTGTCCATTTTATGAGGACATTTTGTGGCTTTATATCTCGGTGTACGATGTCGTGTTGGTGTAAAAATGAAACGCCTTGAGCGACCTGAATTAAAAAACGTGTTATCATCTCCTCGCTGGGATCGTTAGCCTTACGGTAGACGGAGAAATCGTCATCGCATAGTTCCATCACGAGAATAATTTCTGAGCGCGTCTCTTCTACTGCGAACAGTTTGACGATGAAAGGGCAAGTCTTTACATTTTGCAGAATGTCGATTTCTCTCCCGAGAATACGTTGACTTTTTTCGTTCTTAAGAATACGGGATCGAGCGATACATTTGACAGCCACTGGATATTTTTCTCTCACGTGGTGTCCTTTATACACGTTAGCAAATGTACCAGAACCGATCCGGTCACTGGGATTTTCAGTCCATTTGAAATCTCCTGAATAAGGTGAAATACCACCTGATACAAGGTTGGATATAGTTGTCATTGTATTTTTGTAATAATTTAAAATTTATACTTGGTATATATCCTTTTATACTTTGTTAGTGAAAATTTGGATCAGAATTTTCCATTGTGCATTGGTATTTTTGAAACGTAATTGATGACCCTCGTAGCAAGAAATATGATCAATTTTGATGTAAGCTTATTTTTGATTATTACAACTCACCGAACTAGCAAATCATCTCTTTAGAGCAATGCAATCATTTCTACCGCAATTGCATTTTTAATGACTGTGTTAATTCTAAATTTGGAGAAGAAATTTTGTTTAGGTAGGTTCAGAAAATGATAACGTTGTAGAATATAATTAATGAATCTCGTAGAAAGATATGAATCACTTCCTTCAATTCGACCAAAATCGCTAATCGTTCGCATAATTGCTGTTTTCCAACTTTCAACAATGGGCAACATCACAACTCACTTGACTCTTTGGCTGCAAAGTCGCAGCAATATTGCTGAGGTCGAGTTGAATTGATAAGATTCAAAAGTTAAAAGATAGGAAATCCTATCGCCTTCACATTAACTTAAAGTTTAATTAATGTAATCCAATTAGATGCTGCGATCTGTGAAAATGAATAATGTCTAGTTGGTTATCGTATTAGTACATATGGAAAACGAAATCGAATCAGGGAAACTGAATAGGAAAACTTAATATTAATGTGGTTATGAGCCACGCAAAATCTATTGTGTGGTATATATGCACCAAAATGCAAAGTGCATGATTGAATGTCTGTGGCGAGTATATTGTAATTCTATGCTCGCCTAATTCAGAAGCTATTGAACTTTCACTAGAACATTTACTAGTCACATCCATAGGGATTGCAGTGGGTTTAGGGTCAGCTGAACATTTGTTCAGATACAGTATTAATAAGCCTATTCCGAATAATAGATATTGTAAGGAAAATGTCGCATACTTCGTATCGTGTGCTCTCAAGCCACTCTGAGAAATTGGCACCAAGTGGTACGATTGGTTTGGACAGGCTACCACAACAGGTTGTTAATAAGGCAGTACGTCTGGGATTTGACTTTAACATACTGTGTATCGGTGAGACGGGAATTGGCAAGAGTACTTTGATTGATACTTTGTTCAAGACGGAATTCAACTCTTCTCCTGTTACCCATAACCAGACAGAAGTTAGCTTACACGAGAATACATATCGATTGAAGGAAGGTAATGTCCAGTTACGTTTGACAGTTGTAGATACCGTAGGATTTGGTGATCAAATTAACAAGGAGAGTTCGTACAAACCGATAGTGAAATACGTCGATAAACAGTTTGAGAGGTACGTGCTAGAAGAGCTCAAACCTAACCGAAATAATTTGGACTATCACGACACTCGCATTCATGCCTGTCTCTACTTCATTTCTCCCACCGGCCATTCCCTGAAAGTTCTCGATTTGTATACAATGAAGGCTTTGGATGAAAAGGTAAATCTCATACCAATCATCGCTAAAGCAGATACCATGAGCCAACAAGATTTGGTAAGTTTTAAGGCTAGCATCCTTGAGGAGATTAAGAGTAACGGAATAAGTACTTACAACCCTAACGAGAATGGAATCGGAGGTGCCACACATCATGGCGGTATTCCCTATGCCGTAATCGGTAGTAGAGAAATGGTGGTAGCTAAAAACACAAAAGTACGCGGGCGTAAATATCCATGGGGTGTAGTGGAAGTGGAAAACGAGAAACATTGCGATTTCGTGCGTCTCAGGGACATGTTGATTCGAACGAGTATGGAAGATTTGAGAGAGAAAACACACTCAATACACTATGAGCAATATCGCACAGTGTATTTGGAGAAAATGCCAGGGTATGAGCCTTATGTCAAAGGAAAAGATACGAAGCAAATGTTGCTGCAAACTCGAGAACAGGAAGTAGCTAGAGAGAGGGAACTCGATAGAAGAGTGGCTGAGAGACTTGAGGCAAAAGAAAAAGAATGGAAAAGAATTGAAGACAAAATGAGAGCCGAGTTGGAATTAGAACGGAAAAAATACGCTGAAGAATTAGAAAAAATTGAAAATTCACGCAATGAGCTCAATAAAGAAGTCGTGGAATTTAAAGATCTCAAGTCGCAAATGGAGCAAAGTAGAACGGATACGTTACAAAAAATGAAAGGGAAAAAGAGCTCAAGTAAGATCGTTTAGTTGCTGTTAGTTGAGGTTCAATCTAATCCTTATCCAGCCAGGTGTATTTATCTTTAAACCCTGGAGTTGTTCATATTATTTCTAGAATTGCTAAACTATGACGGATAATAAATATCTTGTCGTGTTTGATAAATGTGTTATACTACGCTAGGTGTAATTTGTGTCTAATTAAATCAATAGAAATAATATTAGGAAAGTATAACATGTTATCTTCCCAGAAATTATCTACATTTTTCGCAGAGAAATACCACTAAAATTTCACGATGAGAGACATTCCAAATTGAAATACAATCGAACATTTTTACTTCGTAAAATGCTACTGCATTATTTCGTACTACGATAATTTTCTCTAAAAAAGTAATTGAAATTTCTTTCGAATCTGTTATCGGAGATAAGTACGTAATATCCGAGTTTAAGCCTTAAAAGCCGAGTACGTACTACTTAACGAGCTCTTATCAGAGCTTTGAGTTACATTTCAGAATATAACATAGATTTGTGATTATTAGGAAATCATTATAATATCTATACACCCCAAAATTTGGTAAGCGGAACTTTCGTCCCTGGAATTTTCGTCCCCGGAATTTTAGTCTCATTAGAGACTAAAATAAACGGGCACTAATATGTAAGGAACGGAAAGTGAGGCTTTTGGAGTGGAGTATGTTTGAAAAAAAGGGTGAAATGGGGCATTTTGATTGAGAAATCAATAGGTGCGAAAGTGGCATTTCAGGGGACGAAATTTCCGCCATTCCCAAAATTTATACCCAGGTATACTAGCCTTTACAATGGACGCTCTCTCCTACACACAAACTGCCACTAACACTCCTCGTATCCACGAAAACCTACCCAGCATGTGGAGCAGCAAGGACAACTACGCTTCCTTAGCTCTCACACATAGCAACCTCTGGGTCACATTCCGTGGACACGGCAAGTCACAAGGGAAAGACGCTGCCTCTGTTCGCTCCAATAACCCTATCCCCAAATCATGCGGCATTTACTACTACGAAATTAGCATTATCTCTAAAGGGAGGGATGGTTACATCGGCATTGGTCTATCCTCACGCAAATGTGCATCGAACCGTCTACCCGGCTGGGATAAGAATTCCTACGGTTACCATGGTGATGATGGTTTCATTTTCACCGCCACTTCAACAGGGAAACCTTACGGTCCAATTTTCACAACCGGTGACGTCATTGGCTGTGGTCTAAACACGATAACGAACACTTGTTTCTATACGAAAAATGGCATCTACTTAGGTATCGCCTTCCATAGCGTCCCTCCCAATTATTACCCCACAGTTGGACTGCAGACGTCAGGAGAAACGATCGCTGCCAACTTTGGCCAGGAGGACTTCGTATTTGACATTGAAGGGTTTACGAGTTCGTTTCGTCAAAAAATATTAGACTCGATTGTTGAACGTCAATTGCCCTCGAAACAGGTTTCTAATTCTCCTTACTTTATGCACCAGCTCGTATTGTCTTATCTCGTACATAATGGCCACTGTAAGAGTGCGAAAGAATTCGCTAGCGCCACTCGACAGGAAATACCTGAGTCTGAAGAATCTATGGTGAAGAGGCAGCAGATTCATAATTACATTCTAACTGGGAAGTTATCTGAGGCAATGAAGATGTGTAATCAACTGTACCCAGCTCTTTTCGAGAGTAATATTGTGCTGAAATTCCGCATCAAATGTCAACACTTTTTAGAGGTTTTATCGGGGAATGATAGTTTCGAAGAGGTAGAAATGAATGGAACAGGCGATATATCTTGCTTCGACTCCGCTTCTAACTTTCCTACCCTCCCTACCTATAAGGAGTTAGCCAGCTTAGTTCTATACGGCAGGAATGAGTTGATTCCACTCGTGACAATGCTCATAGACAGTAAACTGATGACAGAAGAACTGACGTCATACTACCACGACATATTCTCAATACTGGTCTATCCGGACCCAGTCGCATCCCCGCTCAACTACTTACTAGACAAATCCCAGCGCGTATCACTAGGCAATTGCCTCAACAGTGCAATCCTTACATACTTAAATTCCCCATCAAAACCGCCCCTATACAAATTGTTGCAGTACTCGAACCAGGTCTGGCATTACATGGACGAGAAAGAGGTCAGTTCCACTGCACTCGTCAGTCTTGAACACTTCTGTAAATAAGGAGAGATTGTCTACAGCACACTATGACTAGCTCTAGTGATGTGTGTATAGTTACGGACATATTCTAGACCAGTTACTACGTACATGCAAATGCTTCAGCTATTACAATTATTGTTTTAATGAAGTTCTATTATTTAAATTAAAGTTCATTTTTCTGCACCCACAACTTTGTAATCGAGTACCTCCTAGATATAGGGGAATAGGGTATGTTGATTTTTCTAGTCTAGTCCTTCTCAAGTTGCATTTGGCCTTCCTGCAATTATTTGGGATATATATATTTTCAGATAAATGACAAACATTTAAGAATTTATTTCTTCTCTATCATCTACATATATTACGTACTGATTCTAAATTGTTGTTTCGTGAAAAAAGTACATATTTTAAGGATCAAAACAAAATGAATTTCCTAACCCAGTATTTATGATTAGCTCTTCTCTTAAAATATAAATATTAGATTGTTTCTGATTCTTAAATTCATTCTAAGAATCCAATTTCAAGATGAGAGACAAATGGAAAAAGAAACGTATGCGAAGACTGAAGCGCAAGAGAAGACGTATGCGAAAGAGAAGCAATTAGATTCAGACTGTGCTGTTAGAGGATTAGAGTAAGTAGAGATAGAGTATCCCCTTCTTTGTAGAGATTTCATAATCCTTGTTATAATGTGATTGATTAAAATACGTACTTTAAAAATCTAAAAATGTATTAACTTAGTAGGGAGCATGTACGGAAGGGATATTATATAAAAGAGATTTTACTATCTTGAAAATCGAATCTAGTGAGTCAGATATGCAGTACCACTGAAGATGTTCTATATATTTTAGGGATATTTGAGGTCAATAAGTAATAATATTAAGGATTATTAATATTGTTTCGTGAAAAAAAATATTTTAAAGGTCAATACAAAATGAACTTCCTAACCCAGTATTTATGATTAGCTCTTCTCTTAAAATATAAATATTAGATTGTTTCTGATTCTTAATTCGTTCCAAGAAACCATTTCAAGATGAGAGACAAATGGAAAAAGAAACGTATGCGAAGACTGAAGCGCAAGAGAAGACGCATGCGAAAGAGAAGCAATTAGATTACAGACTGTGCTGTTAGAAGAGGAATTAGAGTAGAGATAGAGTACCCCTTCTTTGTAGAGATTTCATAGTCCTTGTTCATGTGATTGATTAAAATACGTACTTTAAATGTCTAAAAATGTACTAACTTGATAGTAGGGAGCAAGTACGGAAGGGATAAGAGAGATATTCAATCTTGAAAATTGAATCTAGTGGGTCAGATATGTAGTACCTCTTAAGATATTCTATTACGATAAGATAGAAATATTTGAGGTCAATAAGCAATAATTTTAAGGGTTATTAAGTATTGTTGTGAACTATTTAGTTAATTTATTTCCACCAAATCGATTGGTTGATTGAATGGCAGAACGAGATGGAAGAGATGTGTTTCTGATAGAATTGATGCGTTGTAAAGAAGAGATAGTGCTTAGATTGGAGGAGATAGAAAGGAGAGTGAGTGAGAGGAAACAGATTCTGTTAGCAGAGATTGCTTGGATACAGAAAAGGTATGAGAAATCATTGGAGGCTAGAAGAGCTGTTATAAAGTTAGAAAAGAGTAGAGAAAGAATCCTGAAGAATATCGGAGAAGTGAATGATCTTTTATTTGAGAATAACCCCGAACAAGGAATACTGAAATCAATTGATGATTCCATCTCTAAATGGCAACTGTCCTTAGAAGTATTTGAGAATGTGTGTCTCACTTTTAACGGAGAAACTGAGCTGTTGAGTTGTATTAGGAAATTAGGACAGATCCAATTTGAAGGAGAAGATTATCAAACCAGAACCGAACCTCTCTTTCTCCTACGTCCTCAGGAAATGGAATTTGAATCGCTATTTGGAGTGTCTACAGATACACATGGAAATATATACTCAGCTGACAATCCCAATGGTAGAATAGTTGTATTTTTTCCTGGTGGTACCGCAGTTTATGATTATATTGAAGATCAACATTTAAAGGGTCCTTATGATCTTTGTGTCTGGGGTGAAGACATGTTTGTCACTGATATCATTTACCATAGTCTAGTCAAATTCAATTGTGATGGAACATTCCTGAAAACAGTTGGCATGGAAGGAAATGAAGACACTGAATTCAAAAAACCTTTTGGATTGGACATTGACTCAGATAATTTAATTTACGTATGCGACCGCGACAACCACAGAATATCAGTTTATGATACAAATCTGCGATGGAAGAGAATTATTAAGCAAAATGGCATAACTTATCCACGAAATATCAAGATCAGAGATAACTTGTTCATTCTCTATGCAGGTAATAACTTCTGCGTATTATCCAAATCAGGTGAACTTATCTACAAAATCCCTAGCATTGCTCATGATGTCACAGAAGCTTTCTGGTTCTGTCTCGATAAAACTGGAAATATTCTAATCAGTGATTACCGAGAAGGTGAAATAAAGGTATTCACCCCTACCGGAATGTTGAATCACACTCTAGGTTCTGCTGATCCAGAAGATGGGATGCGGCGTTACTGTCAGAATTCCCAGGGCATCACCATTACTCAAGACGGGGAGATTATTAGTGTATGCGGGACCCCAAACACGTCTTTATACATTTTCTAAACTATTTTCTACTTTCATTACTTTTATTCAATATGTCTAATGCTAGCATTTATCATTATTATTTATTATTTTCTTTATTTCGGTGTTCAATCAAATGAATTCTCTACCGAATGTCATATATCTCAGCCTGTAACGCAGTGTCATTGTATGTTTAATGACTGACAATAATTCAGAAATGATAATATATTATAAGCATTGTAACATAATCAGTAGTTTTCTGAGATTGTAGTACACATCCAAAACTAACAATAATCATACAATCGTATAAAACTAGTGTAATAGGCTGAGACTGGGATCCACAGCTAGTATTTGCTCTCCTTCACTTTACTAAAAGAAAATGTATTAATCGATTATTATAATATATACTTGTATATAAAATCAATACCTTACATGCATCAAAAAAGTCCCTTGCTCACCCAACCAATTCCAATTTTCACCCCTTCATATGAAACACCAAAAAACAAAGTTCAAATAATCACAAGACGAAAGAACTTAACTATGAAGTCCTAACATGTCCCACTCAACTCAGTAATACAATACCGTCCTATGGCCATGTGATTAAATATGCTCCATTTAAATTGCTTAGAAATCACGAATCCATCCAATTTGACTTGCTTGATCAACTAGGTAACAGAATGGCCACACATCGTCGTGTCTTCGTGCTCGGAGTGGGAATGACCAAATTCGAGAAGCCAGGTCGCAGGGACAACTTCGACTATCCAGACATGGCCCTGGAAGCGGCACAGAAGGCGCTAGCGGACGCCAAACTCTCCTACAAAGACATCCAACAGGTCTGCTGTGGGTACACGAGCGGAGATACCACATGCGGACAGAGGGCCGTGTATCAGCTAGGCATGACAGGCGTACCGGTGTATAATGTCAACAACGCGTGCTCTACCGGTAGTACTGCCCTCCTGCTGTCGCGGTACCTGATACAAGGGGGCGTGGCAGACTGTGTAATGGCGCTAGGGTTTGATAAGATGAGCAGAGGGCCACTGAAACCCTTACACACGGACAGGACTAATCCCATGGACAAGCATGTGATGGCGATGGCGGCTAAGAGGGAGTTGGGGAATGGGCCTATCACAGCTCAGATGTTTGGTAACGCCGGTAAGGTTATATTAACTTAAGCAGATTATTGCCTGCATCGTATCTAATTGGTTATTGTATAGGGCGAGAGCACATGGAGAAATACGGGACTAAAGTTGACCACTTCGCTAAAATCGCGTACAAGAACCACAAACACTCAGTCAACAATCCAAACGCTCAGTTCCGGAAAGAGTACACCCTGGAAGAGGTGAAATCAAGCCAGACTATCCACGATCCCCTCACCAAGCTCCAGTGCTGCCCCACGAGCGACGGCGCTGGCTGTGCTATAGTCTGCTCGCTGGACTTCCTGAACAAAACCGGGCTGCATGCTCAGGCCGTTGAGATCTTAGCGATGGAGATGCGAACGGACTTCCCTTCCACTTTCTATGAATCTTCCGACATGAAGCTGGTCGGATACGATCTGACTAAAAACGCAGCAGAGAGCGTTTTCAGTCAGACAGGCATGACGCCGAATGACGTAGACGTGATAGAACTGCACGATTGCTTCTCTGCAAACGAACTCATCACCTACGAAGCACTGGGCCTGTGTCCCCCTGGGAAGGCTGGCGAGCTGATCGACCGCGGGGACAACACGTACGGTGGGAAGTGGGTCATCAATCCTAGCGGGGGTTTGATAAGCAAAGGTCACCCGCTTGGTGCGACAGGATTGGCACAGTGCACTGAGCTGTGCTGGCAGTTGAGAGGGGAAGCGGGCTTGAGACAGGTTAAAGGAGCTAGAATAGCGCTGCAGCACAACCTAGGCCTTGGCGGCGCTGTGGTGATTACCATGTATAGGCTGGGATTTCCTGAATTGAAATATGACGGCAAAAAACCGTATGCACTCTCTCATCACCCGACGAGTGCGAAGAAAATGAAAGCAGATATGTTTTTTGAGCTGATTGGAGAGTCGATTAAGTCGGGGGGAGAAGAACTCGTGAAAAAGGTGAACGGGAGCTATCTGTTCAAGATCACTGGACCCGGAGGGATCACAAAAAAGTGGCTTGTGGACCTGAAGAAGGGGAAGGGGTCTCTAAAAGAAGGAGATGGGAAGGCCGACTGCACGATTGTGATGAGTGACAATGACTTCGCTGATATGGTGAGCGGGAAACTGAACGGACAGAAAGCGTTCTTCCAAGGAAAACTAAAGATCTCAGGAAACATGGCTCTTGCAATGAAACTCCAGTCGATCATGCCAGCAGGGCAGTCGAAGCTATAAATCTCCTTCGGACTGTGCTTATGTGTGGGCTTAGACTTACCTTTTAATCTTAACTTTGTGTGTCTCGTGTGTGGAGCGTGCCTGACTTGATGTCGTTTCTTGTCCGAAAACTCTCGCCCTAGAAATATATTTTCGTAATATTATTGTGTTGTTATGTAGCTTTAGTAATTTGGGATAGATTTGATGTGTAATTGGGGAGAACCACATTTGAACAAAATAGCTTGGGAATTTTCACACCTTAGAAAATAGCAATTAAACGAAATTAATTAAATAAATAATGTTAGGTTGAATTATGGTAGCAATTCGAACCTCGTTTCTGCGTATGTGGCCTCTTTATTCTGTAATCTTTCTTGGAAACTTTGCGTGTTCAGAGTAGACAAAAGTTGCTCTGTACGGCTATCAATTCGGTTGTTGTCGTCAGATAAATTTCGCTTTAATATTTTAATCTAAAGAATGGTCCGAATCATTTAAGTTCAAAATGGATCTGGAGCTACAGATGTGTATGTGTGTAAGGAATCAACACCTTTGGTATATTTTCCTCTGTTGGAGACTTTAAAGGTTCTGATAAGGGTTGAATTGAGTGCGGAGAACTGATTTGTTTATGCTTTAATTTCTTTTGTTTCCTGAAAAATAAGAATAAATGAAATAAAAATTTTGAATAATCTCAAAATACGTACAGTATTACTTTCTTTCTTTCTCTTTATACCGCTCTTCGCGCTCAGTCATTTTCTTCTCAAAATCCTAAGGGAAATCTATTAAATTTTAGAAGTCGAAATAATAATTCCTATCCTTACATCATCATCTCCGTCTTCCCAATTATCCAATACGTCTTTTTCTTCCATACAAAAGTACTAATTTGAAGGTGACAAGATAAAATAGACATATTAGACATGTTCCATGATCTCTATAAAGTTGGAATTACTTATGCTACGTAACAATCTATAACATGTCATAGTTTAAAGCTATATATCTCTTCTTTCTCAGTTGAACCATTCAGTGCAATCGAATGACCACAGGCAGAACTATGGACTAAAGGACATGGCTTCATTATTAATATAGTTATAATCCTAGTTGACATTGTCTCCGTGAAATTCTTGCATAGGACACTGGACAATAGTTTTCGTTTAATCTATTCATAGTTTGAATAGATTAAGTAAATTGGGTGCAAATTCTTTTAACAGTCTTTGAATTTATTTCTTCATAGATTACTTTACTAGACTAAATGGTGAAAGGCAAGAACAGATACTTTTTGGTTGAGATCCATTGCCAAGGTTCTCTGACTAATCTCACACCACAAGCATTACGGAGAGAAATCCTCAATTCTGTCGAGGAAAACTTTGGCATATTCGGCTATGCGTGTGTGACGTGCTCACTCAATGTAAAATACCTTAATATAAACACCAACACCACGATTATTCGTGTGACTCATAAATATTTTCAGATGTTTCAGCACAGTATCACGCTGTTAAGAGCGATAGATGGGAAATCCTGCATGCTCCGAACTCTACATATTGGCGGCACGATAAAATCTTGTCAGAAACGGCTGATCGAGTATGATAAGAAATATTTATTGTTTGTTTACAAGAGACTACCGAATAATTATGAGAAGAAAAAGTTGGTAAAGAAATTCCTTAAACTACACAAAATAGACGAGAAGGACGAAGATGAAGGAACTCTAATTAGTTAGATTTTAGATTTAATTTAAATGTATATTAGTGGATTCTTATTACTAATAATTATTTAATAGTTTGTTCCAATCGATTTTATTAAGTCGGGTAATGTATTAAAGAAATGCAGTGAAAAGAGGAGTCTATACTTGAGGCGAATGGAAGAATGTGGAAAGACGAACTAGAAAACAGGATACAATTCTATATTTAACTTTTCATTCGAAAATCTAGCTCAAGACCTTCTTAATCCCGGAGATACAGTTGACTGCTTAATTGGGACACCGATTAATCTGGAAAACCGCTTATTAATGGGGGACAAATCTCCAGGAACGGAATAGTTCTTATACATAAAGAATAGATAATACTAAATGTCATCGGTTAATTGGGAACTCCGCTTAATCGGGACAGAATATCGAGTCCTCATGTGTGAAGTGGAGTCGACTGTATCTAGTATTCTAATAGTTGAATTGAACACTTTGCACAAACAATGTAATAATTTCAATTAGGATTAATACAACTCTTATACAATAATAATTAACACATAGAAAGTACACACAATTAACCTAAGTATTCTATGAGGCAACAGTCAACAAGATGTGGTCAATGTACACTAGCCCATTCTGTGTATTATAAAACAGTAAAATAAAGAATTGTGGAATCATTTTGAGCTCTTCTTAAATGCGAAACAACCACAACATTTCATGGATGTTTCCGGTGCTCTTGGCTTGATCTGTGTACGAGGGGAGAGAATACGGATTGGAGAAGTTGGATTGAGGTTGTCAACATCTGGAGTAGGCACTGTCCTTGAAATCTGTCTCTCGTAGGATTGGGAAGGACTGACGTATTGTAGGCTGACCTCAGGGTCAAAGGGTGGTGAGGACGTGTTTTCGCGCGGTTCATATTTCGCAGGGGCGCCTGGTGCTGGAGGATAGAGTGGAATTGTGGCGAGGAGTTGACCGATGGGCGTGAGCGTCTCTTTGCCATTCCAATCAAATATACTGTCTTTTTTCCATCGCTTCTTCTCAAACAGATTGTTGAAAAGCCCTCGCATATAAACATAGTCTGGATCTGCATAGAAATCTAGCTTCCGTACATATTCGAGATATCTTGAGAACTCTTCGGGAAATCCTTGACAGAGAACTTCAATTGGTGTTGTTTTCTTCTTTTCTCCGATTTTCTGATATCTCTCCTTCAAAGTGGTCGCCCGTAGGCCCTGCCATGGTAGACTCCCTCTCAGGAAATACATGAACATATGTCCCAACGCTTCGAGGTCATCTCTCCGACTTTGCTCTTTTCCCATATGCGTATTGATACTCATATACCTCGCGGTACCTGTAAGGTTTTTATGTTCTCGGTAGGGAATGTGTTTTCCCGTAGTGTCACGAAATTCTTTCGCCAGGCCCAGATCAATTAGATTTAATACATTCATCTTTGCACCTCCTGGACGACCAATCAGGAAATTCTCAGGTTTAATGTCACGGAATATCAATCTACAACTGTGTACATATTCGATTCTATTTAAAAGTTGTAATGCAATCATTGCTACAGTTTTACATGTGAATCTTCTATTACAGATTTCAAACAGGTCTTCTAAAGAGGGGCCGAGCAGTTCAATGAATAAGGCATTGTACTGCCCGAAAGGACAGAAGTAATGCACCTTTGGAATCCCCTCGTGATTTCCTAGCAATCTGTAGAATTTGTATTCGAGGTGAAGCTGTGGGGCTCTAGCCTGCATTCGCTCCAATTTGATAGCAACATGCTCGCCTGTGTGAAGATTTTTCCCGAGGCGAATCTCCCCAAAATTCCCAGAGCCGATTTTTCGGCTCAAGCGGAAGCTACAGTTGGCGCCATTTTCCAGAATAACTGGCGCCCGAGATGAGGAAGTAGAATTTGAGGATGGAGGCCCTGGAGGGGGTTTTGCGGTTTGTTGAGCCTGTGGAAAGAATTGGTTGATCATGCTGTTACTAGGTGGTAGGTCCCTCGAGATTTTCGGTACAATTAAGTGAGCGTGTGCTATTCTGGTGGAATCACTCGACGCTTGTGAAATTTTGGGAAGTTGACAATACTCAGTCATCCTAGCTTCAAAGAAATAATAAAAATAATAAAATTAAATAGATGGAGAACAAATTCAATGAAAATTACTGTTTTCTGGACGAAGTGTTTCGATTCTTAGAGATAAATAGCCATCTACATAGATAGGTAAGTTGATACTAAATTTGGAGTATCTTAGCAACTCTTGATAAACATATCATCAGAATCTAGCACGATAGTAATAATAAAAATATTTCGATCAACTTATTAACTTCACCTTAGGTAGACAGTCTAATGCCCTAACGAATCGACCAGTTAATCATAAAAGCATAAAATCAATGAAGTAATCGAAATTAACAACTTCGTCCTAAGGCAATTCACATGCGTCACATAAAATCTCTCATCTTGACTTGCCTCCGAATAGCATCAGTCACTCCTTCATTGAACTTGAACCTGATGTAGAACTTGGAATACTTTCTCTGCACTGCGTTTTGGGTTCTATCAGTTAGAAGGGAGGGATCGATTGTGCGGCCGAAAAAATCTTTTGCAACATACACCTCCTCGGTTATGCTAGCATTTGGATGTGATTTGTGTAAGTTCGTTGCAGACACAATATGACTTGTTTTCTTAGCACTCTTAGTTTCTTTCTTTTCACTCTTTTCAACAATCATCTCACTCCCTTGTCGTTTCAGTATATGCTCAGCCCTCACCATTTTTTCCACATCAATTTCCCTACCTATCAGCTGTTTAGCCCCGTATGTAAGATATACACGAGAAGTTATCCCATGGAACTGTACCAAATCTTCAACAGGAGGCTCAAATATATACTGATACTGTCCATTCGCCCCCATCTCCTGTTTGTATGTAAGGTTGTAGCATATCATCGTGTCTACGAGCTCCGATAGCTGTTGTTTCTCGCGGGAAGAGTAGAGCTGTGTGTTTATAGGGCGCATTGTCGGGGATATTATTGTCAAGAGGTAAGGCAGAATATCCAAGTTGAGTATATTCGGTACTAAGAATGTACGCGTGTATGGGTGCGTGCCCTCTATTAGAGAGAGGATTGTTTGTGAATTTTTAATGACAATTTGCCGATTTTCAGAGTGCTTTTGTGGGAATGTGAGGTATGGAAGCTTGGGTGATGAGTAGAGCAAATGGAAAAGCACTGAAATATAGGGAAAATAGGCCATTAGCGAATACATCTGTCTTGTTTGAATGAACTCGTTTAACAGGTCGTAGAAACCTATCCACTCCAAGGCTTCCATTGCTGATTCAAGATAGGAGTCGTGTACCTTCTGTCTCAAAAAGTTCTCGTATATGCCTATGGTTGATTTTTCATATTCCCCAGTCATACTAGCGGTAGAACGAACCTTGTCAAATCTGCAATTACCTCCCCGATTTGTACTTTTAAGGTTGTTCGCGTCCTGTCGACGTTTTCTCGACACGGGTAAATGAAAAACTTCTTTCCACAAATCGAAAAGTGTCTTATGCGAATCCTTACGGTCTCCTATTTTAGAAGAAACGAGTTCGATTGTAATTTCTTGTGACAAATGTGCCATGAATTGCAGAGAATTCAGGCAAGAACGTATATCATTATCGCTTTTCTCGCACAACATCATAAGTGCGCTTACGTGTGAAACAAGCTTCTCTTCACTGCAAATCTTCCCCAGTCTACTGGAGAGTTTCGCTGTTACAGTCTGCGGGAAATGCAGCACTAAAGCAGTCGATCTTAACTGCCTGAGAGCTTTAGCAAAGACGTCATTACAGATACAGATAATCGGGCGTGAGAGCTTCTGAACTGTCTTATTCGATCTGCCCTTTCCATTTACTAAGTTGACAAGCACTGTCACAGAGTTGGATGGAGCTCCATCAATTTCATCGAGTATAAGGCATTGCGGTCTGTGTTTCCTGGTAAGGCTGGACAGAGATTGAGTTGTAGCTTCGATTCGCGATGCAAACACCTCTGGACTACGGTCATCTGATGCGTTCACTTCGACTATGTCATAGCCTGCCTGTTGGGCGATCACGTGTGCAAGTGTTGTCTTGCCTAACCCCGGAGCACCACAGAGGAGAGCTATCTTAAACCTAGGCCGCATTGCCTCGTCTAGTGTGAATTCTTCATTCGATTCATTTTGATGATATTTACTTGCAAAGTTATTATTCTTGTTTGTTTCCCGTTTAGAAGTGTCAGGTTTCGTAGCGTATTTAGGTGCATCAACCCCAAATACGATTGGATCCCAAAGTTTGAGCCATTTCAACAGCTTGCGATTTACTCCATCATCGCTCAACAATTCAGTGTATAATTTCGGGGAATACTTATCGACCCAAAGCTTAGTTTTAAGCGAACTGTTTGCCTCATGGTCTAAAAATGATGGTTCATCTGAAAGTGTCAATTTTCGTGAAATGCTCTCATTAATCCCAGCATTAGCATCATCTTCATGAATAGCTCTCTCTATCTTCCTACGATGGAGCTGTTCATATGCTTCGTCATAAACTTCTCTAAAAGCACGATCTAACAATCCTTTTTTTCTGAACAAGTTTTGTGTGTTGACCATGGACTCCGGGCTATATAGCCGAAGGTAGAACCGTTCTCCCGTTTCAGTGTCTGTCACTGTCATGTGGTCTCCTACAGGACAACGCCTGAGCACTTTGGTATTCTTAGCTTTATTCACCATTGCCTCGGTATCCCAACTGAGACTGAAGTTACTCTCTGTCTCAAATTCATCTTCAGGGAGTGTGTACTTCTCTTCTCTGATGTCTGCTTTTTTCGCACTTTCATCTCCGAAGGGCAGATCCAGACTGTAAGGGTCTGCAGCAGGGAATGCAGGTTTAATTTCATCACCGAATGGAAGGCTTACAGGCTCCCCAAACATCCTGGCTTGTAAATACAAACAACTAAACGAGTAACACGTTCATTAAAATTCTTTATAACACCTAGATCCAAGGGATAAATTAAAATATATTTTTAAAAATATTATTCGCGACCCAAAGTCCTAAGCAAAATGTGATGAAAAGACAGGAAACTGGATACTAAGTTGCAGATAGTTAACTATGCTTTCACACTTAATTTAGACAAATAATTTTGAAATATAATGCTAGGAAATTGCTATGCAAGCACAATAGTGATTGAAAACAATACCATTTGCAAATTGATTGCATTGTAAGCATTATCTCATTTTGATAAAAACTTTTTGATTAACACTTCACTACAACAATAGAGACTCTGTCGGTAAAATGCATAAATTAGACTCAACACTGTAGGAGGCAAGATTAATCGGCATATTTCGCTAAATATATTGATAAACCGAAGAAATGAAGGCAGGAAGAAGTAAGTTATTATCTAGGGAGACTATATATTATTAATCAAGTGTTAGGAAATTAAATTAATGCAAGGTTGCAGAAGAGATATCGCACAAACTCCAGCTATCTACACGACTTAATTAAGTCACAAATGATACATCTAATTTTAGGATTTAAACTAGTCATTCATAGAGTATGACGTCTTGCAAAACATGAATTGGTTCGTACCCCCAAAGTGTTTTATTATGAACTCATTTTTCCAAGAATCCTTTTAAATTTGCTGGTGCGAAAAGTATGAAGATAATACGAATTTAAGAGAAACATAAATTCCACAGATATAAGTATTGAGGATCTGCTGGTTCTACTAATTATTCAAATTGTGTTGTGATACTCGTAAGATAAACAGCGAGAATGAAATTAAAATTGAAGAGGAAAAGATATCGTTACACCTCAAGAAAATTTCATATTTCGTCACTGGGTAGGTTCTGCATCAGTTATGACATAAATACCATGCAACCCCTAAATACTCTCATTAGAATTAAATATGTTTTTACTTCCGGTATGTTGGAATTTTTATTATATTATTTTGAATAAAAAATCCAATACGTAACAACCTATACATTTTCCAAACATTCAATCATTATAGGATAAATACCAATGTCCCACAAATCCATAATAGCTTAGCTGTACAGCTGTACAAACTATTTTGTTTTTTTCTTCTTAACGTCATTAAAATGAGGTCGAAATTAACATAGAACCGTCTAGACAGACGAAGAGAAGAGTCTTTCATTAAGAATGAATAACAAACTATTCATCATAATCTCAAATTTTAATAGAACAAAAGGAGTTATAAATTGGGAAAAACAATATCATTCACACCATTCAAAAGGCCAATTAATTACTAATTACTAATTGAGCCAAATGACAGTAGATATTTGTTAATCAATCAATATACTCGCATATCTGGTCAATATTAATGATATCATCGTAACTAGATATTGTGATAGAGCATAGATGGACTGTTGCTAGTATATAGGACCCAGCCTGAATGGTTAAACGAGAGTATATGTCTAAATGTATATGATTTGTCACAGTATGCTATTACAAGGTTAGCCAACGTAACAATTACATCGTAACCCCTCTTCACATTAGGACTTTACACCTCACCACTGATTGTTATGCATACACACAGTATCCTAGGCTTCAGTCATGAAAAATGGAATTCAAAAAATGTTATAAAACTTGAGATCATAAGCAATGGCAGTTATCCATTTCCTATAAATTACCAAATAATAATCGAATGAATTATAAAGTTAGTATCATGTCAACTTCAAATAACCAACTTTTTGGAAACTCATTCAATTTTAATGCATACGGAAATACATGGAGATTATCAAGTATACCTTCTTTATTCAATCTATCGAATGTAGATATATTCTCAACAGGGAAGGATCAGTTTAGATCTGATAACCATTTCGCTAACGAGGACAAATTGTATAGCCCCTTTAACGACTACTTCGGGCTAGCGAATATAATAAGAGGGAATGCAGGGCTAACAATTGGGGAAAAGGAACAGGTGCACCCAACGCCAAGTAATGCACTGATGATGGAACAGAATCTGATGAAACTCAAGAATACATGGCACTCGAATGACTATATACATAACAATCTCAAGCAATCGTCAGAGCGAGAACATTATGGGTTCGAAAATAGCGTGGTGAGTAAATCTTCTTAATTATAGGCGCCCCGTGCAATAGGTGTAAAATATGTCAGTGTGAAATCCAATTAACTTATTTGGTCTATTCAATATTAAATTAGCATCAGAGCATCAAATTATTCTGCCTAGCGCTACAAGGAATCTTTATGAGCCAATTAATTATTCAAAATTAAGATTTCTAAAAGTAATTGCAAAATCTTAATTAAAAGTTCTAGTAATGTTTGTTTTTCGGAAAAAGCGAGAAACGCATCATTATCAGTCGTGGCGCTAGACAGAGATTAGTTAAACAAAATGGAACAAGAAAAATGGGACAAATCTTGAATTCATGCTTAATTCTAGCAAACAATGAAACCCAACTATGGAGAAACACTCAGTAATGCGATTTGGAACAGTACTGACACGGACTCTTCTACACACACTTCTCCGCTCACACCCTCCCAAACTTTCAACTCATTCCCTCCCATTTCCTCTGGGATAGACAATGACCTGAGGATAGGAGCGGGCATACAACACCATATTGTAAGTATGCTGCATGCCGAAGCGAAACTTAAAGGACATGCAAGAGCTCATATAGGTAGCATTGGTGATGAGGATTCTCTATCTGACGGTAGCAGTAATGGAATCGGGCCAGGAAGAGGCATTATGTCGACTGCTGTCTCGGCTGCTCTTGCGAATGTAGTTTCAAACATAAACGTAAGTGACTAATTTAAGTATTTTATATTACAAACACAGTTGAGTAAGAAATGTGCCAATGCATTTCGAAATTAACAACCTGGAGTGTTGTGTATCACCTACCCTTATAACTGGATTATGCATATCAGAGTAGCGGGTAGAATTGCTATATATAAACACGCTGTACTAGTTAAAATACTATTTTCGATTCGTGCGTTGCATTGTCAAATTATCGCAGTTATATCCGTGATTGTACTCAATTCGAATATCATTCTTGATGGCATCAAAGGTAGTGCTAGAAACTAAAATATGTCAATGACTAATTCGCTCCTACGATATTATCCATGCTCTATTCCTAGGGACCTGATGATAATAAATATCAGCGGCACAGACGAGTGAAGCTCTGCGTTTTTTGCCGAAATAACGGCAAACCGGAAGAGGACTATAAAGACCACATTCTCAAAGATTCTAACGGCAGAGTTGTGTGCCCCATTCTAAGAGCCTACGTTTGCCCAACATGCGGCGAGTCTGGTGACAACGCCCACACTCTGAAATACTGCCCCGCCACCCAGCCCACGATAATCTACTCGCCAGGAATCCCTGACAACGGCATGAAGTGGTAGAAGTGACGGTGCGAGCATACGTGGGATCACTTACGGAGCTTAGATACGCGAGGAAGATGGGCCAAGTTAATTGTTTTTACCCCCACCATCAAAGCAATTAGCATACAGTATAGTGTTTGAGTTTGTATTGTCCTATGCGTGTTTGTGTTCGTTTGATTTGATTATTTTTATTACAAATGTCAAATGGTGTATAAGTTATCATCTAGGCACGATCAATAGGTGAAAGTTTGTGCACTTTTCGGAGAGTTCAATAGCCACTCTTGCATCAGACTGTAATGAGATGTTACTCAAAGATTCTATTTCTATTCGCATTTAGTATTTTATTTTGTGTTTTTAATAATGTCATATGTTACATATAATAAACAATGATTTTCAGTTTCCTTCGCTATTCCTTTTAACCTGATGATTAGGGGATCCTTTTTAAGGAATTCGCACATACAAAAATAGGCTGCAAAAATAGAAATCCGCAATTTCCAAATGACGATATCAGATTTTAAGTATTGCGTCATGCTAATAAGAGTTGTTATTTGATGATCACACACTAAACCAGAGCAAATAAAACGAGGAGTCAAAAAGTTGACTTTTGAGCCTGGGAATTCTCACATTAACATGGATATAAACCATTTCTAGCGTAAACTTAATATTCATACGAAAGTAATTTAAACAAAATCTGATTATTCGAATAGCTTAGATGAGAATGTAACTTTGTGAGACGCAATGATACGTAGTGTCTGGACACGTTCATTCTACATTTGAATGACCCAATAATTAGAGTCCTCATGACCACATAAATAAACAGCAAATGTTGCATGTAAAAGCAGCAACTACTAAGGTATTTCAACTTGCATCGTTCCCGTATCAATTTAATCAGTGACTGTGAAGTCGAATCATCCATATCGCTGCAGCGTAGAATATCAAGTCATAGCCAAGATTGTTTGTTTGTTAACTTAAATGTGTCCACCAAAGGTAACATTCCATTACAACTGAGTGGAGTAAATGTGACGTCATAAAAATTAGCAAAAGAAAATACTTACTTGTTTGAAATCTGAATGTTTGTAATTCATTTTAATATTGCCATTCCCAAAACAAACAAAATTGAGAGTGGAAGTTGATAGTAAAAGATGCAACAAAGGAGTATATATATATATCGACATATAATGTTTGAGAGAGATCTAACAATATAAGACAAACGGCAGTGGAAGTAAGGATATATCGTTTCATTATTCATGAGCTACCACATTGACCACCAGATATACCATCTATAGGTAGGGTGACATGGTGGTTGAAGGTCAAGGTTAAACTATTCCATGAGGTGGTGGAGATAGTAAAGTTTGAGTTCTATCGTCAATCAGCTTTTGGGATGTGTTAACTACATTTATCAAAAATGCTGATTCATCATTATACTTAGTAATATCGATTTCATACTCGAATACGATATTTTGTAGCGTCAAAAGTGTAAGTATTTTTCCGGAGATTGAATGAACCGGAATAAATTCGGAATAATTTATTGTATGTACATATACAAGATAAATAAAAAATTTGGAGATAGTGGCAAGCAAGGTTAGTGGGTGTGACATTCAGTAAATTATGATTAGTCAATGTGTCATGGCATTTGCTAAGCAAATTATCGAGTTCCTGATCTCACAAACATGTGCACATACATTAATCGATTAAATAAATTGAATAAAATGAACGATGATTTCAAACGCACCAGCATGGGCTAAACATACATTCTATTGATAAGATGAAGGTGAGAGTGAATTATTGGATTGAGGTGCAGACATCGTCGAATTTGGGTAGGAGTAACTGGTCAAAATTCTCTATTCTCAGTCGCATTATATCTCGACCTAAAAACTGCACTAGCTCAATCAAGGATTCCTTCGCAGCTCTAGCTGTAGCGATGTTAGGATGCTCTAACGAATAGAATAACATTTCTATGAACAGATGCAGTTGAGGTTTGAAAACTTTCTTCCCAACACCTTTAGCTATCAAAGGAAGCGCCCTGCATATCGTCTCGAAGAGTTGTATGTGCTGTGAGTAATGTCTAATCCTAACTGCTTCGCTTAGTAACGGGATTATCTCGACGATTCTACTGTGTGCAATGGGATTCTGTGATAACTCTGCAAGCAGGTAAACACAGCCATCAGTTCGCATCCATGGTTGCGAGAGAGAGTTCACAGAGGGAGCGCTTGGAGCGCTCACTTCTTTCTCACCTGGGACAACCAACTCTTGGCACTTGACTACGCCGTAAAAAGCCGCGTGGATCGCAGGGTCATCGTAGACAGGCACTGCCTTCTGCTCCTGTACCTGCGTTATTCGCCGCTTCACCTCCACGAATATTCCGTCAAGTACTTTGTCTTGGTAGACTTTGGCAAGATCTGACAGTGCAAATGCCGCGCTCTGTCTAGTAGACGGGATAAAGTCTCCTAACACTTCTAAGAGGGAGGGCAACAAATCCTTGATGAGAGAAAGGTATTTCGTAGGAAATAGCGGTATCAATGCTGTGTAGCAGTAACAAGTCGCTTCTCGTACAGGCCAGCAAGGATCCTTGATAGTCCTCATTAAGCAGGCAGCAATGTCCTCTTGATAAGACTCGATCAGCTCGGAAGGAATCTTCCTACCCAATTCCCCTATACAATGGAGCACAGCTGTCCTTACTGCGTGGTTCTCGCTGACAGATTGGCTCAGGTAGAAGTGCAGAATCGCTTCGAGGTGCGTTTCTACCAGGTGCTGTCCATTTCCCTCTGTTATAATGCGCCAGGTCTCACAACTGTATGTCTGCACACCAGTGGCTTCGTAATACCTACAGCGTATTATGTGCATTGACAATTTGACATCAAATCATGAAGTGATTCGATAGAAATATTGATTAGGCTGAGGAGGGTAGTAATTAATTATTTTTGTGTGTCATTATATTATTGATATATCAGCACATGTTTGCTCCAATCGGGATTACGAGTGCTATGATTAAATACGACAGCCACTAATTGAAGAATTCAATGACACAATAGCGTCTGTATGATTGAGAGGAATGCAAACTTACCTGTTTAGACAGAGCGGCGGCAGCAGCGTAGGGAAGAACTCAGACCAATCTTTTTTCGGAAGATTGATGAAAAAGTGTCTACAAGCAATGCATCCCGACATCCGCACCTGACTCCAGTCATCAGACAGTCCCACATAGATACAGTCCACGAGTGTGCTCTTCCATTTCATGCAGGCTCTTACAGTGTCTGCCTCAGCGGAGTCTGTGGAAGGCTGCTCTACTATCAAACTGACAATGTTGAAAGTAGATTCTCGAATAAATCTGTTCGGGTGTCTACAAGTCTTCTCAATCAAGTTTATTAGACGCGTATTGACGAACATGTCAAATTCTCTCGGCCCTTTTGCACACTCATTGCATCCTTTAGCTGTATACCTAGAAAACAACTCGTAAACGTACAAAGTAGGCAAAGGATACAAATAAAAGAAATGGAATCGGATGCTCAGTGTCTGACCTTATGCTCTCCAGGCAAGCTTCTAGATACTTCCACGTCTTAGCATCGTACTCGGGGTCTTCAGAGTACGGGTCGTGCTTGGGACTAATGCTACAGTTGATGGCAGGAGATTCCTGTGCTAGAGTGGAGACGGAGAAGTAGCGCTCTGCAACAGAAAGAACAGAGTCATGCAATTGTGCGAAACATCGCGATCCGTAGACTTTCGATAGCACATCAAGCAGTTTCGCAGTTTCGTTACGAACTGTTACTTCTTTTGATTGAATCAATGTGTTAAATTTCGCGAGATACAATTCTACCAGGTCGTAGTTAATTTTATCAATCTGAGCTAACATTTCTGTGATAAGAAGCACGCCATGTATGTTTTCCCAGGGAGTGTTGTTGAGATTCGAGTTGAGCGTTTCTGAAATGAAACTGGAGACATCAGACAAGATGTGAGGGTTGGAGGCTTCAGACTCCGAGGTGACGAGAGTTTGCTGGAGAAGTGCGATTGCTCTCACTCTCTCCACGCGTTTCGCACTCTGCGACTGAGGGAGAAGCAGCGAAATCTCTGTACTCATGGGACTAGTTGGAATGTTGAATTTTGAACCGATTAAATAGTGAGAAACTTCTCCGATTAATTTACTACGAATTGCCATATAAGGAATTCGATGGCTCGGATTCTCAAGATTTTAAAAGAAATAAATGAACCAAATTCAAGCAATTCTTTCTCACAAAAAAAATCTTAAAACAAAAAGGTATTAACTAAGCCCATCTTGAATCTTGATCAGAATTTATGATGGCCCATTGCAGGTACAGGTGGCTGTGGAATGGCAGAATAGGAATTCCGTTCCATTAGTTCGTCAATCCTGTCCTGTATCTTCCCGAGGAGTTTAGGATCGTCCGCGAGAAAGAGATGCTCCTCGTCCAGATCTTGAATGATGAAGACATAGCCGAACTCGTTCGTCTCCTGTAAGTGGAGGATGAACTGCTTCATGGCTGGGTCACACGTCACCAAGATTCCCTTGTTAAAGTTAACCATTCTACTCACGAACAAATAACACAAGCTTAGTCAAGTATCAGCAGTTCTCTTACTTAAATGTTGAGAATCAAAATATATTTTTTTAAATTTTGAATGGAAAATCTGAAGTATACATCAGTTAGTTATTAAGAGGCATAAATTGGGAGTACATACGTATAAATCCTTGTATTTAGATATCAGAGCAAGTTTGTTATTCCTTCAGTACATTCATCACAATCAACATAAATACCAATTACATTAAAAACAAATTGGGACAAGGTAAGCACTAGATGTATATAGAGTTTGTAATAGTATAAAGAAAGAGGATATATTTAATAATCACATCAGTATCTAACTACATAGGATATGTGGAGGTATTTCTCTACTAGTAAGAAGTCGCCAGATTTCCTCGACTAGAGCTGGCCTCATTTATTGTTTTTGTTCGAGGCAACGGCTGCGATAATGATGATCGCTAGAAAGAAAACAATTTATACTTCAATTTCCGTCTAAACATAGGATCAATCACGATAAAATTGTACATAGAAACTCACCAATAATGACAATCAGAATGACGGCAATGATTATAATAAGAATAATCCACATCTAATAGAGACATAAGATTTAGAAGAATCCTAACCAGAAAATGATTCCAAACAAGGCATTTCTTACCTTAACATTCTGCCACCACATCTTCCTCTTGAGACGCGTAGCTCCGTATGCGAACTGTTTCGAACCATACTCAAGCTGGTCTAAGGGAAATAACACAAGTAAACACTAGATAGGATTAAGATGGATTTTCATCTTAATATCAGTTCATAATGGCTAACCAGCTCTCTGATCGATGTCTGATAGCTTCTGGTCTCGGTCTAACAACTTCTCTATGTTGGTTTTCAGATGGGTTTTGACCTGATAGATTAATTTATTAGTTTAAAACCCTAACAATGGAAATAGAAACATTGCATCTTTATCAGTTAATTCGAGAGAGAAATAACAGCAAATACAGCTCCCAATAAGGAGATAGTGATCACCTCAGTTGTCTTGGCTTGTGTCTCGCGAATTCTATCAGTTTCCCTTGTGTCCCTACCATTAGTTCAGAAGATAAATACAATATCCGCTATACTCTATACATATGTTCTAGTTGTCCCAACTTTCAGAATTACAGCGAAACTTCAGTTATCTGAAAGGTTTTTGGGTAGTTTGGATAGTCGAGTCTTTACACAGATACAACTTACATGTTGTTATGCTGATGGTACGAGAAGATTGGAGAAGGGGGAGGGGTCGATACTAATTGCTAACTTTCAAACAAAATAATATTAGATACATTCCAATTTAATGAAATAAACCCTAAAATAAAGGCAGTCTACACTCTCAAGAAGGAATAATTAGGATTATCAATGCGTAATTTGTTATCTGCTGAATCTCGTGGAAAAGATCTTTTCTCTCACCATCGTATATCCCATGATAAGGATAACTTAAAACCAAAGGATATAAGATTAATTAGTTCTCTGTTTAATTCCTAGTAGAGCTTTCAGAAGTTTATGATAATGCCTATTCATTCGACTATCTAAGACAAACATGTGATTCAAATTGATACCTTGAATCTTTTAAGAATTCGGGATCTCACGATTCTATCACCAAACAACCCTCACAAAAAATACTGGAAATATTAGCTCTTGAATAAATTGGAAGTGAATGGGCATAATTATACAATCGAATTAACTCTTTACAATCGATTAAAATAGAATTAGAGGTGGATTTCCCTTCATAACGTATCTTATGTCAGATCGAGGTTTGCTAATTTACCAATGCAAGACTAAATTATTTTAAGAAAACTGAACCTAAAATCGTTGATCCAATATTGAATAATGCATAAACTAGTCAAGTGTTCGCCCATACAAGTTCTATATTATCACGAGTGTAATGACATACATACAATTCAATAAATTCAAGAAGTATTCCCCAATGAATCCTTGGCTTGCACAGTTAATAAGCTTCAAAGCTTTGATTTGGTAAAAGCAACCTTTGAGCCATTCGGTCGTTCCAGAAACTCAGAAATGTAATTCCCCGCTTCAATAAGTTTCCCTAAATTCACACCTGTCTCCATCCCACTGCCGTGCAGCATGTAGACCAAATCTTCTGTCGAAACATTTCCAGAAGCTCCTTCAGCGTAAGGACAGCCGCCCAACCCAGCTACACTAGCATCCACAGTCCGAATTCCATACACGAGTGCTACCATTATGTTTGCCAGTGCTTGTCCATAGGTATCATGGCAGTGTATGGCAAGTTTTCCTACAGAGACAGTCTGGCACATCTCCTTCAGCAGTGAGTCCATTGTCCCTGGAGTACCCACTCCAATGGTGTCGCCAAGCGATACCTCGTAACATCCCATTTCAAGGAGCTTTTCCGTTACATCGATTACTGCTTTAGGGGTGATGGGACCTTCATAAGGACAACCAAGGACGCAAGACACGTATCCACGAACCTTGATTTGTTCCGACAATGCTCGACTGCATACTTGACGGAATTTATCTAAAGGACAACATTACTATTATTCGTGGAGCTACCAAGTTCATTGCATTAATGAAGCATTGGAATCTGCTTATGCAGAGAACAGTTCGAGATGTGCCCGAAACGCGATGACCATCATGTTACACGTCTAATTTCAATAATAATAGAGATTTGGTTTAAAATTCTTACAAATACAAATCAATTAAAATGCCATTACATAAACAGATGTGAAGATACAAATTGCGATCATATAATTGTTTAATTTCTAAAAGTATTCTAATAATCGTTTTGTGGTGATCTGAACTTGCAAGATTTTCCCATGTATTATCTTGATTATACTTTTAAATCTAGTGTGCGGGTGGCTCGAGTCATGTTTCGATGGATTTCTACCATTTATCATATGGCAATATAGAATATAGCTTTGTAAAAATTTGATTAATAATTGATTAGGAAAATTCTTACATTGCAAAGTAATTAATTAAAACATATTTTGATGCAATATCTAATTATGATCGTCCAAAAAATATTTTCGATAAATTCGGTGATTTAATACGCAAGTACCTAAACTCTCAGCTATGGTTGCATTGATATTTTTCTTGGAGAAAGTTTCAGAAGCAGCAGCAAATATTGCTATTTCCTTTGCATCGCATTCCATGGCTGCTTCTAGTCCTTTCAGATTGGGTGTGAGTACGGAATAGCTGACTCCTGGCCTTCGAATGAGTCCCTTCATTACTTCTTTTTGATCAGCCATTTGTGGTATCCATTTGGGTGAAACAAAACTTGTTACTTCGATTCTGTTCAGTCCACTCTCAGCTAGCTTATCAATCAACTTCAGTTTTACAGCAGTCGGTACATTAGTTTTCTCGTTCTGCAGTCCATCTCGTGGTCCTACCTCAACGATGTGTACGAATTTCCCGTTTTGCAAGCCATTTTTGATGCTAGAAAGTGAAGACAAACATCTAAAAGCAGACTGTCTCATCTCAGTCTAATGGACTGTAATGTAATTAAGGAAATTCGTTATACTAAATAAGGGCCCGTGTTGTATCGATCACCTTTAAGGACAAAGCATTGAAATATCATAAATTGAGATGTGTCATTTCAACCTTGGAATGGAGCGATTGGATGTCCATAAATAGTAGATCTTAATTTCCATTATCTGGAAGCAATTAAAAGCCGTTCAACTCTTGGCCTTGAAACCTCAATAATAATTAGCATTGAGTTGCTTGGAACTCACTTATTTAATGTATAAAGTATGAATGCAACTTTTAAGTGTCTAGTTCACTCTCCTTTGGAATAAATAAATTTCCGATGAAAGCCAGCAAAACTACGATCCGAGATCCTACATAAATTATAGGACTTTTCTAACGAACAAATTTGCATAGTGTCAGGTTTATCAGACTTAAGTTGTTTCATTCCTTGGATTATAATGCGATTGAATGTAAATTTATTAATAACATGGAGATGGAACTTCGAACTTTTGATGTGGGAGAACAGCATAGAGGTGAACAACCGAATACAGAATTATAAAGAAATGCGATGACAAGATATCTAACGCCATCGGGAAACGGAAACATAGATGTACATATTAACCAGGTTTTATTGTCAGATAAACAATTACATTTTGTTTAAAGAAATCTTAGATGAATAATAACAACTGACCTTCTCATAATCTTATCTAGAGGTTAAGCTAGGCAAGATAAAAGCTGACAAAGCCTGCCTATCAGTGGTAGGTATGTGGAGGGTTCGGGAGTTCCTCCTTACACTAAAATATAGGGAAAATTCGTACATCATGTTGGAACACGGGGAGTTCCTCATGAGTTTTTCTTTGTTTTTCACAGCGAGAACTAGATCTTACTTATACTATGATACTGATGCGATTAAGTAAAACACGTCTCTAGCTTAAACCGTTAAAATATTTAACCTCTTGTTACTATTAATTGCAGCCAAGTCTACATGATGTTATTTCTTGTGATATATTTCCTCTGTACTTGCGTATCATACTTAGTTGAGTCATCTGTTGACTCTAATTTATGCGAAAACGAGTGGTTATTACCTACAATCTGCAGAGGTTCTCGAAAAGATGATTGTATAATGACAATCTTAAGCACGATGTGATTTTATTATCCCCCAGGTATGCGGAAACAAAAAATTGATAAGCTTGAAAAAAAGAAATTGAGGAGAGCACTTTAAACTCAGAGTTTTATATCTCTGAGCCACGGGTAAAGATGAGGAATATTCAAAGATGTTTATTTTATGAAATATATCGATGTCAGTGTACGGATAATGCATCAAAAAGTATTCTAACTTAAAATCCTAATAATATCTGTACATAAGTAGTTTTATTCCTTGCTTGCTATATTTCTTGCCAATGCGCAATTGTTTTGATTAATTAAAAAATGAAATTTACTCTATTCATACCAATTCGCATCGAATTCTTTATGAAACACAACAAAATGAGGTTTGCACTATTTTAATAGTTCTGTCAAATGCTAAATTGGAAATAGTTAGGCAGATTATGTGATTAAAATCACATTAGAACTTGATGGCTGCTCATAAGAGCTCCAAGAATGTTAGCAGAAATTCGATTTGAAATTTAAGCGGAACGGAACCCCTTCGTTAGAAATGTAAGGCATTTAACAAAGTTGACAACACTAATTTAATAGAAGAAAATATCGTATATGAAACTGAAAGAGATTTGATTGATTTCAAATAACATTTAGGTTGATACATAAACAAATTGAAAGATGCTTTGTTTGGAGGATAAAATGAATCGTCTGTGTTGCAAAATTGTCTTGCACAATAAAATTAAAGAAACTAAATTAAAAGCTGTTAATTTTGGAGCACAAGTGTGTGAGAGGAGTTGTGATTCACGTGGCTGGGAGTGCCGTTGATGGAGGCGTTAAAATCGCTAAGCGAGCGGCCCTAACACCTGTTTCTGATTGGATGACATGTCTTCGTTAGTGGTGGATGCTTTGTGGCGCTTCTGTGCTATGTTTGGCTTGACGGGTGAGACGGTGGGAATGCCGTATGGGATCCCGGGCTGAATGAAAGACCCGGGCATGGTAGGGTAGAACGGCGTCAGCTGAACAGCGGTGGGGGCTGGAGCTGCGAACACGTAGCCAGGGAGGGCAGTGATTGTCGCTCCGGTGGGCAGTGTGGTTTGTTGTGCGTAAATCGGTAGCGAATTCGACTTGTCGAGTTTGCGATGCATGTTCTGGGGTTCTATCGCAATATTGACGGGTTGTTCGTGCATTGGCACGGGTTGCTGAGGGATCTGCATCATTTGTGGAATTAGAGTGGAATCATTCGTGCTAAGCGATTTCGTGCGATGAGCTGGCTTGGTGCTTATACGATTCTGTGATATATTGTGCAGGTTATTGGTGGATGTGGACTTTTGGATGTGTATAGGCATTAGCTTATGCTGACCCTGTCCGTGTACAGCCCTGAACTTAAAGACAGTAGGCTGTAAATCCCCGGATGTGTTAGATACAATGAGTTGTTGCTGTTGTTGATCATAATTGCTTGAGTGATTAGTGCCCGAGGTAGGAATGGGGAAGTTAAGATAAATTGGCTGTGAAGCAGAATTGGCCTGATTGTGGGAGGGCTGTACTGTTTGGAGAAAATTGACAGGGGGGTGAATCGGGAAGGCGGATGGACCGGAAGTAGGCCTCTGATTCACGACGACGCCTGGTGAGTTGCCGGTTTCTTCGAGGTTTTCTGATTCTGAAATTCTGCTGGGGAATGGAACCTAAAGGGTTATCAATAGATCAGTTTCAATGTGGTAATGAGTGGTCTATTTCTACGGAGATGAAAAGGGAGAATTAAAGTTTTTGAATATTTTAAGTGGTAAATCATATCAAAGAAAAAAAATATGAATAAGGTTAAAACAGTTCGGGTTAGGCCAGGTGGTAACAAAGGCAGGGGGCATATGTTTACATGATCATGAATAACTCAAATCCTTTCATGAAATGTATGATGCTATGAACACCACTTCATGATTTAATAAATAACTTGTTCAATAATCAGCTGAAGGAAAAACGTATACAAAATGCAATTGGATACCAAGTGTGTATATGAATGATGACTTGCAGAGATTGCTAAGCAAATTATGATCGTGCCAGCAATAATGTATTGTATCTGGATGGTAAACAAGCGATTCGAATATTTTAAAGGAATATAATCCAGGCCTAGTCTAATTAAGTCCAAATCATTCCCAGAAAGTTCTTAGTTCTTAGGTACGTGTTAGGTCTATTCAGCAAGCCTTCCTAAATATTTCAGATACTGTAGCTGTGTGTAGGTGTATTATGTCTAAGATTGTAGTAATCAAAAACTGTTTATATTCGGGTTGCATATATTCACTTCGGAGGGAAAAGGTAAAATAGAGATTAATCAGAAATGAAGTAGCAGCTTACCTACCTGAGGACGTGGGGGGTGCTTGAGTGAGGGCTTGCTGTTCGGCGATGTCTCCATCTTCACTTCAACCTGCGATTTGATAGGCGAGACCAGCATTTCGTTGATGGATGGCTGTCCGATTAGAGCTTGGTGATGCGCATTAGCAGGATCAACTGGTCGCGACGTTTGGAGGGTGGAAGGCCGTTCGATAGAGGAAGACCTCCTGAAGAAGGGGTGTGCAAGGGCTTGGTCCGGTTTGATACGGTGTTTGGGGTCATATGCGAGCATTCGTTCGATCAGGTCAATGAATTTCGCGTAGTCTTCAGGCCCATGACCGGGGTCGGCCTTCCTCCTGCCGTTAGGACCGTAGGTCTGAGCTCCAAGCACCTCTTCTAAACGTCTGAAGAAAATGTGACATTTAAAAACAGTCAAATGAGAACAAAGTTTAAATATTATCATGTTATCGCAATCTTAGAAAACGGAGAATAATCCTGAATCTTTTCATTGTCTTTTGGTTAATTATGATTCTATTCATTATTGAAAAAAGTACAGAACTCAAATCACTCTATTGTTCACATACCGTGATCCTGGTTTCACATTGTATTCTTTCTGTCGCGAATCAACTTGCTTTTTCAGTGCATAAGCACCATTCGTTTGCTTTTCGAAGAATTTCCATTGCTTGCTAGCTTTGTCTAACATGGTGTGTGGGGGGATGCCTAGGAGTTCGACGATCTTGTACACTTGATCTGTCTCGTTCACGCCGGAGAATAGCGGCTCTCCTGTGTGCATCTCCACCAGGATGCAGCCTAAGCTCCACATGTCTATGGATTCATCGTAGGGCAGGCCAAGCAGCACTTCTGGTGAACGATAAAATCTAGAGACGATAATAGCGATAATTAAGCGTATGCCCATATGCGTATGGGATGGACTAAATATGCAAATCGGTAACATTAGATTAGAGAATAATTAGATAAATAGACAGGATAGTTAGGTAGGAACTAAAATAATCGGATTGCGACATCATTGTTGTAACAGCCACTAATTATCCTGGTGGAACCATACATATTATGCGAGGCAGGCACATACGATTCCATCATATGATCGGATTTAGAACATGATAACATATCCGAAACAAAAAGCAAAAGAATAAATCATCTGCTTAATTCACTGATTGGGAAGATAGCAGAGGAGGAATTAAATATCATCTCCAAATAATAATAATTGCTAGATAATGCCACGTGATTACAACCCAATGGAATAGAATAGATGAACTAGGCTAGCACAGCCTTAAGTTAATTAAATTTAAGAGAGAGAGTATTTGGCGTGAAAACTCTGCATCATAATCTACAATCTCATTGACTACCACCTGTGTGGCCCCACGTTTATTTACATTCATTAACTATCCTAGCTTTGGTAGTAAATCAGATGGAATTATAACTCCATCTGATAAAACATTGAAACACAATGTCAAGGTGTTTCAAAAAGGACTCAGTAAGCTGTTTCAGGACACCTGACGCTAGGTCTTTGTAGTCAGGTGGGAGCTGTTCCTGCTTAATGAATGCTGACAAGCTACATTCGTGGATAGTTTTCGTCTGGATATATGGTCATGATTAAAGCAGGATTATGTAGAGGATGTGTAGAGGCAGGTTTAACGACCAGAATATATGGAAATATAGAAATCAGCTTGATTATGTTTAAGTCATATCTTAGAACATTTGTGGTCACTAAAATGCAGGTATGTCCATATCTGGATAATTAAGGACGAATATGTATTCTACCATCTGATTGGAATTTGACATGAAAGCTAAAGTCGTGAACCAATATCAAAGAATGTTGCACTTACGATCGGAGAGTGAATAAAACGTTGTTATGTCGCAAAAAACTTAATTATAGTTGCAGAGACAAAAAAAGTAGCATTTCGAATCACGTTTTGCAATACTGCGAACAGCTGTGGAGAGAAAATCGGGGAATTATTGAATATTCAAAAACGGACTAAATAAATTCAAATTGATAGCTTAAGTTATTGGGTAATAATTTCGAATGCCAGGTACAGACGAGAGATGCAAAGCGTCAACTCTTTGAGCATAAATACAATCAGCTGGTAGGAATTACGGATTCTTTTCGGTGGGTAAAATGCTTATTCGATATGTAAATCTATATTCGGAAAGTAGCGTAATTGAGATTGAGACTCGATGTTAAACTCATACTCGTCCACAGTTTTACAAGTTCACTTAATTTAGTTTTGTCTAAGGATATAATTGATTAATCGCTTCTAGAACTGTCGTGTAAAGCGAAAGGTCAGCTGAGATGGCTTTGAAATAGAATAGTTGGCCAGTTTTATCCAAACAAACATAGCTAGACAGTTTAGGACCGGAGATGGCACGAAGAGAAACAGCTGAGAAATCCACAATGGAATTAAATTTAAGATGAATGAATGAGCATTTAATTAGAAACCAATTAATATGTAAATATTGCTGAACTACTAAATCGCAAAATGAATCGGATAGCGATCAAACTGAATAAAGAATTGGTAAACAACGCTATGGTAGCAAAATTCTAAACTATTGGAAGTAGCGTATAAGAGGTAATTGGGTTTCAGAACTCAATGAATATTGGAGTACGTATCAAGGCATTGGCCAGCTGATCCTTTCAAGAGTACATAGGTCAGCTGGAAGCTGGAAGCAGTAAGGAGTAGACTTAATGACTCGTTTAGTGAACAAATTGGAAATTAACTGAAATAGAAGTGATGAATGAAACTTAGGCAAAAGCCATTACATGGGTTTGATGCCATTTGAGATGAAGAGTGGGGAAACGATCTACTCGTGAAATAAAACGGACGCTTTGTACCATGTGATAAGATGGTAGTTCAGAAAATGTTTTAGCATTTTACTCGATAAAATCAATGTGATCAGCATTATCAAATAATGCTACTCTAAAACCTTCCAAGATTAGCAATTTCACCTCAGATCAGCTGAAGTCTAACCCCAATTGATGTTACAAAGAATCAAACACCCATTTAACCCATTTGCTCAAGTAGCAAGATGAAATAAGCTCGTACATATGCAGGAATGTAGATTCAAAGTATCTGATTGCCTACTAGAAGCACCTGGAAGTGTCAGATACCATATGGCATGGTATTGCCAAATGATACGTGCTTTCATTTATGATAATTAGTCGTTACGCAGTAATGCAATAATGAATTTTGCTGATCAATAATTATTTATCAAATATCAGATGGGTTATTTCCGATAACTTGTCTCTTTCTGTGAACAAAATTTACCTTTAGCATTAAATGCAAATCATTCCTCGATTAAAATAGAATGATTATGATTATAGTTTTTGGAAATTTTTATAATCATATGCCATCCGTGTTAAGCCCAAAAAAATCAAAATAATAACTCTATAGACTCACCTGCTCTGGATGTATTGGTAGAGCTGCTGTCCAACTTTACACGAACTCCCAAAATCCACGATTTTAATCGCACTCCGCTGGGGCGTGCACAGCAGAATGTTCTCAGGCTTCAGGTCGCAGTGAATGACTCGGAGCTCAGGAGACGAAAGAAAGTAGAGTGCAGTGCAGAGTTGGAGCGCGAACTTCCGTGTGAGGTTCAGTGATACGCCTTTGAAGTTCGTATTTCTCAAGAGATCATAAAGGTTGTAAGAGAGAAGCTCAAACACGAGACAGAGATGGTTGCGGAAGAAAAAGTGTGTTTTCTGCTTGACAATGTAGTTTTTCTGCTCCAGGTCGTGCTTATTCAGAAGTTCTAGCAGTTTCAACTCGATCTGAGCTTGCTTCAGAAAAGCACGTTTGTTTTTTATAATCTTTATCGCGACCCATTCATGTTCTTCCAAATCGAAGGCTTTCACAACCTGTTTTTAGGAAATTGTAAAAAAATTACGAAATATAATCCATGGAAAATGATGTGAAATGGAACATAACAACAAAATGAAAAACATTAAGAATCCATCAAACTACGATCCGATAAAGTTTATGGTTCGATATGCACATATGCGAGAGTGGATTGAAGAGAATTCTTTCTTAAAATACTAGTCGTCATAAGACTTACAATAGAAAAGGGAAAGAAGTAATAAAAAAATTAATAATTATAAGTGTGGACTCGTATAAGGAAGCTGGATTCTCCAGAACTTATATGGAAGTTTACAAGTGCATTAGTAGCAAAGATATGCTTCTGACTATGATGAATAATATAACACATTAATCTAACGGGGAAAATATTTTCCTGGTACGCTACGAGGTTTCAGGATTGAGACTAACACAAGTATTCAATTGAAGGGAATAATCGAATAAATAAAACTTACTTGACCGAATGACCCCTTTCCGATGAGAGTATCAATTTCATATTTGTCCAACCAGCGCTCCCCTCTCCGGATGATGTAGTCGTAGTTCTCGTCGTCGTACCCCTCATTATACTGAATCTTGTCCTTCTTGGAATGGGGTTGGTCAGCAGCGCCTTGGTGCGGGTTTTGTCGCTTCGTTTTTGTATAGTAAACCTCGTTTATGTGTTTGTATGTTTTGATTAGGTCAACTGAGAGCTTCCGCAGAGGTCCAGACGTTGGGTCACGGAACATGAGTGAGGAGGGGTGAGGTTTCACTGGATCCTGCATCTCTCCAACCGCGTTTGACATTGCCATTTTCATTGAAAGAGTTTGGGTATTGTATTTTACACAAAATGTAGTGGTAGTAATGGAGAAATTTGGAAATTGTATAGAAAGTCAATGAGATTCTAAGTCTAGCTAATATAAGCTCTTATATATACTCAAGTAAAATACTGAACACAGCTGATCGCAAACTGTTGAAATAATATGGAAATTACGTCTCGAGCACTCATTTATGCATAGATTGGAAGTCAAAATTCCAAATTCTCAGGGAAAATGTAACTAGGGATGGTAATTAGATTTCGCGCACGCGGGGAATTAGCAATTAATAGATTACACAATAACTACGTTGGGGGTTATAGGAATGTGATGAATGATTAGAAGATACATTCCAAAATTACATACATAAATGGAGATAGGAAAATAATAACTAAATAATAACTCCCAAAATAATCACAAAGTGAAGCTATGAATGTTGCGCTTAGACATAATATATATAGAATTAAGGAATACCTGAAATATAAAATTCATATTGATACAATCTTTGATTTCAAAATGAAGATACAATGAGTGATTACAGTAGTGCAGTGCAATCAAGTTATATTGTATGTGATCATGCAAGGGGACCACCCAGGTTGAGTCCAATACTCTGGGAAAAGAACAATAATCGTTGTTCAATTATATTCGCTAAAAATAGCTTTGTTCGAATGGGAGCATTTCTAGAATTGTTGTGGTTGCCAGTGCTTTTGCGCAATGCGAATTAATAAACCTACAAACAGCAAATTATTGATTTCCCTATTGCGATATTACGTACACCATCAAATTCAAACAAACAGAATTAATATCCAAAAACGCTCTGAGGAGTGGTCAAGAAATTCAGGTTATGGTCTGACCACTTTTCTCGTTACTTAACTTGCATACGCCTCAAATGGAAATGAATCCACACAATTTAATCATTTTTGATGTGATAGTTTCAAATAATTAGTAAAGTAATTTGTGCGGTGTAAATTCAAGAAAATAATTCGCATTTACATATCAGGGATATTCAAGTTTAAACCGCCAACCACTAATGAATGTCTAGTTATTCGATTGATCTTTTTTGCTTGAGTACAAAGAGGAACCGAAATTGAGAACCCATTTACGTTCTGATCTGGTCATGTTATAGGATTGTTCCATCAACAATAAAGGATTGGGAACCATTTTCTATGCTCTTTGCAGTCAAATGATCATTACGAAATAGTCGGTCAGCTGTTTGAAACAGGTGATTGCAACAAGTACTTTCTAGGCGAAAGCTCTGCCTGTATCTACTCTATTCTGAATAGGAAAATCAATTTAATTAATTAGTCGCCGCCATAAGAGATAGAGCTGAATTGATATACTATTGAATGAAAGGGAATATTCAGTGTACTTACATATCAAGATGAAAGTTTCTGACCTATCACTTCTTTACGTAAAGTATTTTCACCAAGCGGTTTTGAAATCATTGTTTGAGCTATTTGACAAGCATTATTTAATTCGAGTCTTAAATGTCTACCTTTTGAGTATCTACCTGCTCCTGTTTGTCAAATATGTCAAATGACACCTTTAATATTTAATTAGTACGGCAATACTTAGTACACAGCTGGGACTAAGAGATGTCTAAAGTAATATGACAAAAAGATGCAATTTCTTTATGAAGAACTAATTCATATCGCGACGCAATCCCAACACATATATTCGAGAGAACCAGGAATCAACCGTTAATAAAAATTGTAATTTTCTACTTGACCCTGCCAACTTGTTACCGAGTTACTGTATCCCCTCAAAAATGATTATTTTGAACCCCCTACTCTAAGAATGGGCAAAGTGATTTGTTTTATTGATAACATTATTTTTCGTAAAAGGTTTTTATAATAAAATATAGCAAAAATCTCAACATTTTAGGGTCTATTTATCTATTTATTGAAATAAATTTGTTGAAACTAAATTAGACATTTTTGACACATTTCAGTTACAGAGACGCGAAATAGATGCACATAAAACAGGTGATTATAGAAGGATTTCGGTCTTACAAAGACCAAACAATTATTGAACCATTCAGTCACATGCACAACGTGATTGTGGGGAGGAATGGATCTGGCAAGAGTAACTTTTTCTTTGCAATTCAATTCGTCCTCAGCGACGAGTTCACGAATATGAGTGCTGAGGAACGACAGCAGCTGTTACACGAGGGATCCGGGGCGAGAGTCGTATCTGCTTTTGTGGAGATTATGTTCGATAACAGTGACAATCGCTTGCCGATTGATAAAGATGAAGTTGGCTTGAGACGCGTCATAGGCTCGAAGAAGGATAGTTATTATCTGGACAAGAAGCATGTACTGAAATCGGAAGTTATGAATCTGTTAGAAACCGCAGGATTCTCTCGCTCAAATCCTTACTACATCGTGAAGCAGGGCCGAATCAATCAGATTGCGATGGCGCCTGATGTGCAACGACTTCAACTGTTGAGAGAAGTTGCAGGAACGCGTGTGTATGACGACAAAAAAATGGAGAGCGAAGGAATTCTAAAAGAGACCGAGAGTTCTCGCGAAAAAATATCAGAACACCTGGAGAACATCGAAGAGCGCCTCACCACTTTAGAAGAAGAAACTCAAGAGTTGAAAGAGTACCAGAAATGGGACAAGTCCCGAAGAGCGGCTGAGTACGCACTGTATGAAAAGGAACTGAGGGATGCGAACAATAAACTGATTGAGAATGATCGAGATAAAGACGAGTTCCAATCCTACACGAAGCACCGCCACCAAGATTCTAAGGAAGCAATGGACAATGTAGATCTGCTGGAGAGGAGGGTCCGTGAGTTGAAGCAACGCATGCGGAACGCCGTCTCAGAGAAAGAGCAAATTCAGGAGGAAAGAGCGGAGCAGATGAAGCTACGGGCGCAAGTTCATCTTGATAAGGTTGACTTGGAACAAAGTGTGAGTGAGGATGAGGGAATGAAGAGACAGCTAGGCTTGGAGCTGGAGGCACTGAATGGCGAGATTGGGACCAAGGATGCAGAGCTACAGCAGTTGTTGCCGGAATATAACCAGATGAAGCAACAGGAACAGAACTTCAACTTTGACATATCGCGAAATGAAATGCGTCAGCAGGAGCTGTACGCGAAACAAGGCCGCGGAAAACAGTTCAGGACGAAGCAAGAGCGTGACAAATGGTTGAAAAAGGAAGCAACCGCGATTAGAAAAACGCTCAACTCTCAAATCGAGCAGCGAGACCGCTTGCTAGGAGAAGTAGCCCAGTTACAAGCGACGATTAGCGATGATAACAGCAACGTGACAGGAAGACAGTCCGACTTGGACGTGAAGAGAGAGAGGATAGAACAGCTGTCCCGAGAGCACACGCATCTCAAACGGGAGAGAGATGAACTCAACAACAAAAGGAAGGAATACTGGCGGGAAGAATCGGCGCTTGAGCAGCAAATACACACCATACGAGAGGAGCTGAGCAAGGCAGAGCGGGCGTACAGATCTACCATGAGCAAGACTACGAACTTGGGTCTGGATGCATTGCACCGAATCGTGCACGAGAAGGGCATGAAAGGGGTATATGGGCCTCTGATCGAAAACTTCGAGTGCGTTTCATCGCAGTTCTTCACAGCTGTAGAAGTGACCGCCGGCAATCGCCTCTTTCACGTCGTAGTAGACACAGACGACATTGCATCAGAGATCCTACGCACCATGAACAAGCGCAAACTACCTGGAGAGATCACATTCCTGCCGCTGAATCGGTTGCTAGACGAGCACATTCCCTACCCAGATTCAACTACGGAGGACAACTACCCACTTCTGGACAAACTGGAGTACCGAGATAAAGTGTATCGAGCTGTGAAGACCGTGTTCGGCAAGGTCTTTCTCTGTCGGGATCTGGACGTTGCAGCCAATATCGCTAGGATCCATGACATGGATTGTGTAACTCTGGAAGGAGATCAGGTGAGTTCCATCTGTTTTTTTAAAAACTGCATTTATCATTGCCATGCTAACCATCGCATGGCCAAATTAGTCAATTCGAAAGCTGATCGACGGAAGCTATTTAGTATTATGAGTATGTTTTAAATTATTTAACGATTTAGGTGAGTTCTAAGCAGTTTACACGTTCTATAAACCCTTTGTCAGAAGTGGTAGGAATTTCGAATAGAAACGTAAAAAAATTGCATGTGGTTTTGACACTAAGATAAAATATGCATGACAAACAATTGTGCCTTGATCAAATTCCCATTTCTCTACCGCTCTGTATGCTTGTGTTCCATACCACACGCTAATAGTGCAGTTAAATCTTAACGACATCCACAGGTAAGCAGGAAGGGAGCACTGACTGGCGGTTACATGGATCGCAACCGTAGCAGAATGGATCTGAAAAAGTCGGTTTGGGAGCTGAAGATGAGGCTGGAGGCAGAAGAGAGGGAAGTGATGGAAGTGCGGAAAAAGATCGAGCGGATAGACCAGGAGGTGAGTAGCGTCCTGTCACAGGTGCAGAACACAGAGACGGAACTTATCCAGTTTAAAGAAGCGTATGAGAGACAGAAGATGGACATACGGAACCTCTCCCGAGAGCAGCAAGCTAACGCCAAAACACTTGCAACCAAGGATAACACTCTCCTCTCACTGAAGAGTGAAATCACTCAATCTGAACAGCGCTTACAGAGCACTGAAGGAGAGGTAGGTACCGAGATGTTGTCTCAGCTCGCGCAAGGGGAACAGAACGAGTTGGAGACTCTGTCTGAAGAGATCACTCGTCTACGCAGCGAGAGCAGGAGAACTCTGAAAGAGCGCATTCGCATGGAGCAGCATAAGCTGGCTCTAGAGAACTTGCTGACGGACAATCTGCTGAGACGCAAGCAAGAGAAGGAGCAGGAGCTGGAAGACCTCAGCATGGTGAATAAATCCGCAGATCTGGAGTCCCTCTGCTCCGATTACGCCACGATAGAGGCCCGGCTGAACGATACGAACGCACGCATGACTGAGGTGGCTGGGCAGCAGCAAGAGTTGCTGGAGCAACAGAAAGAGATTGAGAGCGACCTGGAAGAGTGGAAAGCGAAGGAAAAGGAGTTGAACGACTTGATAACGGAGGACAGCAAGCAGATGGATAAGCTAGCGAATAAGAAGAGTTTGCTGCTGAAGAAGAAAGAGGAGGCGCAGAGGAAAATGAGAGAGATCGGAAGTCTTCCAGAAGGCCACCAGCAGTACCAGGGATTGCGGACTAAGGAGCTATGGAATCGAGTACAGAAGTGTAACAGTGAACTGAAGAAGTACTCTCACGTGAATAAGAAGGCTCTGGAACAGTTCGTCCAGTTCTCAGAACTGAAGGAGAAGTTGCTCAGGAGGAAGTCTGAGGTGAACAAAAGCTACAGTGCAATCGAAGATATGATTAAAGTCCTGGAGTACAGGAAGTACGAAGCGATCCTTAACACCTTCAAACAGGTCTCGCGCTTTTTTACAGATGTTTTCCAAGAACTAGTGCCTAGCGGCACGGCTACCCTGCGCATGAGACACGCAGTGGAGAACCTGGGACAGAGCGGGGACACTGGGGTGGATAGCACCGGACTGAGCTCACAGGCGTCAGAATCTGGCGGTGCGGCGAATAACATCGAGAAGTTGGTGGGTGTGAGTATTGAGGTCTCGTTCAGTGGGAAAGCGAATGAAACTCGCGAAATTCAACAGCTCTCTGGGGGGCAGAAGAGTTTAGTTGCACTGACGTTAATTTTCGCGATTCAGAAGTGCGATCCTGCCCCCTTCTACCTCTTCGATGAGATCGATCAGGCATTGGATCCTCACCATAGGAAGGCGGTGGCGAGCATGATTCGGAGACTGTCCAAACACGCGCAGTTCATTACCACGACGTTCAGGCCGGAGCTGTTAGATGCCGCAGATAAATTCTACGGGGTGACCTTCCGTAACAAAGTCTCTCACATCAAAGCGGTTAGCAAAGAGATGGCGACGGATTTTGTCGAGGAAGATGTCCAGGTACCACAGGAGAACAACTGAGGACCGAACTATCCTCCATCTCTGATTTCACCGCTTAATTAAACGTCAATCATTTTGATTTAGCTGCTAATCCCTATGGTAATTAATATTGATACAAACTACTTGATTTTGCATTGATTTTATTAATGAACGATGGATGAGGTTGATAACATTTCCTGTATCCATCCAATTTAAATCCTTTAAATTAAGAAAGTTCTTTGCTCTTCAGAGTTTATTAATTAATATCGGTTCCCAGCTAAGTAGACATTCCTGTGGCCAGTATGGTCTCTAGCATAGCTCAGACTCAGACGCTACAACTCCAGACTCGCCCCACCCTCGCAGAGCGTCCGTATGACTTCCTCTACGATCCCATCCACACCCTCTCCAGCGAGGTGGACCACAACCGCGCCTCTTTCAAGGCCCGCGCGAACCCAACCCGCATCCAGAGGGTCCCCATCTTCAAAACCATGTTCAGCTGCCTCACGCATAGACCGAAGCAGACCTTGCGCCTGAACCAAGTGGACCCCATCCCCCCTTTCATAGCCAGGGGGTGGAGGGGGCAAGTGGAGCTGGCCAGAGAGCAGCTCTCCTACGTTACCAAGACGAATTACATGCCGGACGTCCACATCCCAGAGAAATCCCACCCAGGAGCTCAGGTAGATGGACTGGATCGCTACAAGTTCTTCAGACGCCCCATCATCCCGTTCCTCCAGAAGTTGCCCCCCTACGTGGTGCTGGCGCCTGTCTCCAGGCCGGAGGCGGGAATGGGTGCGGCTGTCCCCGCGGTGATGGACGGAGCTCCTGACACCAGGACAGTGCACACACAGACGGACTACAGAGAGAGCGAGACCCAGACAGACCCCTGGACCCCCGAGTACACCGTACAGCCAGGTGAGACCGATACCAGTAATTCAGCTAAATCCAATTACAACCACTAATAAGCATAAGCTAACTATACCCGTAACTCCAAAGGCACACAGCCAGAACTGCTAGCCCTCTCGAAGCTCTGCTGGAAGAAAGGACTGCCCGGGGGGCTGGCAGAGGTGGAGATGGTGGAGAGAGCGCGCGCTAAGAGGGCGTGGGAGAAGACGCTCCCTCACTTCAATGACGTCACCCATCTCCAGCAGCGCATGCGCATGATGGAGGAGCAGGAGGCGAGGGAGTGGGCGTGGCGAGAGGGGGAGATACAGAAAACACAGGATGCGAGACTCGAGGTGAGGATAGCTATCTCCATGCTACGCTACAATGGTGTTGATTGTAGCATCGCTTCCAGGTCCTCAAGAATATGCTCTTACAACGCGAATCTGATTTGTCTGCTCTGAACGACAGACGTCTAGAGCACCTCTGGAATAAGAAACAAGCGGAGAAGGGGAGACAGGTGAAACAGCTGAGAACGAAACACGTCAAAGCGCTGAGGAAACTGAACGAGAAACGTAAGAACGTGGAAGGGAAGCTGCAGCGTCGCGAGATCATCAAGGAGTACTACAACCACGGATCCCAGGTGTACGCGCCTCAAACGCGAGTCGGACAGTTCCTGGATGTGCATTCTGAGCAGTTCAAGGTTTCTGTTATGGTTGCTCTTAGTTAATCGAACTATTCCTATCGTTTATTTACGAATTCTCACACATACATGATGTGCAGGTACGCAGCAAGCATCTGAATTCGTACTCGGGTCTGAACGAGATGGAAGTCACTCTCCCTCGCACAGTGCTACAGCCGAAACCTAAAGCTCCAATCAAAGACGCCCCTCCAGTTGGATCTAAAGCCAGCAAGGAAGAGAGAAGAGTTAAAGTAGGCTCACAGCTCGAACAGTTGCTATTACGTATAATGTATTAGAGTTTATAACTCCCGACATCCCAGATTCTAGACAGTGTGCACAGTGATATCCAGAGAGAGAAGGAGCTAGCCTTGCACCCAGAACCGCCTAAGCCCTTGCGGCTGTTGGAGAAGGTGGAGAAGCCGATCCCGCGCCCCCCCACCCCTACGATCGACGCGCCCAGCGAGGGCTTGGAGGAGGAGGAGCTGAGTGTGATCCTCCTGCAGCAGCTGCTACGCGGGAGAGCGGTGCAGCTGAAGATGAGAGAGGGGAAGAGGCGACGCTTGGAACTGATCCGTGAGCTGCGAGCTAGCCACGCCCTCCAGACGGCGGAGCAGAAACTGAAGCGAGAGGAAAAGAAGCAGGTTAGTGAGGAGAAATAAGAGTTGTGTGGAACGCTTTTATCCTCACTCCTCTGTTAGATCGAACTCCTTCAGAAAGCGGAAGAGTCTTCCAAGCGTAGGTCCTCCCTCCTACAAACTGGTCTGGAGACACACACCATGGATGAGCTGGGCGCGCAGCTGGACTTCCTGAGCAAGGAGCTGGTGCGTCTGCAGGAGGAGAGGAGGATCCAGGCCTTCGTGATGCTGGCCGAGAGGGAGCGGCGCATACGAGAGGCCGAGGAGAGCGGACGGAGACAGACAGAGGAGAGGAGGAGACGGACCGAGGACGAGATGATTAAGCAGATCATGAAGGTGCACCAGGACACCGTGGATGGGTACCTGGAGCAGGCGATCCTCTCCTCCATCCAGGACACGGCGGACGAGCAAGCTCGGGAGAGGATTCAGCTCATGTCTAAGCAGGTGCGTTGTTGCCTCTCCGAAGTATGCATTGGAATGGCCGCTGTAGTGGGAACTAGAAACAAATCAGCTGCCTCCGTTCCTCTAAGGTGAATCAGGTCGCTCAAGAGTTCGAAGATGATCACACCGCCCTGGAAGGTTCAGAACTAGTGGCTGATCTCATTCACACCTTCCTCCTGCCGGAAGTTGAGAAGTCCCTGATGCGAGAGAAGGTACGGCTCTCCCAGAGGAGACATTTGGTCGCGGCACACAGCGCACTCTACGGAGACGCACAGGCGATTGTGAATGCAAGCGCCGAGGCATCAGATCATGTGGCAACCCGTGAGGACGACCAACCTTAGACACTTATTTACTGTGCTATACACACGCGCGGAATATCACACCTCCGTAGAGGTGTTTAAGAATTGCACTTAAGACTATTTATTCATTATTCCTGTTATACATATATTACCATTGCGAGGAGCGAATGCATTCGAACTGATTATTCTCGTTTAAGCTAACCGCGATTGTTTGACTAGTCAATTAGCTGTATGGACTACGAACGGATCATTCTAGTCAAGCCAGCCGTCTCTATCTACGCGAATATCCCGAGCACTGGCGGAGGGAGAGGGCATAGGTAAGGAAGGACCATGGATGCAGTGAGGTATGTAGAATTTACGTCACAGGGCTTTTTGTGTTCTAGAGCAGACCACTGGGACCTAGCCAACCCTACTTGGAGTGGGAGAGTGAGGGTGTGCACGTACGGACCTAAGTGCGTGTTGAAGTTAGAAGACAAAACTACAGGTACCTTAGTTCTGAGTGAAGACTATTTCAGCAGGAAAACTTACTGTGTGGTCTTGCTATAGGAGATCTCTTCGCTGAATGCCCAATTAACGATTATCCCTCAGTCACCTCGATTGAACCGGTCATCGACAGTAGTCGCTATTTCGTCGTAAAGATCGTCAATGGATTAGGTAAACTCAGTTGAAACACACACTGGGATTGATACGTCATACAGTGTAAGGATTTCTGTACTCTATCTAGACCATGCTTTCGTTGGAATGGGTTTCGATGATCGATCTGACTCATTCGATTTACGAGTCACATTGCAAGAGCATTTCAGGTGAAGTTAGACACTGAGTAGGGACCAGTCTCTATGACTGTTCAATCGATTTCTATTACGACTCTGTTATAAAGGCAGTTGAAGAAGGAACGAGATATCAAAGAGGAGGAAGACAACCCAGCTCCGAGCAAAGACTACAGTCTGAAAGACGGACAGTCTATCAAGATAGATTTCAAGGTAAGCCACGAGTTGCGCTCACTAATCCAATGTGAGTAACGCTGTTTCGTAGGGCTTCAAGAAGGCGGGAGCTGAGGATACTGTTCCTAAACCAACTGGGGTAACTAAAGGTGGAACAGGTAAACTCTCAGATGCTAAGCCCTATAACAATGATAATACCACACCATGTGTTTAGTGAAAATGAGCGGAGGGATGATACTGCCACCCCCCTCGGCCAAGAAGGCGACTGAAGCAGCTAAGACGACTCCTCAGCTCACACCCACACTAATGCCACCAATTATTACCGACCCATTCCAGTGAGTTTATTTGTGCTGTGCTGTGTTTCCTGTATGGGAGTGGTGTAATATACATTTGCTTGCAGGTCAACTCCTGGAGAATTGAGTGACGATCCTTTCAAAACGAACCCAACAGAAACGAGCGAATCCAACCAAGCCAGCGGAGGAGGTTGGGTGACGTTCTGATGCTGCCTCTCCCTCGTTGCGCTTAAGAGCTGTCTTAATGCACTGCTATAGTCTTGTATATAATATTTTCTTGCTTAAACTTACGTAACACCTCCCTTCAGTTATGTAGTATGGTGAAGATTTGTTTTCGGAGTGATTGCCATTACCAGTGAGGTTAAATTAACTAAATTATAAGCGAAGGACACGAAGTAGCAGATTGTGGGAGAGAGAAGAGTAGGCTAGTCGGGTATTGTATACTCGACTAACCGAAGTTATAAACATACAAACAAACTGATTTCATTTTTCAAAATAACAAAATTCAATAGTACATCCCTACTTTCCAGATTTTTTATGCACTCCATTCGCCTTTTTAAACTTCCCGTCGATTCCTTCTTGAGTGAAGTTGAGGAATTCCCTGCTATAAGCCTCTGTGAACAGGAACTCGTCCTCATCCTGCATGTTGCTGAGTGTGTAGACGATGTAGAGCACCACGCCTGCCAGCATGATGATGATGATGAGGGTGTAGGGGTTGGAGGCCCGCTCTTCCAGCGCTGAGATTCGCTTTAAAGCTAAGTCAGACATTTTGAATTCCGGATTGAGGCGCTGCGCATGGTCGTAGTGGATGAGCGCTTCCTGCCTCCTGCCCATCGACTCGAGGACCTAGACAGGACAACTGTCAGAAATGTCCTATGGAATTAATGGCGTATGTTTAGTCAGAAAGTCGTCCTCACTTCTCCCAGTGTGAAGTGCTGGATCCAGGAGTTGTGCTCTGGAGACTGGACATCCAGCGACACCCTGGCTAGGTAGGCGGCGTCCTGCGGGTAGTTGAGGTTGAAGAGCACACGGGCCAAGTTCAGGAGTGCATCTGCGTTGTCTGATTTCAGTGACAGAGCTTTCCGGAAACACTCAATCGCGAGGTACGTGTTGCCGCGTATCCGCCAGTAGTTCCCGACCTGATTCAGAATTTTGCTCGTCAGCGGTTTCTATCAAAATAAAACCGTCAATAATTCACTTTATAAAATTTTAATTTTAAAAAAGTGAATCGTTACCTTCTTCATTTCCCCCTTGAGATTGCGTTCAACCTTTCTGAGCGTCTCTTCTTGGCTCTCGGTGGACTTCGCCTTCTGAAATATCATTATGACGTCAGGTTCAGGGTAGTGAGGGTGTTCTCTACGCTTCTTAACACCTTCTAAGTGGTCGTAGCTTGTTTCCTTGGTCGGACGTCCGCAATTGAGTCCGACTTCATGGGAAGGCCTGACAATGAAATAATTATAAAACTTCTAAAATAAAATTGTTTTTTGCGATTACGCGTGTATTTCACTTACGTGTTGGGAGGTGTCCATGGTTTCTCTTCTACTTTCTTGTCATTAGACAGTTTTTCAGTCTTTTTATTCGACTTAAATTCTGAAGAAATATCGTTTCTATTTGGAGTTTTCATCTTTTCATCTTTGGCAGGATCACTCAACGTATATTCCGTATTCAGAATTGTCTCCTTTAACACTGACTCTGGAATGATGAGATTCGGATCGTTTTTACATAGAGACCCTATACAACCGTCATCGATGCTAGGTACCGGTATTTCGATATATTTGGGTTCCTCCGTAGATGAACCGGGAACAGCCTCGAAGCTGTTGTACCGCTGAATCAGTGTCGGAATAATGGCATCGTTCTCGAGTTGAGAATCAGGATTCTCGTTTGGATTATCCTCCAAGTAGGACTCCCCAGCGGCGAGGTGCTTTGAGGATTTTTCAACTGGGACAACTTTGCTGCTTTTTGTATCCAATTTCCAGTGCGTTACACCCAGCGAGTTGCTCCCTATGAATATAAGGGCACTATACACCCATAAACTGAAAGAACTGCTACGAGTCATTGGGTAGGATCTATACGTGTGAGATCACTTAACTTACATAAAAATATACTTGAGTATGTATTCCTACACTGGAATATTATACATATTCATATTTCTGGTCACTTCTTTTATAATCATTTGCGTGGTCATTTTGGTTATTTCAGTAAATGATTACGTCCGTGTGGCGTAGATAATTAGTTTATAGAATTATATATTCACTAATCAATCTCGTGCATCATCAATTATGCTCATTCTATGGATCGCAGAGCAACCCTCGCTCGTACGCCATTAATCGCCTTGAGGGAGCATCAATCATTGAAACAAGTAACAAATGATGCGGGATCACAAGTCCATAAATACACAGAAGAGTTAGATACGTTACACACAATAAGTGACCAGGTGGCATAGTTCAGTACGGTTAGGCTACGCTCTCGAGGGAAGAGCTGTCGTTGGGCGGCAGTAACGGCTCCAGCCGCATGGGCCGACTGCTCTCGACCTTCACATTCCTTCCGCAGAACACGGTCGTGCTGAGGTTCTCCAGTCCGGTGCCATGGTAAGTCTCCTGCGGTAAGAACTCTCGGTCCAGCCTGCTGGCGGAGATCTTGGCGCGCTGTCTCTCCTTCGCATCTCGCAGTGCGATGTAGTTGGACGTCCGCTCGATGTACTCACTGAACTCCGCCTGGTTCATCTGCTGCATGAGGTGGTCGCTGTGGATCGTTTGGTAGTGGTACTGCTCCTCTTGGAGGGCGTCGTGGCTACGGAGCTCCAGCAGGTCAGTCTGCATCTTCACTATCTACAAGCGAGTCTTTAGTTGTAACTTGTATTTAAATAAGAGGAAACGGTTTGAAATCCTTTGGACCCCATTTTCTATGTTTCTATCGGCAATTCTGCACCTTATTTTCGCTTCAAAATGCATTCAGACATTCAAGTAAGACTGTATTAGGAATTCAGCTTACCTGCTTGCACTTAAGCTTGTGGATGTTGAGTATCTCCGCTATGCCCTCTCTGTCATAAGAGACAGGACGCGTCCCTTCACACTCCAGCTCCCCCAAGAGCTCCTTCCACACCTCCTCTATCTTCAGGTCCATGTACCGCTCTACCAGGACTATAGTGGCTCTGTCCTCCACCGAGATGCTGTCCGGGACAGACCGGAAATCAAGACGGCTGCACAGCGAGTAGATCTTGGCTCGCATGTTATCTGCCACGTCCATCACAGCTATACTCGTGTGCGTGCCGAGGTTTGCCGGAATCTGGGAGCGCATTTCTCGTTGGAGACCGGTAGTTAACGGCTCGTCGATATCAGCAATGACAATGCCGTCTTTCCTCTCCACGTTGATAGCGGCCTCTTCTCTCCGCCACAACTCAGCCAGTAGCGACCAAATGCCTGATTAGAAAGCAAGTTAAAGTTTAATATTCTCATCACATCAAAGTACGTACCTACTGCACTGTCGCCATTCCTGCCTAGACTCCTGCCGGAGAGATGGAGAGTGTCAGAGATTGACTCCATGCCAGTCTGTAGCACGTCCAACTTCTGTCTGTTCCCCTCTCTCGCTTGCCAGGCCTGCAGGTGAGGAATGCACCTGGTATCATCGGACAGATCCACCAGCACGCCGAGTATGACACTCTTCATAGAGATGGGGTGTGTCTGCAGGCAGTCCAGCAAGATGAAGACGCCTTCTTGTATGAGGAAATGCTCCTCATTCCCACTGCACCCTACCACGCACGTCCAAATCGCGTCGAGCGCGTGTAGGAATAGCTTGTGATGGCCGAACCCGGCAGATAGGAGAGATTCTGATATCAGTAGGTAGTTGGTCAGAACTTGGATACCACCTACGAACCATTAGAGATGTAATTCTAGTGAATGAGTGGATATGTTAACTAAAGACTGGTTGGCCATTCCATCTGCATACCTATGTTTCCCAGCAGTTCCTTGGCCCTGTCCTCTTGCTCACAGAGCAGACTTATCAGCAGGAGAGTGTCACTCATCGTCTCCACGTCCAGACTGTCAGTGCCGGCGGGGTTCATAGCGTCCAGGTAGGAGACCAGCAGAGAGAGCACGCCCAGGTCCAACAGCTCCTGGTTCAGCTGCTCGTGCTGGTAGCTAGTCACGTTGAGGAGAGCTCTCAGACACAGAGACAGCTGGGCGCGCTTGCTGCCGCGACAGCCTGGCTGTGACAGGATGGAGGTGCCTGGGAAAGTGCGGGAGTAAGAAATGTTACCTCGTCAACTTCAGTTTTATTTAATTACCTAGACTCAGGTGGTCGTCCTCGCACAGACACCAGTCCAGCAGAGCCAGTAGCCTGGCGTTGCCCTGACACGCGTGGTACTGCTCCGGCACTTTACCGGACAGGTGCGATAACACGGACAGAGACTGCAGTTGTATTTCTTCCCATTGCTCAGGGGTCCAGGGCAACCGGTGTGCCAGTCTGCCGGCAGCCGTGGAGACCGGCTGTACCGGTGTGACGTAGTAGAGGAGGGAGGGCAGGAGAGGGAGGTGGGAGAGCAGGAGAATGGCGGCTGGGGTGTCCAGGAATACGTGTAGGATGTTGAGGAGAAGTTTCTTCAACTCGAAGTCCTCGTGTGACTTGTCCGGACTGAAGATAGCAGCGCCTGTAGGCTGTAACACCGTTTGAATGACATAAATCATTTACTCTCGTTAGAAGGAATCGATCGAACCTGATCTGGAATCTCAGGACTGCTACATAGCATGACGAGGGTCTGTAGGAGTCCACTCTCCACATAGGGGGCGTGGGGACAGTGCCGTAGGTGCAGGGAGATCAGGACTGCCAGGTCGTTGCGTAGCTCCCGTGTGCTGGTGCTGAGGCTGCGAGGGGCGGTCTGACCGTCGGAGAGGTTGTAGCTGAGTAGCTTCAAGAGGCACTGATGGAGAGCATCCACGCACTGCATCGAGGAGAACTGGGCCTATGGACCGTATTGTAGACTATTGAGGCATTCTTGTATGTATATTAGGATCAGATGTAGACAATATATAATTATACTAATTTGTTAAAATTCTACATTAGATCCCAGATTCATTTATGAACTAACTTGTATCTCCGATCTCGATCCGTTCTCCCACACATTCCACAGTATCTCCACCATGTCATTGAACTCTATAGCGGTGCCCGGCCCCTGATTACTCCGCCCCCAGTCCACTAGCTCCAGCATAAGGACAGGCAGCCTCCAGCCTGACTTCGCAGAGAGGATGCTCTCCGCACCAGGGACGGAGCTGGAGAGAATGCGCAGTACTTCTAGCACACAGGAGAACAGCTGTGAGCTGGTGGAGAGCTCTTCTGAGAGGAGGCCGGCTATCTGCAGATAAGTTAGGATACGAGGATAGTAATGGACAGCAACTAAGAAGCTCTTTTAAAGAATTGGACCAACATATTTAGTGATGTGACTTCTCTCGACTATTGTTTTCCTCACTGACCTCTTCACTCTCTTCCGATCGCTAGAATCCTCACTCTCTATAGAGTGAAGCTTCTGAACACTCTTGCACACGGCGATAGAGATCTCAAGCTGTGAGAGAGCCAATAATTTGCCCAAAGACTAAAAAGATGAAAATATTTGAAATACAAATCCTATTAAATTGAATTTAAACACTTACCTGCACGAATTTTGCTGCATTCTGCATGTAATTCTTCTCATCGGAGGCTTTTTCCTTCAGAAAGGGGTAGGAGGACAAGGTTATTAGTTTCAAAAGCAACTCATGCATACTAGGAAATGAATCCAATCTCTCAAAACAGATAGGCAATAGTTGGGACAGTTCCCCTAATTCGCTTAAGAGAAAACCCCCTTCATTCATCTCTATCACACGGCTCAGTGCATCCTCATCTCGCTCTGTCTTGTCATTGCTGTCAAGGTCTGCCAAAAGCTTCAAGGCATTGCTGACTATACTCATGCTGGAGAAGTTGGGTAGTAATACGTATAAGATTAATCTAAATTCGATAACCATTTCGTGTGTTCGTACCACCATACCTATATATACATACCCAAGTACGTGCAGTTTAAAATGGCCCGTCTGGGGTTAATTAAATTGGTTAAATGTGGACTTCTTTATTTTACCATTAATCATTTTGGATAAGTTAGTTTAGCTACAAGAATGATAGATAGTTTTGTGGTCCAACTATTCCTCGTAGTAAGTTTGGCAGCTTATGTGGTGGGGCCTGTTCGTTTCCCTAACTACTCACGTCAAGTCGGATACCTTGTCGGGGACCTTGTAAAAGTGATTCGGCAATCTTTGAATACCTACAAAGGTGTATCTAAAGATAAAGACATATCTAAAATGTCTTCAGAAATGAAGTCTGGACTTCAAGAAATTAAAAAGATACAGCAACAGTTCGATTTCGGTTTCAACTTGATTCGATCTCCCTCCCAAGCAATTAGGCTTGCAACGGAAAAAGAAGAAAAGCCCCAAGATATAACAAAACAAGAAGATGTTACAACAAAAACTCACGAACAAAACAAAGCTCCTGTGCCTCTGCCCCCAATAATGGGTGGTGCTAGATACGTGTCGAAAACCGCGTTTCTGATCAAACAATACAAAGATAATAACCCAGGAATAGAAGACGAAAGTAAGCATTTTAAGGATGAGAGATAACATTAAAATAGTGCATTTCCTCATAATTCGATTTATGCTGATAGGAATAATATGTAACGCAAAATTCTTTCTATACTATTTTGTAGTGAATTTTGTGAATCGTATATGCATCACTTCGTAAAATGTGTTATGGCAGAGAACACCTGTACCTCGGTCTTCTCAGCCATAACTTGGTCAGCATTTTAACAGATTCAGTCAATAAAGCAGTCGAAATGATACTCTGCAAATACAAAAAATATATATACTATATAATTTACAAAAAGGAAGAGTATAGGTGTATAGAAGAATTGATATTAGTGCTTAGAAAAAAAGTTATTTTTTTATCAAATTGCTCCCTTTTCAGTATTATCAACTGTTGTTTTCAATTACAAATTCCTAACTACTATATGTACTGGATTTTGTTTTATAAATCACATCATTTTAAAGTCGCTATGGCAGACCTTCAATACAATCTAATCATACTGTTGCTACTGTTAGTTAGAGGCTTTCTCTTCGTTCTTTTATTTATCAAATGGTTCCCGGTCAATGTGTTCTTCCTGCAATTCCCTCGCTGGGTGAGCATGTGGCTACTATTTTCAAGTATTTCAGTATCTTTCGATACAGTATTCATACTAGACCGCCCTGAATCTTTCAACATTTCAATCTGGACAACTCACCATATCTACACGAAGATTGATAAGGCCTATGGCGATTTGGAAGACACGTTTGTATACGCGAAATCTCTATTGAATATTGTAGAAGTCATCGCAAATATTACAGCTCTATTCTACCTTGTTATCAAACTTCAATTCAAAAAAGCAGCACTCATAGCAATAGTCGCCTCCGCTATAGCATTTTCAAAAGCTGCATTATATCTGGTGATGGAGATCGTGAGTGGATTCAAAAACACAGCTCAAAATGATGCATTCACGTTCGCTACATTCTATATTGTACCGAACGCTACATGGGTAGTGGTGCCAGCCGTGGCGATGTACCAGCTGGGCGCGGTACTGATCCGAGAAAAGCCAAAAGAGGAATGAAAGATCTCATCCCACTGGATAGTGCACCTACTTGTATTTCCATTATGTCTTAGTGAGTGAATTATGTTAGTTAATATGGCCATTTTGATATCATCCATCTTCATAGAAATTAGGGGTGGCTTTTAGTTATCTTATTACGCCACGGGTTTAACAAAACAGTAGGACGTACTCTACTCTTAGGTTCGGATAATATTACACCTAATTGGTATATACAGTATATAACGATTTAGGCACAGTTAAGTTGAACTGATAGAAAATATTCACGCCTCTGCAACAGCTACGATGGATGGATTCATCTATACTATCCTCTTATTGGTGGGCTTATTGGGGACAGGGACTGTCTTAGCACTGCTGGTCGTCATGTTCCTACCACACAGCGTGTATTTCCCTCGTTGGGTCAGTCTATGGTTCGTCTTCAGTAACATAATTGTCTCGTACGATGCAGGATTCATTCTCTGTCGCCCTGCATCCTTCGACATGACATTGTGGTATCCATACCAGACATACATGAAGATAGATAAGAGCTACGCAGATTTAAAAGATGTGTACGTGCACGCACAAAGCATAATGAATGTGGTAGAAATCTTTGTTAACGTCATAGCCATCTTATACCTAACGAGGCGCCATTTTAAGACAGCAGCGATTATAGCCATAATAGCATCTACCATGACGGCTTCAAAGACAGTGCTGTATTTCCTAATGGAGATAGTGGATAACTTCAAATACACTCGACAGGATGATACTTTGACGTTTATATTTTTCTATATTTTCCCAAATGGTATATGGATAGTAGTGCCGGCTTTGGTAATATATTACCTTGGAGCTGTACTGGTAAGGGACAAGCCAGCTCAAGACTGATACAGACACTCTGAGATAGAACAGTTGAGTGGAGTTAGATTTATATCTTAGTGTTAGTGTGGAGGTATTTTGTAATAAGTAGATTTGTATTATGGACCTTAGAGTTTAGACTATGGTCTCGGGATAATCAAAGACTTATTCAGTGCTTAGTTCAAACCGGATGTGTCTAATTAAATTAAATAATAAAGAAATAATACCTAACTAAATTTACACCTAACTACACAATCTCTAATCCACTTTCATGTGAATTAATGTGCATAATATTGCACCTTTAAAACTCCATCTAAAATTTTAACTAACAACTTCCTACTTCTTTCTATCTTCTTCAGGATTCTGCAGCAAAGCAGTTGGGGGGAGTTCAAAATTCTTACAAAATGTCTCGGCTACGATTAGTGGGAACACTAGAGTAGCGTCTGAATGCAATTTGACCGGCTTCGTGTCGAAGCGAATTTTCCCCCAAGAAATAGCTTCTTCGGGTGCAGCCCCAGCATCGCAGCCATCGAACTCTTGACCTGTATTTATGAACACAGAATAGTCAGCTCCGTTACGGAAGAGATTGGCGTTACAGATATGGTGCTTTATCATGCCTCCTCCCAGGATGATCATGCCAGAATTAACACAGTTCAGAGCTATCTTATTTATTTTAACTATGTCCTCGATTATATCGATCTTAAGCCCTGGGGACTTAAACGCGTGGAAAAACAACATGTCCCCCAGAGAGCCATCGGTCAGCGAAGGACAGAAGACAGGGATCTTGTTCTTAGCGCACCAGTAGTAGACCGAGGTAGGATCGTTAATCTCATGACCTAATCTCTCGATCACTTTGCTAGGTGTCCAGTTAATATTGTCCTCATTCTGTTCCTTCAGCAGTTTGTCGTATATCGGCATTATCCAGTCCTCGAACTTACAGTAGTTGCTATTCGGCACTAGTAAGTTGCCGATCCGGTTAATTCCATTCAAACGCAGTTCTTTGCCTGGTAAGCGAAAGTCCCCTGTAAATAGAGATAAATAAAAGATAACAATTTAATCGCGAAGCAAGATATCACCACTACATAGAGATCTTAAGTTACCAATGAAATGCGGAGCTAAACACTTCATGAAATCCTCCTCGACTCCCCCTGCTGACGTCACGATACAATCCACCATATTATTCTTAGCCAAGAAACAGAATATCTCTCTCAGTCCACAAGATATCATATTAGAAGTGTAGCCAAAGAAAATCGTACAATTGGACAATGGACGCGTACCCTCATTCGCTTTCTCCAGCGCTTCCCCAGTTAAAGGCTTAGCTTTACACGCCAGCATATCATTAATCCTGTCCACTACCAGGCCGAAGTTTGTAGCCTGGAATCCGGTGCGTTTGTAGCTGGCTAGCAGGCTGGGGTAGTCGACTGGACCCCTTTCGAACTGATACCCACAAACCTCTTCTGCTTTATCAGTCATCGTAACACTGGCCGACAGCACTGCTTCACGGGCTTGATCTATTCCTGAGCTCTCTGCCATGCTAGTTAGTTTCATTTCAAAAATATAGTCATCGACATGAAAAGGAATTTGGTCAGTATTTCGAGGTAAAGTGATTTGTTGACCGAATTCTTTTCAATTCGATTTCAGTGAATACGTATAGCAGCCTCAAATATGGGTACAAACCACAATACTACCAAAAATAATCTAACACATACGTATATCCATAAATCTAAATATTCACACACTTATAAATATTACAAATTTAAAATCAAACAAAAGCTGAAGATGCTTGATCAGGAGATTCCCCTCGAAGATACCCAAAATATTCTGCGAGATATTGGCATTCATTTCTCATCTCTTCTGTCATCTTTTGTTCAGATACAATAATAGGAACCAATTTTCCCTTTAAAATTTTAGAAATCGCCACTAGATACACCATTTGACCTTGGTTTATTTTCAATGATGCTACAATACAAAAAGAATTAGAATTCGTTGCATTTATGTCATCATCGTAATTCGGATCCAACAATTCACCAAAAACCATTTGTGGGTGTGAAGTGAATATAATGTATTTCTTGCCCTCGAATACTAATGAACTCCCGCTCATATAGTCGCATGTTCCTACGGCCTGTGGAAGACATGACAGCTCTTTTTCTGTGACAGCGAAGTCTTTAGAAGTAGACCATTCTGCCAATTTGGAATCATTAAAAGTTACGAATGCGAGTTTTTCGATAAATTCCAACTTTTTAACAGATTCTAAGCACCAATTCGTCCAGGAGCTGTTAGGGAGAGAATCCCAATCCTTATCTAGCGCACTTTTGATTACGGTGTCAGTGAATCTACAGCTGAGAGAGAGAGAAGACAGCTGGTTTTTGATGCCAGTTATGCACAAGTCCGGGAGAAGGAAGAGACTCTTCTTAATTTGTTCGTAGTGCAGCCTGCGCGAGAAGAAGATGAGACAGAGTTCGGCTAGGGACTTGATTGGTTTGGGTTGAGGAACTAATAATGTTTTGGTAGCCATTCTACTTTTAGAATAAGATTAGTTATTTACGTAAAAGCATTTATAAATAAATACATACTGTAAACAGTAGCAGGTGTTTAATGAATTAAATCAATAAATCTGATCATTGTGTAACAAGATGAGTTCATAAAATTATCATGGAATTCCACACTAAAATATTCTCTCCAAACTGCAAGCTAAATCTGTCCCGAATCAACCTTTCTATTTCTCAGATACTTTTGAATCCTTATCACTGCTCCCCGTTGAACCAAAGCCTCCTTCTCCTCTATCAGTGCTCTCCAGTTCAGCAACCTCTTCAACTTCAGGAGTGATAATTTTCTCGAGTAAAAGTTGTGCAATCCTGTCACCAGTTTTAACATCGTAATCTTCTTGAGAAAAGTTGAAAATCAATATCCCTAATTTTCCTCGATAATCTGAGTCTATGACGCCCGCTCCAACATCGAGATGGTGTTTGAGAGCTAGGCCAGACCTTGGTGCGATCCTCCCGTAGAAACCAAGGGGTATCTGGATGGAAATGTCAGTGGGCACGAGAGCCTTCCCTTGCGCTAGGATTTTTATGTCAACACTTGAGTAAACGTCGTAGCCAGCCGCGTATTTAGAGCCGCGACGCGGTAGCTTAGCTGTTTCAGAATGCCTTTTTACTCGCAGAGTGTAGAGAGAATTTTCCTCGTTGACTGCTTCGTTACGCATATCTTGATCCAAACGCATTCGCTTCTTTGCTGGCTCTTCTGACGTGTCGACCACGCGCTTTGGAGATTTGCCCGTTTCTTCGGGCACTGTAGAACAAGGCTCTATTACTTCTGCCATTCGAGTGACTGGGTTGCTTTTAGTGGGAGCGAAAATAATTGCAAGGCCGCCTAATTTGTCAAATAATTTTTTTTGTTTCAGATTGAGTGGGTCGATAATAATTTTACCCTACTCAAGTCGATTAATAATTAAGCCCGTTGCTAACTCATCGTTTTGCGGATAGGTCATTTTGGGTGGGAAGCCACAAAAATACGAGTATTAAATGTAATTTTATTATCACAGAGTATAATGAAATATTCTTATGAGTCTGGTATTATATGGTGTCCATGGTCATTAGTGGCATTATGGTTGTCACAAGAAGAAGGTATGCTTGTAACCAATCATAGAATGTCTAAAAAGAAGTAGAAAATATGTATTTATTAATCATTATATTCCCCTAACATTGGTTTCCCTTCCATGGGTAACATATGAAACTTCTCTAGTTTTGACTAAATGTCTTAAACAAATTGACTAACCAAACATCTACAAATTATTCTAACCAGAAACTAGACAATGGTTGGGCACTGTAAGAAAATTCTCGAAAGTTAAGATTTGAAAAGCGTAACAACTCTTTAGAGCACTGTTAATTAAAGTGTAGTCAGTCCATTGTTGAACAAATTCAGTCGTTTAGAAGCTCTCTGAGTAATTTAAGCATGTCTATGGCTGGAGAAGAGATGGCAAGAGGCATTTCACTAGAGTGTGTCGGAGTAACAGTTACATCCGTTTCACTTTTATCTCTGCTACTTTGTGTTGGATCGGAAAGTTCCTCGACTTTGCTGCGTTTAGGTGAGGTAATCTCTCTGATTTGTGGTGTGGAGTGACGTTTACGTTCTCTCCCTTCTCCCCCTTGCCTCTCCGGGGTCTGGGAGAGCTTTTCGAGGTCTGTAGCCTCTGTCACTTCTGTTTCATCTGGGCTTTCTGGATCTAAAGATTCTATTTCTCCACAATTCAAATACTTGGAGCAATATTGAGACAGCGTGTCTGATAACTGAGACGGGAACGTTTCGAACGAATTAGTTTTGAGGTATATTACTAGCGTCTTCATATTTGCCATATGGGAATTAGGGTCGGAGTCCATCTGCGAAAAATCACCATTTGCTTTTGAAAAAAAAGTACTCCATTCTTCATTTGCAATCATTTTTCTAATCTTCGGATAGCAATTCAAACAGAATTTGAACATACTCTCAGTCAGCAGCACGCTATTGTCAGTAAAGAGCATCGTCCTAATGAGCTCAACAAAATGACTGTTTTCGTAAAAGGCGTCGATTATTCGCGTATCGCTTTGCTTTGTGTGTACTTTGATATGCAGGATGAAGTTGGGCATTATGTCTAGCCTAAGCCTGAGCCCTTCCAACGCCATCAGTACGACCAATCGGATCATGTCCCGCGTTTCAGACTTGTGAGTCAACTCAATCTCACAGATAGAGCGCACCAGCTCGTGATAAGGCGAGTAGAATTCAATCAGGGCATTGTCGTAGATCGCATCCTCTCCAAATTCTGCCAAAATGGTAGTATCATTGATGAACATGTTGAACTGCTGGAATTGTCTCGTGTCTGTGCTTGCTTTAGGAGCGTCCTGGTTTGGTTTTCGCCGTGGAAAGTATGGTCCAACTGTGTATGAAAGTTTGGATTGTCTGTGAAAGTTGTTGTGATGACTAGAGAAGTGGGGTATCAAGAGACTGACGACATCCTGGGGGTATAGCTTAACGGTTAATTCGAGTATCTGAATGACGAGCAGTCTATGGCAAGGGTGAACATATGAGTTCAGACTTTGTGCGATAGTCTGTATGAATATATTCCTACTCTCTTTCCAATGGTTCAACTGGTCTTTAGGACAAGTCCCTTTGATCTTATATTCACAGACAAATTTCAGTATCAACTCGACGATACTTAGAATGTCCGTTAAATCTGATGTTAGGGAAGGCATGTGGTGTGAAGCAGTTGAATCGTTCAGTTTGCTGATCAGACTCATGTAGGCATCAGATAGTTTGACAAGACCTCCGCTAGTGAACGCTTTCATCGCATCTTCCTCGCAGCGAATTAGATATTTCAACACTCGACGCAGTGTTGTGATATTGTTCGGGGGTACAATCTGTAAGCCTTTGGTTATGATTTTACGCCTGAATGAGCCGGAGGAAGGGAGTTTCGCGAAAATATTCAGCATTTTGTACAATTCATCTACAGCCTAGCGAGAAACGAGATAAATACGGATAAATACGATAATGAGGAACTGCTTAATAACCGAATTCAGAATTTAAACTTACATTTTGAGTGAGGTTGTAATAGGGAAGTATGTGCTCAATGGCCCAGTGTATGTTATGCTGTGAAGAGAGTTCTCGCGCGAATATTGGACACTTATCGCATGTCAATCTCAGCAAAGTGTAATAATTATCCAAGAAGATGTTATTATACTTCACCACCTCTGTTTTCTCGGTGCTGGCCAGGATGTAGATCACGGAGATGTCCCGGGAAGCAGTGGGGTGCTCCAGTAGACATTGTATGTTAGGTGGATACCGCTTGCAAACCTATTTGGGTTTACCTTCGTGTCAGAAACAATTTACTCTATTTTTTTTGTATCTAGATAGAGGATACTTACGTGCAGCCAGTAACTGATCATCGCATTCTTGTCCTCGTGGCAGTCTACGTTAGCTGTAGCTATTCGTGGATGATATAAATTCCAAAATTCATTGAAATATTTCGCGAAAAGTCTGCATTCATTGTCTCCGACAGAACATTTTTCCAATAATTGGAAGTACTGTACTATTCCGTCGTGTATATCACATCGTGACGTCATTTCTGCGGCTATGGGCAGCATCTGTAGCATACTCTCCACAGCCTCGAATAGGAAGTCTCTTCCTTTCTCTGAGATCCTGGAGACTATTTCTGACTGATCTTGCCTACGGCTGTTCGCATACTCATGGAATACCTTGGAAGACATTTTAATAACAGATGTGATACTCACAAAAAGTGAATTTGAGTTTTACTGACCGTACAAGGCACAAGATGGCACACAAGTATCACCGTCTTCTTCCTCACATTAACATCTTCCGACTCTATCAGCCAAGCAGAGAGCCACTCGCCCATCTGCTTCTTGATCCAGTCGTAGATCGGCTGATAGACCAGCATGATCATGGACAGGAAGTCTATGGTGTACGGGAGAGCTGGGAGGGAGAATACCTTTCTGATGTTCTCGAGGTAAGAGTTGAGGATGACAGATCTGTCTTGGAAGTTGGATACCATTATGTTGAGAACCTAATGATATGACGGAGTCACTTTAACTGCGGCATTAACTTAGTTATAAATCTTGTGAACGTACTAGATAGATGTTCGCACACTTCTGTCTGCTCTCCTTCGACAGAGCAGAGAACAGCGCATCCAGCATAGGAGAGATCAGCGTCGGGTTGTGTTGCCAGATGGTGGCATACGCTTGGACCGTCATGAGACGCTCGGCTTGAGAGCAGGCTAGCTGCGTGAGCAGGGGGTAGCCTGGCTTGCAGATGAAGGAGTAGAGGTCTTCTTTGGAGAACAGCTTGTCATGCAGCAGATAGTTCAGCAGGGCGTTGAGGAGGTAAGCTAGCGAGTCAGGGTGGTTGTTATGGTCGTCATAGACAAGGGAGAGAATTCCTAGATGTGACAAGCGTTTAAAAAGTATAGTGAAAATAGAGCAATAATACTTTTGCCATTTTCTACCTTCTTCAAATGCAAGCGTAGGCGCTTGCCCATGCCTTGAACCGCGAGCATAGAACATGTCAATCTTGTTCACGACTTGGTACACAGTCAGAAGTTTGCACTCTTCCTGTCCTAAGAGTGCGAAGTTTCGCAGGAACTCGAAATAAGGACTGAAGTCATTGGATCCCGGCATCAGATCCGGTATGCACATCAGGTCGACAACATTCTTGACAAGGACAGCTACGCTGACCGAGTTAGAACACGTGGACTCACTAATCGTTACGTTGTAACTGTCTCCCTCTGAAATAACCTTTGGGAAATCTAGACATGAAATAAATAAGAACATATTCTAACTAGAAATCAGAAATATTCAAATTAATCTTTCACTTTATAAAACACCGATGTCGTGATCAAACAAACCTAGGTAGAAAGTGTAGGAGTTATGCATCCGAATCGTCTTGAGTACGGTGATGAGAAGCGATGCGAACTGTTCTCTTGTCGTCTTGATGGGGCAGAGGTAGAACATCTCCACCACCCAGTTGTGCTCTTGAGGCTGACAGAGGTAGTCTAGAAAGGACAGAGAGAGGTCTAGGTGCTCCTTGTATTGGCTGGAGAGCCATTCAAAGCACTTGCGAATGTTTGGCTTCTCTTTCGCGTGGATAATCGTGGTTAGAAGAAGCTAACAGTTAACCAAATCAATAAGACACATCATTTTTCATTAAACTTATTTTGATGATTCAAACCTGGGTCGCTACTTTGACTGCATTGAAAAGCATCCCAGACTTGTCCGCCTTGCAATGCTTGCACATCTTCCACAGAGCCTGCAAATAGTGCGGAACGAAGGTGTACACTTCCCTCAGGAACTTGTTGTTCTCTAGGAGGACGGGGCGAGCTGCCTCGAGGGGGTTGCTTGGGGTGATCGTCTCGTAAGAGCGGAAGTCTTTCCTCTGATAGAACAGCATGTACGCACTGTTACTGCGCTCCAGCAGGCCTGGGAATATCCTACGGGTGTGCTGGTCCAATCCTGCATTCGGAATGTCTCCGCCATAACACTCCTAATATTCAAAGATAGTATTAAAGTTCCAGAGAACATTCCATGGATATTTTCAATTACCTGTCCGATGTTGTCAGGATCGAACTCCGTCACCTGCTGGTCATTGAACATGAACCATTTGCTCATGGGCAGTGAGGTCTGATCCCTTTCTTGAAGAATGGCGTAGTAGTGTCCCCCTTCCGACGTGCCTGTGTGCACGACCACTCCCACTAACACGTACTTGGTGCAGTGGAGGTTGAACGCATCTAGGTCCATCTCGTGGTAGGGGGGAGGACTCGGGGCGTCACTGGTCACATTGCTTGATTCGATGAACGAGTCCATGTCCAGCTCAAGCGGGAAGGGAAAATGTGTATTCACTTTTTCGTTTACCATCGTTGCCACGTTGAAAGTATATCTAGAATGTAGATTCAGATGTTGAGACTAGATTTTCAAAGGTCAATTCCTAGCTACCACACTCTCACCTCATCGTGTTGATGCACAGGATGGAAGGAAGTTGAGCGAAGCAAGCTCTCTTCTCGGCTCTCACGCTCACGCCGCACTGGGAGCAGGTGTACTTGTTGTCTCCGTCCAGCACGTCCGTCTGCGTCAGCTCCTGAAGGCTCGCTTGCAGGTCTGGCATGTCTGCTACCTTGGCTCTGACTGAGTAGAAGTCCTCGCAGTTCCTACTCACGTGGCTGCACTCGTTAGACATCACCACGTTAGCGATAACACCCCCGAAGAGCCCCTTCACCGTCTTCTTGAGGAGGGGAGAGATGTCTTCCAGTTTAGAAAGAAGATCTAAGAATAGGAGTGCGGGTATAAAGAAAAGAAAAATTTAAGCTGAAGAGAAGATTTCGAACAAAGTTTGACCTGTGAAGAACTCGTTCATGTCCCTCTGCTCGAGAGGATTCAGTTGCTGCTGGTCGAATATGTACTCCCTGCAGAACCTCTCTGGGTGGTAGGTGGCGCGCTTACTCAGTCCCAGATGCAGGAACAGCTTCTGCAGCTCCTTGAACATGGAGCTGTGTCTGGAGGTGACGTCACGTGCGTTCTGTGCCAGGATGGCGTTACGGAGCGGTGGAATCATGTACAGCTGCTGGAGAGTGCTGGCCATGTAGCAGGTAGCGCCGAGGTTCGAAATGCCGCAATACCCATTGGGATTGTCTCTCAGGTCGTCTTTCGGTCTGTACTCCCAAGGTGTCCCTATGAAAGCACTAAATTATACACAAATCTTCATTCAGTTTATTTAGCTGATATCTGTGCCTACCTGACACAACGGGGTGATTCTGCTTTATCGCTACAGCGATGAGAGAGAACAGCTTCGGGTTCTGAAGCACCATTGCTTCCAGAAGGTCGACTGCATGCATTCTAGTCTCCATGTTGCAGTAGGTAGGCAGGGGGGACTGGTCCGTGTCTGAGGGGTTGTACGTCTTGAAGGGGTACAGGTTGGCGAGGAGACAGTCTACGAGTTCTTTCGCATGCTCCGAAGTTGTATAGTCAGAGGAGAGCTTCGATAGCACAGTCATGATTTGTAGCAAACCCTAGGATCACAGGGGTAAATAAATATGTTATAAAATAAACATAATATTATAAACTACCTTCAGGAAGATGTCAGGTGCGTCCATGGTGTCTCGGTTGTAGTGCTTGTGACAGATGAGGTCAATCACCTCGTACGGAGCTCTGGTGATGAGTCGCTCATAGCAGGAGTGTAGGTAGCAAGCGTTGTCTTTCCAATTGTTGTTACGCCGCATGTTGGTGTACACCCACTGTATCAGGTCCGAAACGCACTGGAAGCAGTCTCCCGACTGCTTTAGCAACTGCTCTGATTGGTCCAATGGGTGGGACGGATTCTGCAGTGTTAGAAGTTTGGTAGATTTTAAAGAAATTAAATGGAATTATTGTTATCTTTTCGCCTATCCCTCACCTCGTATAAGATCCCTCTCCTGTCCTTTGGGGGTTCGTGCGACAGGTTCAACAGAGTCGTGTTATCAATGGAGCAGTGCAGCAGGGTTTCCAACAGGGTGAGGGAACAGGATGGGTCTTTAGACTCAGAGTAGAGTTCCTTCAGGCTCCGTCTCGCTAGCTTCCTCACTGAAGAGAGCTGGCAGTGCAGAAGCAGCTTCTCTGCCAGGCCACTGAAGTCCTTCCTCGTGAGGAGTTCCATCAGAGCGTCGGGGCTCACCTGGCACCAGCACACCAGCAGTCTCCAGGCTCTGTGGCAGATTATGGTGGCGCAGTCTGAGTTAGCTAGGCAGCCCAGCTCCAAGGCACGCGAGAGCAGAGAGAGGAAGTCTATCTTGATTTCCTACGAGAATTTAATGTTGAAGGAAACTTAGGAGATATATCAGGGGACAAAAGGAGCTGTACGGCATTTGCCGTATCACTTTTTTCACAATTAATATCACAGGTATCACAACAAAATATTTTTCCTTATAACTTTTTCAGAATTTGTATAACAAGCATAGAACGCCATAACTCACCGTGATCATTTGAAGGACAGTCTTAGGCATCTGGAGCTCGTATTGCGGAGTTGAAACATTCCTCGTTTGAGCCCCAACTACCTGCATAACACTTTCCTGAGATAGATCGACAATTAAGTCCTCGACGTCACTGCCGGAGCTAGCCTCTTCCAGAACTCGATGCAGACACAGCAGGCATAAGATCTCCATCCAGTAGCACAGCACTGCCTGGTACCAACAGTTCCAACCCTCCACCCCTCCTTCAGCACTCGGGGGGCACATGTTCTCCTTGTCCACACTCTCGCAGCTGGAGAACTGACTGGAGGCTTCGCTCAGGTTGTGACCGACCAAGCAGAACTCCATGTGAGTGCTGAGCCTCGCCACGGAGATGGTGAGTCCTGCTCTCCGCGTTGACAGAGAGAGGGAGCCGTCTTGGGAGGTCAGGAGGTTCTGGATGGCTTGCAGGGAGTAGAGCTGCTCGAACAGATCTTGCTCGCTCGGCTGCAGACCTAGAGTTCAGTGTGCATATTCAAACCGTCTTTTCTGATCTACGCACGGGGATAGAATTTCTATTTAACTAACCGAGAAAGCATTCCCATTCGCTGGCCCCGCCGGCTAGCGCTCGCTTAGCCTTGCGCACCTCTTCGGGGTAAGTTGGCAACAGCGCCAGCAGCCGCCACACCTTCGTACTCAACACCTCTCCAGGGTCATACACCACCGTGGCGACGCGTAGCAGCAATGGAATGGCTTCCAGCTCTACGAGGAGGTTGTGAGGGATCGCCTTTCTGTTGGGAGGGGGCAGTAGGGAGGGGGAGATTGACGCATCTGAGATGGAAGAAGGGACAGAGGTGTGAGTGATCTGTAGAATGGAGTTCTCCTTCATCTCTAGCTCCTTCAGCGTCTTGGAGTCAGAGTCGTGGTGCAGCTGCTGTCCCTCTGAGGAGATCTTGAGTGGAGGGAACGGTTGGTCTGAAATGCTGCAAGAACTCGTCTTGACCTTCCCTACAAAATTTGGACTTTTACATCTCAGTTCTCCTTTTGGAGTTAACATAAAAGCTAAGAACTTCCATAGAATGACAGAGTACACTCACCGGCATGTATGAGACAATAGACCACTTCTGCTCTCAGTTCAGCCAGCAGAGAACCACTTGACACCTCGAGGATGGTCTTATAACTCTCCGGGTAGCCATTGTACACGACATGGAGCTTTATGGTGTCCCCTTTCACATAAGCAACAGGGGGGTACAGCCCGATACGGTCCGACAGTCCTGGGAACTTCTCTTCGCAGTGCCTCTGCAAAGGGTTAGCCTGTAAGCGCCAGATACGGAGGTGGAAAGAGAATCGCTCCTGAAATAAGCTCAAATGCGACAGCATCAGCTCTAACGTTCTCCGTATCAACACGAGAGCGGCAGTCTTGTCGCTGTCCTGCTTCTCTCCGGCATCGGAGGAGCTGGGTTGTAGGGCGTTAGTGCTGATGCGATTGGTGTCTAGCACCCTTAGACCCTCAGCCAGGAATTTGATGGATCGCCGGATGAACTGCTCCTCGTAACTGAGCGAGCAGTCGACGCGAGAGAAGTAGCTCGCGTTGAGGAACTGAATGGCGGAGAGGCTAATCTGGTTGTCTATGTGGTGCATCGCGATTTTCCACACCTGCTCCAGACAGGGGTTGACGGAAGAGGACAGCGGGAGGGAGGAGTACTGGAAGAGACGCCGGAGCAGACTGAACCCAGCTAGAGGGATGGTGCTAGGCTCCAGATCGGAGATTTTGTTCTGGATAAGATAAACGATCACCTTCTGGGGCATATAGTTGACCTGAAGAGTGAAAAACAGACCGCAGTTGATTATATTATAAAATATTGAAATATTTCTCTCCAATACACGAAGCCTACCTGTAAATCGAACCAACTGAATCCTTTATTCCGTAGCATAAGCGGCAGGTTTGAGTTTAACACCAAACTCTTCCAAATCTCGTCCACACACTCACGTGTGAGAGTGAATGCTTTCGCGGGGAAAGATTGAGAAGCAAGCGTGGACAGGAAGTCCAACCTAGCGTCCAGCTGTTTGGGAATTGAATAAATCGAGTCTATCTGCTTCCCTTCTTCCACCTTGCTGATGAACCGCTTCCAGTCCTCGAAGAAAGTGGCCATCATGTTCAGCTCACTCTGAGCCCAGGAGAATGCGCAGTATCCGCCTGAGAAACCGGAAGGGGGAGAGGAGAGGAGGGAGAGGAGTAGGTTGAGCGAGAATATCACGCTCTTGTCTTGGGATAAGTTCAAGAGAGATGCCCTTATGAAGTGTTGAATCACCTAGAATGAGTCAAACAGCAGTCATGACGCATACATAAATTCAAATTCAATTATCTATGCAAATCACTCAATGCTTCACGTAAGGAATTTCGGCTAGGGGGACACCGCAGGATAGCCCCTCCCTCTGAATGAAATACAAATATCTGAACTTATTAGTTCGTGTAATCCTCACTTCCAACACACCTCACTGAATCTTATCTGCCTAATTAAGTCAGCTAGGTACCTCTGCGCGACATCTCTCAGCTCAGCTGGCAGTTTAGCAATGTTAGCGTCCTGCACCAGCTCCCACAGGATGGAGTTACCCTGTGTGGTGAGGTGCTGGATCAGGCACTTGGCCGGCTTGGAGACGGACTCAATGGCAGGACTGCCTTCCTGGAGAACCTTACTGAAGATGGTAGAATATTCTGTGGAGTCTTCATGGTCCCAGCTAGCGGGGTTAGCCTCTGCTTCCAAGCTGTAGGATTGTGTCGTGTCACTAGACTGACGTTCCATCGGATCAGCCTTGTCGTCAAGGTGTTGTGGACCGAATTTCGATTGCGGTAATGGAATGAGTGGAGGGAGTTCTTCGGTGAGTGGGGGCGTGTTCTGTTCTGTGCTGAAGTTAACCACTGCGATCTGCTCGTCCATCCCAGTCTCCATGCTGTAGATGTACAGTGGAATTGATTACGGGAAAAAGTTAAGAGTAATAGCTGTAGAAGTGTATTATTCCTCATTCAATTGCATTATAATTGAAGACACGAATCTAAGAATCCATGTACTTAGCTATAAAATTCATGCTCGACTCGTTAAACGGAACTCACGCCACTCCCTCTATATCGATCTCGTTATTCACATCCTCTGCTTGCGCTTCGGTGCTGACTAAACTGCTGGTGGAAGAGTTGTACATGTTGTCCTCGTACTTCCCACAGGCCCCATCCAGGTGTCGCTGTGCCTCTCCTCCTAATTCTGTGCCGCCCTCCCCCCTCTGTATGCACGTCCAGTGGGCGCGTGTGAGGCAGTAGCAGAGGTTGATGGAGCCGATGCTGTGCTCTTCAACTGGGAGCTGAGTGAGCTTATCCAGAAGATACTCTACCTGAGTTAAACACATCCCTCATAACAACATTGTAGAGATAGAAGTAATCTCTCCTTCTGAGAGAGCTTACCAGATCCTCTTCCAGGTACTTGGACAGCTCGGAGAGGTTGGAGAATACATGCCTAGAGCAATGCTTGTCTTTGGTATCCTCCCAAAGGGCATCTACGTTCTCGGTGGTGAGGGAGAAGTTGGTAGCGAGGAACTGGAGCAGTCCGAAACTCATCTTCAACACTTCTGGATGGAAAGAGCCCTGGCCCGATCTCCCCAGCACTCTCTCCACGATCTCATTCTCCACGATCCAGTTCGTGTACTGCTTAGCCAGCATGTGCTCGTTCTCAGCGAGGAATCCCTACGAGATGATAGTGCAATTATATAAACATGCGAGAGCATCTCTACGAGACAATTCGAGAGCTTTGGTACCTTTGCTTTCCACTCTAGAAACAAGAACAACTGCTGGTTGAGAGAGGTGAGACCTTCTAACTTGAGGACGAGGACGGAAGAGCAAATATATTTCAAGGCTAGACTCAGCACGTCCAGGTCAAACGAGGGTCCTTTTTCTAACGGATCCGAGACGCTACTGATGATCTGCGCTACGTTGTGCTTGTTATCACGGATCATGTTGTCCGAGAGCTGCCTGAGGTACTTGTACACGAGTGGACGTACGCAGGTGACGCACTCGATAACGTAGTACTTGAGGATGTAAGTGCGGACGCAGAGTAGGAGCGTGCAGACCTCCTTGGCCATTATTATCGGGATTCTGGCAAAGGTATCACTATCGCGAAAAAATGATGCGATCATGTCGAGACCCTTTCCCTTCTGACAGAAGGTGTAGACATTCCGCAAGAGGAGTGTGTGCACGCCGGGCTCTACCTTGAGGAAGCGTTGCTCCTCCTCTACCAGCTCGAGATTGCGAAGCTTTTTGACTTGGAAAAGTGTGAAGTTCTGAATGAAGCATTTGATGGCGGCAAAAGCGACTAGTTGGAACCGTTTTAACAGCTGGGAACGAGTATTGATTATCTAAATAGGATAGTACCATATCGTAATTTTAAATTGAAAATTCTTCTTTACGTAATCTAATCAACTTCAAAAACAATTTTTAAAACGTTTTATACAAAATAGAAAGGATAGAGCTGAATGATATATACCTCTTGGCTTTGACTTGTCTCATCCAGCTTCAGCATCTGATTCCAGATGGAAGTGAGTACGGAGGGGGTGTATTGCACGTAGACTTGAATCAAGATAGGGAGTTTGTCACAGAATAACTTGATGAGACATTCACACTTTCTGCTACACCACGATATTATAAAGTCAGCCAGCACTAGTATGTCAGACTCCTCAAGCTCAGGGAGGTTATAGTCTGTCTCTGTCGAGGCAATAGATTGTGAGGATTCGTCTAATTCTTCATTTTTTAGCAGATATTCATCCGTAAATTTTGATTCTAAGATAAGTGTTACATCTTTACAGAAATCTTTGCTGGTCTTTTCTTGTTCTATTGTGTAGTAATCAACCATTGAAAGGAATTACTACGTATGAAAGACCAAATTATAGTATATATGTAAAGAGTGGTTCTCAAGTGTTTTCAGAAAATACCTAACTTTTATCTGTGAAGAAGTATAACAGAAACATATAGCCTCGAAATAGCCTTACCTAATAATATAAAATGAAACTGGCATAATCAGTAGAATCATATTATTTAAGGTACTTTTTTGTGGTCTTATGCAATCGATTGTGCCAATATGCTAGCTATCATTGATAATTATTAATACGAAATTATCCCAATACACACATGCATTGGTTGTCCTAATCATGTTCAAGCTTCCACTGTGAAATTATCAATATCTAAAAATAGATATTGTATAAATTTGAATATAGCAATCGTGTTTTTCAGTGCTTTTTATCAGGAAGACACCTTTCCAGGAAATTTTCAGACCACTCTAACTTGAAATCAGAGCAACCTCATAAAGCGTTAAATGATCTGTTTACTCCTTTCAATTAGAATTTGTATCCAAGTATCATAAACCTAAATTATCAAATAAGGACGATATGCGATGGAAAATTGACAGATTTTAAGCCGATGTATTACAAACAAATGGTCGTCATCTGAAAATGAGAGCTTATGCATGCTCGTATCACATTATACACCTTCTGAAATACAATATTTTGTTAGTTCCAGATTATGAGTCATATCAGTAGCAATTAATAATGGTTTTAAATTCAGTCCACTTGGATATGCTTTAGAAGATCGTATCCGTAGGTTTGCTGAGTAGAATAGAAAATGAATGAATGCATTTGCTATAAATAATTAAATTCGGAGTAGACTTTAAAGTTAAACCATTCATTTCCTATAGAAATGGCCTCAAAATTAGTCAGCAGCAGTTCGATTGATGAATCCGAATTTGAGGAGATGCGACGGAAGCGAGTAGCCATCCGCGAAAAGAAACGCCTCCAGATAAAGAATCATATTTTCGAATGCCATTTCTTCAAACAGCCGACTTACTGCGCTCACTGCCACCAGTTCATTTATGGAATGGGCAAACAAGGCTTCCAATGTCTACGCTGTTCCTACGCAATGCACAGGCGATGCGTCGATCTAATAGCTTTCAAATGTCCAAAGTTTGAGACGGTTTCAGAACGCCCAGATGTGAAGCAACATGAGTTTAAGATGACCAACTACTCCAAATTCACTTTTTGTGATCACTGTGGACAAATGTTGTACGGTCTGTATAAACAGGGTTACCAATGCCAGGCTAAAGTATGTGGCATGAATGTTCACTCATATTGTCGTGAGCATGTAGCGAATCTATGCGGGACTACAAGTAATGAGAAGTACGGACAACTTATGTTGAATATCCTCTGCCATGTTGAGTCGGAGAAAAAGGGAAGCATTTACGTAGATGTAAAAAGTGGCAAGAATCTGATGGCCGCTGATCCCGATGGGTTTTCAGATCCGTATTGCAAATTAAAGCTCCAAGATAGCAAAGGAAAAACCGTGGTCAAACACCAAACAAAAATCCATAAGAAAACGCTAAACCCAACATTTGATGAGAGTTTTGAAATTTCTTTCGATCCTTCAATGGATGGGAGACTGCAACTCTGGATGATGGATTGGGATAACTCTCTACAAAGTGACAACATTGGCGGAATGTCGTTTACGGTCGAGGAGTTAAAAACTTTCACTAAAGGAGAAGATGTTTGGTTTGCCTTATTCAACCCAGCCGCTGCAACCTTCATGAATCAGAGGAGTGTATCAGAGGCTGATGAGAATGAACGAGACAGGATTATTCAAGAATATGAATCGATTCGCCAGAAAAACAGAACTCGATTCGAGAAGGCAAAGCAGAAGAACAGGGAATCTGCTTCTAGCTTACCAATACTCTCAATTGACGATTTCGAGAAGATAGAACTATTAGGTCGCGGCGCATTCGGAAAGGTTATCATGGTTGAGTACAAAAGGAACCCCGAAAAGATCTATGCACTCAAAGTAATGCATAAAGATTTGATATTCGAGTATGATGCTATTGACTGTACAATGATAGAGCAGCGGATCTTGGCACTTGAGAGCAAGCCAAGCTTTATGACCGCACTGCGCGCTTCATTTCAAGACGAAGAGAATCTCTACATGGTGATGGAGTTCTTGTGCGGAGGAGATCTGTTATTTCACCTAATCAAGTGCAACAATTTCTCTGAGACAAGGAGCAGACTCTACATTGCTGAGATTTCATTCGGAATATACTTCCTACACCAGAAAGGAATTGTGTTCCGAGACCTCAAACCGGACAACGTTCTCCTGGACATTGAAGGGCATGTGAAACTCGCTGATTTTGGCCTTTGTAAAGAAGGAATTTACCACGCAAAGTCTCACACCTCTTCATTCTGCGGCACTCTCGAGTATATGGCGCCCGAGATAGTGGCTCGGAAACCGTATGATACGGCTGTCGACATCTGGAGTATGGGCGCACTGCTGTACGAGATGTTGGTGGGTCGGCCACCATTTATTGGACGGACAGATGACGCGATTATGGAAAGTATCCTCTCAAAAAGTCCAATGTTTCCCACATTCCTGAATACGAATGCAATACAGCTCATCTCTCAAATGGTGAAGAAGAACCCCAATGAAAGAATCGGGGTAGATGCTCAGAAGGGAGAGACTGATTTCAGAATGCATCCCTATTTCTCGAATTTCGATTGGGGCAAAGCAGAGAAAAGAGAAATACAACCACAATTTGTACCGAAATTGCTTAGCAAAAGGTCTGATGCATACTTTGATGCAGAGTACACAAGATGCTCGACAAAAATAACCAAGTTAAATCCTGCCAACATTTTGGTCATTGATCAAGAGATGTTCACTGGATTCGAGTTCACCTCTCCTGAAATAGTACAATAACATAACTGTACTATGTATGTATATACTTCTCCAATCCCCTAATAGAGTATTACTACTGATTGTGTTGCTTGTTTGACAATTTTGCTGTTTAGTATTGTTGATGTATATGAGATTTTGATTTACTCTTCACATAACAAAATTAAATACATTTACATTTATCGCTTTGCTTTTGCAATAACATTCTGCGCCTGGAGAAACAGAGGTTTGTCAATCATCTTTCCCTGATAAGTGAATGCACCCGTCCCTGAACTGTGATGCTCTTCAAAAGCCACAAGTAACCCGTTAGCCCATTCCACTTCCTGTGGAGAAGGTGTGAAAATCTGATGCACAACTTCAATTTGGGTGGGGTGGATAATCTGTTTCCCAGTGTAGCCCATTTCTACCCCTTCCCTCCCCTCCACACGTAGGGAGTCCAGGTCTTTGAAATTAATATGCACTATGTCAATGGCTTGGAGTCCGAAAGCTGCTGCATGTGTCACTATATGTTGCCGCGCGTACACTAACTCTCCGCGAGATTCTGTTCTCACAGCACCAAGACGCGCCAAATAATCATCAGAGCCAAATATCACACCTGTCATTTGAACACCTGATTTCAACTTGACTGCTGTCTCTAATATTTCTCGAAGATTGATCAATCCCAGTGGACTTTCTACCAGAAACATTATTGGAATGCGAAAATTAGCACCTTTTATTCGAGTAACCAGTTCAGAGAATCTTTGGATTTCATCTTTTGATTCTATCTTGGGCAGCACAATTGAATCTGGGAGAACTGATCCGTTCAGAATAGCTACCGTGTCTTCTTCAGTTAGAGAAGATTCGAACGAGTTCACTCGGACAGCGAGTTCGTTCTTAACAGATCGTTTGTATTTTTCAAGGAATTGAGGGATTAATTTCCTAGCTTGCGCTTTCTGTGACACTGCCACGCCATCTTCTATATCCAAACAGACACAGTCTGCGTTTAGAGTGAGAACATTCGCGAGTTTACGCTCGCTATCCCCCGGTACATAGAGTAGAGACCTACGCGGCCTTAATTGTGCAGCAGCTTGGGAAGTGTGGACTGATCTTAGTTGACGTGTGAAAATGTGCGTAAACTTGGGGACTACCGATATCATGACTTATACAAGTATGAATATGAAATAGATAATTTTTTAATAAGATTGTGTTCAGTGGCCATTTTAAAGCATTAACATCTGAGTACAAAATTTAGTCAGATTCTAATATCTCAATGTAAAAAAATTTAAAGTTAGATAGGTCCCTCTGGCCTTCCCTGTAAGTGTAAATTTTATATTATTCTATAATTAAGTAATGTTATAATATACGGACCTAGTTGTAGAGGTATATGTGAAGATGTTAAGATAATATCTCTTATCGATAGAGAAATTATCAAAAGGCAAACATTAATAAGTTACAATTCTAAATACACAAGCAAACACCAGACAAGTCAATATATTTGTCAAGCTTAAAGTACTAGTCAGTTCAGTTAAAAGCTTAATTCCAAGGGAGATAGAGAGAAAGATCTGCTTCGTTAGTAACAAGTGAGGAGAGAGAGAAATACATCAAAGCTAAATTCTGTCTAATTGGCTAATCTCATGCATAATCGCAAAACTGTATATGAATGTAGTGAATTAAAGAAGAAATGTTTAGATAACTGAATCCTGAGAAATTATTAACTTTCTAAAGAATGAGAATTCGCCGCTACCGCCGTATCTCCAAGGTTGGAGAGCTCTGGGGGGTCACAGACTGGGTCACCGAATTGGTCTAAGAAGTCGTCCCATTCCTCATCACAGCACACAGGTTCGTCCTTCTCAACGTCACTACAATCTCTCGCCTCATTGGGTAGCAACAAACAATCCGTATTGGCATGTGCTGCGTTCTGATTGAAGTCGATGGTTATAATCATGTCAAGAATCTTCGAGAGCATTTTATGCTTTTCATTTTCAGGATCTTCGTCTCTCATTCTCGATTCGAGAAGTGATTTCAAACGGTAGAGATGTTCCTTGTTATATTCTTCTGATAACAGCAGGGTGTTGAACGAAAACTCGAATCTTTCGAGGACAAACATAACTCGGTCTATCGAGTCACTCGAGTTCAGATACTCGTACAACAGCCGTACTAATGCCTGTCCCAAGAAAGGGTACGGTTGATTGTTCCGATTTTTCGCAGTTACAAAGTAATCACTGATCACACAACAGAAGTTCAGGAATCCTTGGGTAGCTAAGGATTCTTCAAAGCACAGCTCGGTTATCAAGTTTATGAAATATTTGTACATATGAACAATAGAGACTTCTTCAAGTAGTAAATTGATTTTGGTCAATGTTGGATTCTCGAATAACAACGCATCGATGTGACAGCAAAATTTGGAGCTCAGTTCAGAAAAACTTTTATGCAATATCGCTTTTTCTATGTTAATTTTTGCCATCTCTTCTAAAACAGCTTTCGTTAGACACACATTGTTAGTTATACAATGTTTGAATGCAATCTCGATGGCTTGAAAGTGTTTTGAAAAATCTTTTGGGAACAGACAGATGAGACCAAGACTGAGTGTGTAGCTTTCTAAGAACTTTTTCAGACACTCAGATGCCTGATTCAGCTCATTCATTGCTTCATACTGCTGGGTAGCTTGAGTCGGATGAGAGAGTGGAACGAACTCCATAGCCTGTGGGTTGAGTTGTTTCTTGTAAATCCCGCTGTGTTGGGAAATGGGGAGCATCCTTATGGATAATACGTGTACTTTGGCAGGCTTGGATAGCTAAATTGTACAAAATAAATAACAAAGATTATTGGAGTAATAGAGAGACATTTAAAATTAGAATTAATGTAACTACATATACCATTTTTGCATGACTGTTATAAAACCATATAGTACAATAGAACTTGCATAATCCGACACTTTATGCTGTTAAAAAATGTAGTTTCTAGGACATTTGGATTGCATTTAGGATATATATGATCTCTGTTTGAGTATATTCACGGCATTTAGTTATTCTACGTCACAAAAATAGCAATTAACTCAGATAAAACATAAATCAATATGTATAAAACAAACAAGGTATACAGAAGAAAGTAAAATATAGGACCGAAAAGCAGCATACAAAATAGGGCCTAAATTGAATAAAATAATAGAGCTTTGTAAGAACGATGGCTCATCTAGTGAATTCCAAACACAGTTGTATCAAAAGAGTCTGAATCGATCTTATCTTATACTGGAGGGTTTCCCAGCAGTGGTTGTGCCAAAGTAGCTGCATTTTCATATAGATCTCTTTCGAATTTCCGGCCGGCTCTCTGATACTTGTAATGGCGATAGTGCACAATGAATGAGTACAATAACATCACGACAGAAAGTCCGATTAGAGCGATAACCCATAGAACCCAAGTGTATTGTAAATTCTCTTCCTTACAATGATAATGGTGTATTAAACAGAAGGAACAGCCCAATTTACTTCGACACAATCTGCCTAAGAGATAATATACTCCAGAAGAAAGGAATGTTCCTAAGCCTTGATATCCATAGTACAGTCCAAAGAAAAATCCTTTCATCGAACTTTTGAAAAAGTTACTGCATTGGGAATATACGAATTGTTGTAATCCGACAATTGTGATGCATTCGAAAAGACCGTAGAGAAAGTATTGTGGGATTTGTGCGTACTGCGTTAGTTCACTAATACGGTAAGCTCCTATGGGTGGACAGTGAATGGTATAACTTCCAAGGTTCATTTGGAGAACTTCAACAGTTAATCCTGCAACTACACATGCGAAAGCTATGATTAGTCCCCAAAAATATCGCTTCATTGTCGTGTCGATATAAAATAAATAATTGTGCAAAGAGTCGCGGGATTGGATGATCAAACTTCTGAGCACTCGTAAGCACTTCAATTTGCTCGGTATTAGTTTAATAAACCAAGGGAGCACATCTCTCTTGTAACCGAATGTGATATCGAAAAGGATCATTTCAATTAGAGGCAGGAAGAAAATAATGGTGAATGGGTCGAAGAATCCAACTGTATTTATGTAGGTGTGCTCATTGTGGTCTACTGGGCAATGGTTGGATACGTTGTGGTTGAGCGGCTGGTGCCCAATGAATGTTAAAATCCTCGCTTGCTGAGGGAACAAAACATTCAATACTTGGAAGAGCCCGAAAACTGGCAGCAGTAGGAATAGATTCAGATTGAGCCAGATCATCGAGTCCACCATGCGGATCATCTTTACGTCGTAAGATCCCCCATTTTCTCTGCAAGCTAAGTAGAGAAACGACTTGCGTTTACGATCCTTTGGTGCACGACATAGTCGACTGAGTGATTGGCAGATAATACCAATACTTTTTCTAAAGGAGTAGTCAGTGGGAATCAAGATGGAATCATGAAACCATTGCAAATAACGACCACACCGGAATAAGAAACATGCGAGAAAAGATATTACGCAAACGACAATCGAATGGAAGAGAAACGTTTCAGCTTCAAACTTAACAAAATTAAGGTATGACGCTAAAGCACCGATGTTAAAAGCAAAATAGAAGAGAGGAAATAGAAGTATGCTAGAAATCTGAGACGTTTCGTACAGAAGATCGAGGCCATAGACTATGGACATCGGGAAGAAAATGCTAGACGAGATAAGGAACAACGCGTAACTAATAACTAAGAAAATACGGATGGAAATTCTGGAACTATCGTTAAATTTCTCCATTTTCATATAACCTCCGTTATGATCGAATTCAAGATAGAACAAAAGGGACCCTCCCACTAAAAATAAACTCGAAAACAGAACTATAACCAAACTGATCTCCACGAGACGAACCCTCCGCACAGAAAACATATCAGAGAATAGACCGACAAAAATTGAAAACAAGAATGGAACCTGTGTAAGTAGAGATAAGGAGTATTCATTGGTGAAGCAATGCATTGCTTGTGGCAGTAAATGGAAGAGGATGCTTCTCCCGTTGAAGTAGACAAGCCGTTGGAGGGAGACGATAGCGAGTAGAAGGTAGATCCCTCTTCTGTGTATTAGTGGGATCTTAGGCCCGAAGAAAATGCACAGACGAACATGATCAGTCTGTGTTCCCATTATTGATGTAAATCGATTTGTGATTAATGTTTTATGACTGTTCTCTATATTACTTGTAGAAGAGTATTTATGTGGATTGATTTGTCTATCATGATTCATATCACGCAAGTATTAATAAAGCATGACATAAGCCCTGATTTCATTATTAGAACAGGATAAATTCCAAGTATTGTCTTTGCAATTATTTCCATTATTACTAAATTAAATCCACGCATAATGATATTCTGTATGCAAAACACAGAAGTGAAGTAAATAAAATGAGGGGTTTTAAATCATCCTAGTTAAAATCGTGATGATATTTATCTCTATTTTAGCATATGAAATGTCTGTATTCAAAATTTAGAAAGGATATCCTTATATGCTGTGCAATCTGAAAAGGGAGAATCTCAATGATAGAGATTCATTTTAATCTAAAGAATCCAAGAAATCTAATTGAATTTCAAAAAATGTCAAATTGACCACCAAACTAAATTCATGAAAAAAACTGATAAGAGTTCGGAGAAACTTAAATTTCAATTAAGTGAGTCTATACTAATAGTAATGGGACAGAGGAGAGCAGGCTAACAGGGGAATCGCTTTAGTTAGCAGGCGGCTCCAAATCTCCAGGGGGAGCCATAGGGTCATGCTCATTGTAAATGTACTCTGCCATCTGCCACACCTGGAGAATGTTGTCCTCCGACACAGAAGCAATAATCCAAGGATCATTCGGGTTCCAGGAGAAGTCTGAGATCTTAGCAGTGTGTCCCCCATGGACAAACATCAGCTCAGGCGGACCGTCCTGTGAGTCTTCTGTCGTCTGCTCCTCCCCTATCTTGCTCACGTCCCACACATGTAGTCTCCTGTCCGAACCACTCGATGCGATGATGGTCTCATTATAAGGCGACCAACCGATCTGGAATATCTCATCTTTGTGCGAGATGAGTGAGTGCAGTTTGTTCTTTAGATTCCGAATGTCCCAAATCGCTACTGTCTTATCCGCCGAGCCTGTGGCTACCACGAATTCGAAAGTGGGATTGAAAGACAGGCAGTTCACTTCGGCTGTGTGCGCATCGACAGTGAATTTAGGCTTGTTAGATACGGAGCACCTCGTGTCCCATATCATCAGCTTCTGATCATCGGCCACAGACCCGAATAGGAACTCGTTCTGAGCATGCCAAGCTACGTCCTCGACCACAGCGCTATGTCCTGTGTAGATGTACTTGGCGTTAATTAATTTCGCGACTTTTGGAGCAGTCTCCACGTCCCATAGACAGATGGTCTGATCGTCAGAGGCAGAGAGGAGATGTCCTTGGAGCTTGGGGTTCCAGCTCAAGCCGTATCCTTCCTTCGTGTGTCCCTTGAGGCGAATGTCAGGGGTACAGGCACCATTCGGGTCGGGGCGCGATGGGTGCTTCGTGTAGTCGAAAACTAACACATCGGAAGTGGGGGTCTTCGTGGCGATAATGTATGGATTCTGAGGCATATATCTAGCGCGGTTCACTTCACCTTCATGGTTGATTTTGATCTCAATATCAATCTTACCAACTGCGCTCCCAAACGTTCCATATTCACCTCTCTCGGGGTCCCATTTCCCTTCATCCACCAGGATTTCTGGATTCGGAATCCGGACGTTAGCAATGAGCAGATGGTTCTGTTCATCTGAGGTGTGAGTGCCTAGGATCAGTCTATGCACGAAGAAATCCTTCCCCTCGGGTTGAGTGATATCCGGCAGCCATTGGGCAGTCAGTGAAGGCCATTCAAGTGCGTGAGTTATGACAGTATCATAAAGAAACGGCGTGTTCTTCTTCCAGATTTTGTACTCCTCGTTCACAAGGCGTTCCTCCATCGCTTCGTCACAAATCGGCTCCTGGGTGGAGGATGTTGGGAGAGGATTGGCAGTTGCCATCTCAGCTCTAAGCTTATTTAGAATGATTTAAATATGTAAGAATTGTTGGATTGCAATATGAATTATCTAAAGCTTTTATTGACTAATATTTACTCTAACTTTGTTATATTACAACTCTTGAAAGATTTTTTATTTCTAAAAGAAAAAAAGAGTCACAAACCCAACCCATGGAGTAGTGAAATCTAAGAGATTTTAAACGAATTATTTCAAAATTTGTGTGAGGAGGATAGTTTCTATCATCAATTATGTTAAATGGAATAATGGACAAAATTACTTTGCGGAGAATTCGCTGAAGCAAAGCTTACCTGATTAAAGTTTCAGTGAACTATTATTACAAGTAAAATGGATACTAAGTAAACAGCAATGTCAATTATATCATTAATAATAAGAGATGCTATCGCCAACAATATTATCAAGCGGACCGCAGTTATAATACAACAAGTAAAAATATACATATGTACTAAATATATTCATGAGAAATACTCAGTTAATTGGATTTTGAAAAAAAGATGATGCAAAGAAACAGCTTGAATTAAACGTAAACTAATCTTAGCTACGAAGAAAATTAATGAATTAATTTTTGATTAATCGATAATAATAATAGTTGAGACGTGTAAACTGAAACTATTGATTTATATCTTAAATGATATTCTATTCCACTGGCGCAAATCATGTCATTGATGCACACAGATCAAATAGCATTGCCTAGAGTAGGCTTTTTGATGGTATAAATACATACGACGCACGGACTTAGTATAGTAACTCATTGCAACAAGACAGAAATCCTAAAACAAAATGGCGGACGTATCTACAGATGAGCCGGGAGAAACTTATCAACACCATATCGCTCGGAGACGGGCAATTCGGGAAAAAAGACGCGTCGTTATGAAAGATCATACATTCGAACAGCACTTCTTCAAACAGCCGACATACTGTTCACATTGTCGCACTTTCATCTATGGGATTGGAAAGCAAGGCTACCAATGCATCCAATGCGGCTATGTACTGCATCGACATTGTGTCGATTTAGTAGCATTCAATTGTCCAAAAAGTTCTAAAGGTATGGAAACTCTAAAAAGGGTTGGAGCAAAATCGCACAGTTTCCATGTCCAGTCATACGGGAGGCTAACATTTTGCGATCACTGCGGGCAGCTTCTCTACGGTTTGTACAGACAAGGCCATCAGTGCTCGGATCCCCAATGCGGGATTAACGTGCATTCCTACTGCAAACCATACGTTGCTAACCTCTGCGGGACGCATTCCAATGAGAAGTACGGACGACTCCAGCTAAATATAAAATTCAATGAGATGAACGATAGGAATCCCGTGATAGTTATCGATATCAAACAAGCAAAGAACATATTGCCAAGTGATGCGGATGGAATGTCGAGTCCATACTGCATAGTGTCAATGATTGATAAGAAGGGAAAAGAGATCGTATCGTACAAAACTGAAATGATTGAAAACTCTTTGACACCTGTGTTCAACGAAAGCTTTGTGATCCCTTTCAACCCAACAAAATGCGAGAGGATGAACATTGATGTCATGGATATTAGCGCGCGCTACCTCGGCGGAATGTCATTTGGTTTACGTGAGTTGACGAATTTCACAAAGCCTGAAGATATCTGGTTTACGCTCTACAATGAACAAATTGCAAAACACCTCAACAATAGGACCATACTGGAATCGGATCAGGAAGAAATAAAACAACTGTTTGCTCATATAGCTACGGCCAAGGTATCTGATTCCCCTACAAAAGTGCAGGACTTGGCACAGAGCCTGGGAATCTCTCTTTTGCCTGGAATGACTAGTGAAGACGCGATGGTGCTGGAACAGTTCGCCCTCCTAGGGGTGCTAGGAAAGGGAGCATTCGGTAAGGTATTCATGGCAGAATCTGCAGAATATTCAGAAGAAGTTTTCGCGCTCAAAGTCATGCACAAAGAACTGGTGTTCGAATATGATGCAGTGGACTGTACTATGATGGAAAAACTTGTCCTTGCTTTAGAAGATAAAAATAAACCTCCATTCCTGACCGAGCTGAAAGCATCATTTCAAGACGAAGAGAATCTCTATATGGTGATGGAGTTTCTCTCCGGGGGTGATCTCTTGTTCCATTTACTGAAAAACACTCGTTTCAATGACGATCGATCTAAATTCTACATCGCTGAAATATCACTGGCAATATTCTTCTTGCATTCAAAAAAAATTATTTACCGAGACCTTAAGCCTGATAACGTGCTGCTAAATGCAGAGGGACACGTCAAACTCGCGGATTTCGGCCTTTGCAAAGAGGGGATCTGCAATGGAAAATCGACTACGAAAACTTATTGTGGAACACTGGACTACATGGCTCCAGAGATCTTACAGCGAAAGGAGTACGACAATTCTGTGGATATGTGGAGCTTGGGTGCTATGCTGTTTGAAATGTTATCTGGACGCACGCCATTTGACGCTCGTACTGAGGAGTTGGTCATATCGAATATAAAGAACAAGTCACCCGTTTATCCAAATAACTTTACGAGAGATGCTATAAAACTGATAGGTGCACTTCTGAAGAAGAATCCAAAAGATCGACTAGGGTACGATCCAAGCGAGGGAAAGAAGAATTTCCAGGAACACAAATATTTTGCAGATATAAACTGGGAGAAGTTGGAAAAACAAGAAATAGAGCCTCAATTCAAACCTTCAGTTAAAAACAAAAAATCCACCGCTAATTTTGATAAGGAATTTACTCAATCTCCAAATAAAATAACGAGAACCGGTTCAGGCAGTATGTTACTGGTACAGCAAGAAGCTTTCACTGGATTTGAGTATACCGCCCCAGAACTTAGGGTAGCACTGAAAAAGAAGTCTGGAAAAACTGAGGATCCAAAGACCCCACAAGAAAGCTAAGCAGTACTAAGATTTGAGTTTAGGAGTACAATTATCTTGCTTTTTTTGCTATTTATGTCCGCTATCTATTTTTTATGTGTTTAGGGTGTTTACAATTGCTAGGTTTGTAATTATTCTTGTACTGTTGTCTACCTATAACTTGCTTACAACTGACTTCTTGTCACCTCCTAATAAAAGCTTTAGTACAGTTTTAGAGTTATGAATAAATACAAAATTAGACATTTTGCAAAGGCAAAAATCCCCGACAGTTAACTGAACCACATAGACAAGGTGTAAGTTTCTTCTCAGCGACAACGAGGTCATTTCCACCTGAATAATCATAAGTAAGTTCTTCTCCAATCTCTATGTCCCTCTGGCTAAATAAACAGAGATGGGGAATAATAGAATTCACGCGTACCGGAAGTAACATCAAGTTAGGCTGACATGAGTGATTGATAAAACGTGATGTATTTCCTTTTAAAGTAGCATCAATACAAGTAATAAAAGTCTTGAGATCCCCAGCGTGCTCCTTCAGTAACATAATGTAACAAGAGTCTTTTTCGGTCAAATTTCCTAACCTCTTCCTACCCTCCGTCACTCTGATAACTTCTCCCACAAACTCAATGACAAACTGACCAGATTTGATAGGATTACTCGTTCTTACGCCCATTCCTTTAGTTTGCGTATTAAACACCTCAACACAGTTCAACCCTCCCCTCTGAATAACTCGGTTAGCACAATTTAAGTCACAGACACAGTTAGAATTGCATTCGTAAATTGGTGTCATGAAGTTAGTAGGGACCTTGCTAACGTCTAGCGCTCCGTCTGCGTAAAAATGCTTTGCAGGAGTTACCTGTGATTTACACATGCAGATACACGAAGCATGGCAACAGCAAGATGTGCATTCACAGCCTGGGTAATAACTGGTGCAATCTGGCAATTCAGCAAGAGGATATTTACACGCAAGAATATGCTCGTAATGGGGCGTTGAACTGGAAGCCATTTGAGAGCAAGAATAGTTTATAATTCAAAGGAATCTAATTTCAAGGTAGATTCGGCTCTAATGAGAAACAAGCTAATATTGGAATGATAGGGTGTGATTGATATACAAATCCATATAAGAAGATACAAAATGATGAATGAGACGGTATTATTAGAAATGGTCATGAGGCATTGTAAAGGTTTGTAACATAAAACTCTTCATTTATTGACCATCTCATTATCATCCGAATTCGAACCTGATTAATTATACCTTATGAAAGATGAGATGTCTCAAATTCAGCCCCTGGTCACACGGGGTGTAAAATTTCAGTAAGAGAACCTTGATTTTATAAAATTAGAAGTAGTATAGTCGGCAAACTAAAAATATATTCGTAGTTATAGCTTCAAACGAGAAAAATACATTCATTGAACTAATCCCTTGATTTGGCCATTAGGAATTAAATACGAAGATCACCATCCTATCACTAATATTAATGCATTGCAACCTCTAGAAAGAATGAAAAGTAATTTTCTACAATATAGGATAATGTAATATAGCAAAGAGTACACCAAACACCTAACTTGAAATAATATTAGAGCAAAAAGCCTTTCTCCCTAATTTTCTTTTTTGGAATCGACTGGCGTCTCTTCCGTTTTTTCTTCATCTTTTGTTTCTACGTAATCTTCATACTTCAGTAACGTGTCTAGGTCACCACGCAGAAAAGCCGTGATGAAAGGAATGCCTAGGCAGGCCGGCACGAGGTAGAGAAGAGCTGGCTGGGCAGCTTTAAACGTTTGCAGAATAACGACAGTCACAACCATTCCGAATATGTATGCGATGATGCTGGTTACGAAGTAGAACTTAGATCCCACGCGTTGTGAGTTGTCATATCTACACAGCATAGCGATCAATAGGCCCGGCACTACGATATCGCCTAAACCCAGCATTGTGTGAGATGCGCCTGAAAACCCGTGTTCCAAAAAATCGAGAGGAAACATAAGTTTAATAGGCGCGTCGAATGATTTAGCCACAGACACCATGACATCTGTACCGAACACCCAGAAAATATCGTAAATAAAGAGTCCACCCATCATGATCGATGCGATTGAGAAACTTTGAATGGGTATGGTCTCGATGGCGGAGGTAGCCAGTGTCAGCCCAAATACGTTGTTAGCCACCCAGTGCTTGCCCATGAAATACCAGCCGCCGAGTAAGCTAGAGAAGACGAAGCATAGGATGGTCAGACCCGTGATGGAAGTGCCGAATATCCTGAATAATTCCGCTTGATGGAATCCTAAGTTGACAATCGATTTTTCAATAAAAAATGCCATACTGACCACGCCCAACCAAGTGAACACGCAAGAGATGATGAGGTTTACGATGTCAGGAGGGAGGTATTTGAAAATTATGTAGAAGCTAAGAAGAAATGCACTTGCGATGAAAGGAAAAAGGATAGCCTTCTTTTTCGTAATAATATCTGTGTTCTCTGGATTTTTCTTCCAGGACTCTTGCTGTAGAATGTGGAATGCGACTGAGCGTATGGACCCTATTACAATCGGTATGACAGCCATAATAAGCATGCCAGAATAGGCTACCACCATCGCTTCTTTAGTGGCGTTGAAGCGTGTTACATTAGTCGAGGCGTTAACAACAGCGTCGATTGCTGGGGACTCTGCAATTGGTGCTTGTGTGTCTGCCATCGAGAGTCTGAAACTGATTGTGAGTGTGCGTAGAATCTAGGAGGCAGTATGGGTTTTTAGTTAAGTTTGTAAATACAACATATCTAGCAATGTTATCTCAGCTTCCTCAGTCTGGGAAGAGTAGGACAGTTAGTACAATGTAAGGGATTGGATTTAAGGACATAGGTATAAAGCATGGAACTTTCGCAGATGAGGACAACCATGGTGTGTACGAGTGATTATTTAAATCAACAAAACAGACATGCTTCGAATTATGAATGAAATTTGTCAGCGCGAACTGGGATGGGAGAGTTGATTTGAGCAAAAATGGGATTTGTGAGCACATAAGCGACATATTTAGTCAATGTGATATTAAAATGCATTATAGGGATAGAATTACTATTAAGACGTACTAGGCATAAGAACCTATAAGAAACAATAAAGGATGATATGGATGAGTGAGAATTGTTTAGATGGCGAGCAAACAAGTGGAAGATGAATCGAAAGTTAATCCTGTCGACTATCAGGAAAGCATCGAACAAAATGGAATAAAATTAAAAGAAGAATTTGGAAAGTCTATTCAAGATATAATTGACAAATTAGTGGAAAAGAGGGAAGCGGTTTATGATAGAATCGATGAGATAGTCAGGCAAGGATGCGAAGACATGAAAAGAAAAGAGAACGAGGCAGAACAGATACACAGGGTTAGGAGGAGCATATCTAGCGAAATGGAAGGAAGGACTTCTATCTACAATAAACTAATGGAAAGTTTGAATGAAGAGATAAGCATAGTTGAGCTAAAAGTTCCTTCAATCAAAATTAAATGGAATTATCCGGTCGAGAAATTCATTCAAACTATTTCCAAACTTGCGGATGTAGAGAAATGCTACAAAAGTCCGTATAAGCTGAAAAACAATCCTATTTGGACAGGAATTACTCAGGGGAAGGGAGAATCAGAACTAGTCAAGCCCGGGGGTGTAGCGGTCGATCCAGAAACTAACGACATATACATAGGGGATCGAGGTTCTCCGAAGATCCTCGTTTTCGCCAAGAACGGCGAGTACAAACGATTGGTTCCGGTCCAGAATAAGCACAACATGATTAGCAGAATTTGTATTTTCAAAACCTTCATATTCTTTATTTCTGAGGTGTTGCAAACGCCTCTATACAAGGTTCGAAAGGACAATGGAGTGAGAATAGTCAAGCAAGTGTACCCGGGGAAAATGAACAGGATAACCATGGATAACAGCGGGAATGTGTTTATGTGCAATGATTCGGAACTAACCTTGTACAGCTGTAATGTCGAGCTCGGGAGCAGCAATCAAAAAAAGCTCACCTCTCCTTATTTTAAGCGGAATATACTGAGCGTGACGCGACTACTCGATATTAAGGCATTAGCTAAGGAGATTTACTGCCTTTTCAACAATACTGAAATGCCCATCCACGTCTTCAGCAGTAAAGGTGAATTGATCCGACCAATTCAGTTCAGTCCCACGCCCCTAAGCATCAACACTAACCTCGCGAGTATGCACATCGACAAAAGTGGGAAGATTTTGATGAATTATGGAGTGAAAAATGAAGGGGGGATCATGATCTACCATCCTGAGGGAGAACTGTTGAAAGAAATAGGGAAGCAAGGGAAAGGGAAGGGAGAGGTGATTGACACGAGAGAAGTGGTGGTAGTAGAGGATACTAAAACTGTGATAATCTGTAATGCAAACCCACTCAATATGCTAGTAGCGTATTAGTTGTATCTGGATTTTATACTTTAGATCTAGTCAGTAATAAGTATGTATAGTCAGGCGTTTAAAAATAAATCAAAGAAAATATTCATAGTTAAAAGTTTAACCAAAATCAGTGACTAATACCCAGATGATTGGTTTATATTATTCACATCATAACGGATTCAATTCGATTAACTACATTCTGCTCTTGAATTTCGGAGGTTTTCCCAGTGCATCAGCTAATGCATCCATGCTTGGTCTATCATCAGATCTCTCACTGCGATAGAGATACAAAATGCTGCCTTCCCTGTCCACTAGCAGGTCTCCGCCTAACTGAGACGACTCCTCCTCACTCTTAGGCATACGTATCGTGTGACCTTGAAATGCTTTCTTCGCATGCCACCAAAGAGACCACGGATGCCAGCTCTTGTAAACTGATAGCTCGAGACCTAGCTGCCTATACACAGTGAGTGCGGGGTCGAGGTAGAATGGAAAGTTCGTGTTATTATGTTCGACCCAGGTTCTAGCTGTTTCTGCCTCAAAGTTTGCTAGTAGCACAATGTTGCATCGGGATAGTATAGACGGAGAGTTTGATAATTCCTGTACGTGTAATCGTCAAGGAAGTCAGCGGGAGTGCTTGAGAAGTATAATAAACGTTCTATCCAATTTCCCTTCTGATGCGATGCGGGATAAGGAGACGGTGTCTCCATTTTGCACATCTGTTACGTGTAGAGATGTAGGCAGAATATCACCAACGTTTAGAACAGAATCGTCTGCCCCTCGTTCTGCCATGAGAGGCGAGGAATTTAAAAGAATAAATTTAAATCTACGCAACATAGAACTGACAGTAATATGCATGCACGAACCATGTAATTTCAACTCTTACACAGTATGTGGCAAATCGTACAGTTTCAATTGTGAAAACGGCGAGTACAAACGATTGGTTCCGGTCCAGAATAAGCACAACATGATCAGCAGAATTTGTATTTTCAAAACCTTCATATTCTTTATTTCTGAGGTGTTGCAAACGCCTCTATACAAGGTTCGAAAGGACAATGGAGTGAGAATAGTCAAGCAAGTGTACCCGGGGAAAATGAACAGGATAACCATGGATAACAGCGGGAATGTGTTTATGTGCAATGATTCAGAACTAACCTTGTACAGCTGTAATGTCGAGCTCGGGAGCAGCAATCAAAAAAAGCTCACCTCTCCTTATTTTAAGCGGAATATACTGAGCGTGACGCGACTACTCGATATTAAGGCACTAGCTAAGGAGATTTACTGCCTTTTCAACAATACTGAAATGCCCATCCACGTCTTCAGCAGTAAAGGTGAATGTATATAGTCAGGCGTTTAAAAATAAATCAAAGAAAATATTCATAGTTAAAAGTTTAACCAAAATCAGTGACTAATACCCAGATGATTGGTTTATATTATTCACATCATAACGGATTCAATTCGATTAACTACATTCTGCTCTTGAATTTCGGAGGTTTTCCCAGTGCATCAGCTAATGCATCCATGCTTGGTCTATCATCAGATCTCTCACTGCGATAGAGATACAAAATGCTGCCTTCCCTGTCCACTAGCAGGTCTCCGCCTAACTGAGACGACTCCTCCTCACTCTTAGGCATACGTATCGTGTGACCTTGAAATGCTTTCTTCGCATACCACCAAAGAGACCACGGATGCCAGCTCTTGTAAGCTGATAGCTCGAGACCTAGCTGCCTATACACAGTGAGTGCGGGGTCGAGGTAGAATGGAAAGTTCGTGTTATTATGTTCGACCCAGGTTCTAGCTGTTTCTGCCTCAAAGTTTGCTAGCAGCACAATGTTGCATCGGGATAGTATAGACGGAGAGTTTGATAATTCCTGTACGTGTAATTGTCAAGGAAGTCAGCGGGAGTGCCTGAGAAGTATGATAAACGTTCTATCCAATTTCCCTTCTGCTGCGATGCGGGATAAGGAGACGGTGTCTCCATTTTGCACATCTGTTACGTGTAGAGATGTAGGCAGAATATCACCAACGTTTAGAACAGAATCGTCTGCCCCTCGTTCTGCCATGAGAGGCGAGGAAAGAATAAATTTAAATCTACGCAACATAGAATTGACAGTAATATGCATGCACGAGCCATGTAATTTCAACTCTTACACAGTATGTGGCAAATCGTACAGTTTCAAGCTACAAAAAGGTCCTGCAGGGTTTCATACAGTTCTAAGAATTAAAATAAACGAGAAATTGTATAGGGAGGTCTGGGATGCAATCTGGTATCAATATTATATTGAAAAATAATTTTCTTGGGAGGCGAGAGAAGGGGGTATTCCTGAGGGATAACACTGTATGAAACCTTGCTCCAAATTAGAAAACTTGTATATATTTCAACTCAATATCAACACTAATGGAGTAACTAAGAACAGACAATATGAATCCTAAATATGAACCTAGCTGGGACAGCACAAGGAAAATAGAAGCAATCAAATAATCACTTCAAATGGCCTAACTATTGCTTTTCAACATTGTAGCCGTCTCTGAAGAAGACCATATAAGGCGTTACTTGGTCTTCTCGATAGTTCAGAAATCCAACACCGCCTGCAGGGTTGCTGCTCTCACCAATGTAGAACTGCCAATCTTTGAAGGAGGCCATCAGCTTAGTCACGAAGGGCTGAACTGCGGCCTTGAAAATGGGGAGACGATCAGGATTGGTCTTCTTGATATGCTCACTTATTTCCGCAATATATCCTTTGATATATATTTTGAAGTCAGCTTTGGCGAATTTGGTTTCAATGAGCTTACATCCGATTATGAGGTCCATCCCCGTGGTGGAGCCGTCCGCTAACGCTTCAGCTCCGCCTTCAGCGACTTCAGTACTGGCATTGCCTCCGATCAAATTGTCCGAAATTCCAGACTTTTCTGTCAACGATTTCCCCTCGACTTCAAAAATGGCATCGTCAATCAGCTTCAGCGGGTAGGCGTCTGTGAACATCTCATCACCAGTAATGATGTCCTTGTAAATTAGCATACTTGATACCTAGGATACGTGACCTGAAAAGCTGAATCAAAATCAAAATCAAATCAGATGTCGGATCAAAAGGTGTAATTATATGGGATGGACCCAGTTACTTGAGATATGTCGAATAGCCCTTACGCGAGAATTGGAGTTTTAAAAAATGCATTTATTCTATGCATAGACGAACTATTTTGATTTTTTCATGGTTAGCAGGGGTGGCGAGATTTGTAATCATATATCAAACTAATGTGGCATTCCACCCCAAGTCAACATAACATTTAGGTCTGGGGTGGCACGCTACCCCTGCCACCCCTGGAGTTACGCCTATGATTCTAGGCATAAAACAGACGAAAACTTTGGTCTTGACTTCCCAGGACAACTTAATCACACGCCCCGGACTCTGATAAGCATACTAAGAGTAATCCTATTTAATTTGTCAAAAAATATTGCAAGATCATACAAAACTATAGGCCTATGTACTCCACCGCCTGAATGCAGGCAGTATTATGTTTACTGCAGACACACACACTTACGTGCATATATAGGTAGCTCGCCTACAGCACTATTCAGTTAGTACGAATTTCACTATACTTATTTGTGCAATCCCTCTTCCTTTTTACTACTCCAGTCTGACAGTGCAAATGGCTGCAGGAGGCGCTGGTCCTAAGGCCGGGCTCGTAAAGGCAGGAGACTCGCTCTCTCCCGCGCTACAAGTATCGAATCTTGACAACGAGGACAAAACCACGCTTACGCAAATTGCAGCAGCAAACGCGGACAAGAGCACCCTATTCATCTTCCTAAGGTTCTCTCAATGACCCTACTGTGGGCAGCATGCCCAGGAGCTGGCGAAATCGCAAGCGATTCTCGACAAGCTCCACATCGTAATCGTGAGCCATTACGATCAAGAAACATCCAAACAGTGGTTGAAAGACAAGGACGTCAATTTCCCCATTTACCGCGACAAGGACCTGAAGACGTACGATGCTCTGGGATTTGATAGGGAACCGTCAGCTGAAGGGTTCGACATGGCACTGCTCGAGGGGACACCACCTCAGATGGGCGGAAATTTGATTGTAACCAAGGAAGGAAAAATCCTGTACATCCTCAGGAGCTCGACACCTGATGAAAGACCAACAGTTGAGGATTTACTAAAAGTTATTGGTTAGGGCGAACGAAATAAGTAGGCACATCAGGGAGCAGATAAAACTAAATCGGGTGCACAACCATGATGGAAATAGTATAAACAATTTTATTATTTTCTGATCTTTCGTGTCATTCTATTTGTGTTACGTCTGTGACCTGATTAAATATTTTTTTTCGTATTTTTGAGTTCGTTATAGGTTCAGTGAAAAGTTAAACACGGACACGTATCATGAATCAACTAAAATGCATCTATGTGGCTATGTGTAAGTTAAAAATTAACAATTAATAACCACGTGAGGATGTCTGATTAATATAGGCTTTTTATGGTATGCACAGGAATAAGATATAAGGAAGGTTAACAAAATGAAGTACATTTCAGTAATAAATTTACTTATAATAACATCCCAAACTTGCTAGTATCAATTAAATGGCTGAGGCGGACCCAATTGGTCCCATAATCAGCTCTGTCAATGCTGGGGACATCCTTCCATCCTCACTCGCAGTGACAAGCGTAGAGAGCGGAGAGAATACCTCGCTAACACAGATACTCGCCTCGCAAGAGAGTTCGAAGAAAACGCTGTTTCTATTCCTGAGGCACCCCTTTTGACCCTTTTGAAAGGAACACGCCCAAGAGCTGGGCAAGACGCCGGCCATTATGGACCAGCTTGATGTCGTCGTCGTAGCTTATTATGACAAAAAAACAGCTCTAAACTGGATAAAAGACGCGAAAACACGTTTTCCGATGTTCCTTGATCAGAACCTCAAAGTGTATGATGCATTGGGCTACCATAAAACGTTCGTTAGGATGTTTGGCAGAAATAAGTTAGGTAAGGATATAAAAATAACTTTTCATCATCTCTTCTCGTCGTTGCCATATATAAAAGGCGGCCAGACGCCTCAAATGGGTGGAGATATGATTACGAACAAAGAAGGAAAGATCTTGTACATTCACCGGAGTGAAAGTCCCGATGACAGGCCGTCTCCTGAAGAGTTAGTGACGTTGCTTAAAACCTTGGACTAACCTTAATGAACTTAGATAGCAGGCAGCTAATGCAAGTGAATAGAGTTGATAGATATGATGAAAATAATAGAAACATATTTTTGATATTATTTTCTGATCTTTTTGTGTAATTCTATTTATGTAGCATATGTTGACCTGATTAAACGAGCTATATATTCAGGAGTATTCGTGAACTGAGATAGATGGGGAAAGTTAAAGGATGAAATGGATATATCTCATCCTACGTTTTCTTCACTATCAGTTGTATCTATAGTATATCGGACATAATGTTATATTTTTAGACATGGAAACCTCGGAACTGAACCATTAATATAGTAATTAACCAGTAGCAATTGATTTTGAGATGTCGAGTGTCCTAACCGTTAATTTTGGTGTTGTGACGACACAAACTTTAGTGCTTAAGCTTTATCAAGGGCAAGTTTTCAGATAATGGGCGTTATTCTACGATCAGCCTTATTGCACTTGGAATGTACTTGTGCTTATGTTGCTAGGTAGATCATCCTCAAATATGTATATTAATACACATACTGCAACCAACAGCCAGACTTGGATATATTCGTTATTTAGTAAAATCAACAAAATCATTCTCTCAATTACTTCAATTCTCTTCTGTTTGAAAGTGCTCGACTTCGTCTCGGTCGACTAGTGTGAATACGAAATACACAGAATCTGGATACAGGCGAGAGAGAATGCGGATTCCCCGTACAGCTGAGTCCCGGAGCATCTTCGGCTGGCTCCAGCAGAGGTAAGGATGGTAGACAGCGAGCAGCTGGTGGAAATTCGCGAACTTAACGCGAGTCGATTCCGCAAGTGCTGGCAAATGCTGCAGCAGAGCTAGCTGGAGCTTACACTCTTGAGTTTGCAGATAATATGAACTGCATTGCTTGCTGGCATTAACCAAGCGACCCAGCCTTTCCGTGAGATATGACCAGAGATCTTTCTCAACTTTTCGCTCCAAGAAGTCCCCGTAATAAGGAATTATGCGGATTAGAGTGTCGAGAGCTGCGATTAAGATGATGGAGTCACTCGATTGAGCACAGCGAACGAATTGCGGCCAGATTCTGTGCAGGAGATTGAGCGACTTGTCTCGATTGGTGGAGAGAGTCAGGAAGCAGTTTGTGATTATGTTAAGAGCAAGAGCTGTGATCTTAGTCGTGAGGAAGTTGAGGTAGTAAGAGACGGACTCGATGATGTCGCGGCTAAGACTGTGCTGGAGTTCTTCAGGCTTTTCTTCACCTGTCTCATCTTCCATTCTAAGATTTTCATCTTCAACTTCGTCTTGAGGGAAGTAGAATTCGAGATATTTCAAATAATCTTCCACAATTCTATCCGGAGAAGTATCTAGGTCATGGTTTAGTGTGTTTGAAAAGATTGCATTCTCTCTTTCCCACTTGAATAGCTGATCGGAGATGACGACTAGAGTGGGGAGGAGTATCACACTCTCGCTATTCGTGTGGTAGAACCGAATACTCTTCAGGATATACTTAACCGAGTCTTCCAATAGCGGCAAGAGTTGAGCTGAGCTGTTACGGAACACTGCTTGCAACACGTTCAGAGCCGAGTGACTGGTGCACTCCTGGAAGAACTGCAGAGCGATCACATTCACGATGTAATCCGCGTTGCTGTGTATCAGAGTGGAGATTGAAGGGAGTTCTAGAGCAGTGCACACTTTACGGAGTGAATCGAGGGATTGTGCTTGTACATATGGGTTGGAATTGTTCGATTTTTCTAACAACGGAAAGACAATCGTAGCGAGGAAAGGTTGGAAATCTTTTTTTAGAGAAACTGCGAAAAAACCTAATCCTTCCAGTATGAGAATCTGCTGCAGAACTCGGTGTTTGAGTGATGAAATGGTGTTTATGTGTGTTGAGAACTGATCATCAAAAAGTGAAGAGTTCTCGAGTAGAACTGTTTCTCCCTTCTCCAAATCCTCAATCCAGTCTGGCTGTAGGTAGAGGGAACTGATGGATTGAACTGTGTCTGAGATATACTCTCTTGACTGAGTGGAGGCATTGCCTATGAAGACGTGATTCAGTATGAATATGACCTCCTTCCGAAGATTCTCTTTCTCAGATAACTCGAACAGAAGATTCAATATCAATTCGAATTCGCAGTGGTGACCTATCGCATGCAATATTTCAATAATCACAGCAACTGCTTCTTCACCCAAGTCAGTGAATGCTACTTTAAAAGTGTCCAACTTATTCGCTTCAAACTCAGGAAAATTTCTTATTTGAGCAATGATGGAATTGTCGGACAAATCAAGCCTCAGAACGCGAGTAAACACTTGAATCAGATTCTTAACACAGCCCCTAGCTTGTAGGCTGGACTTACGCCCGAGCTGAGTCTCTCCGACCAAGTTGAGATAGCCCAGCAATAGCCTGAGCACAGGCAGCTTACTCGCGTCGCTCAGGTCCTTGACTGTCTTAGGCAGCGTGCAAGAGAGCTCATCGATGCGCTTCAGCATCGACTCAGACGAAGTGAGGTTGTGGATGTGTGAGAAAGAGGAAATACTCTTAACAGCGGACTTCTTAACTTGCTCGTTGCGGTCGGAACACAGTACGATGAGAGTGTCAATCAGAGGAGTGGCGAGGTTGGGTAGGCTCGTACGGCAGTGCGTGAGTAGGAATGAGACAGTTTCAAGCAGGCAGAATCTCGTTTTGAAGTTCTCATGTGCGATGCAGCACTGAGTCGCTGTGACGAACAGTGAAGTCAATTTTACAGAGGTTTTCCCCCACCAAGTTTCGCTAGATTTCTCAGAATCTTCCTCAGCTTTATGCGATTGAATGCTTTCCTGTGAAGATTCATAGAATTTGTTATCACAGGTGAAAGCAGTGAAATTTGCAAATGCCAGAAGAGCGGCGGAAATAAGCCCAGCGGGAGGTCGTGAATCAGAAATAATGAACTTGACGAGCCTGGTCGAAATGCCTGGAAAGAAGGATTTGAAAATGTCTCTGACAGGATAGTGTTCGCTGCAAACTAAACTCGACCAGAGAGACTCGTAGACGCGTGAAGTTGCAAACAGCGGTTTGTTAGGTGAAATGCGAATCTCGTTTCTATCACAAAACGGCTGAATTAGCATTACTAAGGTGTTCAGAGCCATAAAGCGAATCTTGCTGCTTCGCTGTTCAGTAAGTTCTGAGAGTAACAAGTGCACCAACATTCCGAGTTGATGATTGCTTTTCTGATCGAGATAAAACTGATTTATGACACTCTTTTCTGCAAATTTAATCAAAGCAGCAAAAGCAGTCAAGATCTCAGCCCTGACCTCTTCCGAGTAGGGCTGTTCCTTCCTAGCAGGACAGCTGGGGTCGAAATGGTAGCACAGTGTGTCATAAAGCGTAATGAAACTCGGAGGCTGTTTGATGCCAGATCGCACTAGCGTACTACTGACAACTTTAAATGTAGATTCGGCTATATCGTCTGATAATTTAGTATTTTTACGACCTAGATATATGCCTATGGGGTAGAGGACGAATTCAGAAACGAGATTGTGTATTTGAGACTCTTTTTCAACGGATTTGAGCAAATCTCGAATTGAATCTAGAGAAGGGGAGTCAATGAACGCGTGACAAGGTCCTTTGAGTCTAAGGAACTGGGAATCTGCTTCCTTTCTATCCATTCTCTTCCTTCCTTCCTCACTTTAAGTGCGGAAATATGAATATAGACCTGTAACAACCGGAAGTTAAGAAATTTGGCGAAAATAAATATCTGGATTACAGCTACATCATAGAGGGATGCTACAGATATTGGACTGCGTATTAGATTTCGGAGGACGAATATGGAGAAATGATCACCTATCAACAGTACTAGGATAAACAATCAATTCAGGAATAATAATGCCATTATAATGTCTTCAGATTCTAAGATTTTATTCATAGGAAGAAACAATAGTGTAACACGAGCTAATTAGGTAACCGGGCTATATTGTTCTATATATTATTCCTTGTGCGTGACGGAATCCTGATACCATCGATATAGCAAACAGGGGAAACCATTAGACCATGCTACAGCCCAGGATGAAAGGAATAGAGAAATTAAAAATCTGCTCGTGTCGTACATTCAAAATCAGGATTGCGAGATGTATTCTAGTTCAGGTCTCCCCTCGTCAGAGGATCATCCGAATACGAAGTTAGGATTAATTTCCAGGTGCTAAAAATAGGACTAAAGCCATTTAATTGGTGGGATTACCTATACACTATTTGGGGGGTCTTATATTTATATATCAGGGGTAGTGGCTAGATGTGCAGCCAGGGGCGTGGGCGGGGTTGGGTCTTCGGCTCCACAAGATATTTCGGAAAATATCTAATTACTGAACTACGTTCCCAGGGGTGCTCGAGACCCACTTCGAGCACCCTTCTTTTGAAAAGTGTGACAACCTTTGAACAGCTGTATAATGATAGAGTATAATTTACGCAATAATAGCATGTGATATAAAGGACAAATAGGAAAGATAAGTGATTGGATTAGTTAGATAAGCTATCAGTAAAAGAACGGCTAGTTCACGAGTTATAATAATTCTTCACTTCTCCCTGCTGACACCATTATGACCTCCGTTGCTTGGTAAAGTCGACCTCTATTGTCTTGTCCACTTTTGATAACGCTTCAGCTTTGGGTTTGGGCGCTGTGAGTGCCTGCTCAACTGCCATCGCTCCTGGCCCGTAGCTGGACTTTCCCGACTCGGGAGAAATGGCGTAGCCCTTGCTGATGGCAACTTTGGGCGTCTCCGTGGCGGACTTGATGTTGCATGCGCCGGGGCCGTAGGAATGGGACGCGGAGGATTTCTGAATGCCGAGAAGCACGGACCTTCCGGACTTCCCAGTCTCCTGCTTGCCGTGGTCGATGTTGACGCTGCCGGCGGTGTAGTCGGCTCCCTTCCCTGATCCCTGTCCAATTATACCAATCGGCATTCTGAAATTGAGAATTCGACTTAGGTGGGCTAAGTAAAGAACAGTATGCGTACAGAAATATGAAAACAATGCAATTGCGTGGTATTTATTGGAGTCAGCAGAGCCTATATTTTGAGTTTAGGAATTCAGAATGAGGTGTTGGTTTCAATTCGAATGAAAATAATCAAAACGCATATTTAGGTCTTCTAATGTATAAATGCAGAGATGTACTGAATTCAATAACTAGCTTGCAAAGTAGGTACTAGAAAGACGTGTATGAGGTGAGTTTGTTTATATATTACTATACATTTAATATATATATTTAAAAAACAAGCATAAAAAAACAAAAATAAACATTTCTATACAGGCAAATAAACTTAAAATTTAGAAGTTATTTAAAAAACTTGCACATGTCGTCCAGTATGTTGACGATGTCTGGGAACCAAGGTCTGTACCGCGGGTCTTGGTTCCAGCACTCCTGCATGAGAGAGACGTAGTGGGAGGGGCAGCAGGAGGGGATAGGGAGGCGATCTCCTCTCAACACGTGCTCCATCACCTAGAACAACCAGATCAAAACCCCATGACCCTATGACCTACCAGTGATTGTGATTGAAACTACCTCGAAATCGAACTTCAACTCCGCGTAAGGCCACTCCCTGGTCGCCAGCTCCCAGAGGATGACCCCGTACGAGAAGATGTCCACTTTCTGCCCGTAGACGGTGGCGGCGAGCTTGGGCTTCATGGACTCGGGCGCGCACCAGCGGAGCGAGCCGGCACACGTCGTGTTGTACTGCTCAGCTTGTCGGTGCAAGAGCGGAGCTGCCAGGAAGTAATCCGTTAAGTCTTGTCAATGGTTTATAATTAGAATCAGGTCCGCACGTACATTTCTCGCCCTCCTCATTCGCTCTCTTGGCAGCTTCCACAGTGGTCATGTTGACAAGAGAGTTGCTCAGCACTGACACCATGTAGTCGATGTCCTTGATCATCTTGGCCACTCCGAAGTCTGCCACCTTCACCTTCCAGTTGTGGTCCACCAGCAGGTTAGCGGTCTTCAGGTCTCTGTGGATGACAGGGGGAGCGACCCCGTGCAGGTAGCTCATCCCTTTCGCAGCGTCCAAAGCCTGATACGTGGGACTCATAAATATATACAGGACAATTGTCTATGCCATGATGACAAGTGAGCATACCATTACGATCGTCGTCTTCCAGTCTAGTTCAACGGAGTGGTCGTCCAAAATTTCTCTGACAGATCCCTTATGCATGTACTCAGTAATGAGGCAGAGGTTTGGCTCCTCTGTGCACACACCCATCAACAGGACGATGTTAGGATGGAGCAACTTGCTAGAAGAGTCAAACTCTCAATTGAACCCAAATCTAAACTGTGTAGTGCTAGCTACTTTTACCTCATAATTGCAGCTTCTTGCTGGAATTCTTCCTTTTCTTCTTGAGTCAATCCGGAAGTGCGAATACGAATCTTCTTAACAGCAATCACAGAATTCCTCCATTTACCCTCGTACACCTCTCCAAAGCTGCCACAGCCTACGCTACAGGGAGAACTCATCAAATAATATCCTGAATGAGTGTTGAATTCTCTCCCAACTCACGATCGTTTGATTTTAATCTCGTTGAAGTCGATAATCAAGTTCGAAGGCAGTTGTCTATTCTGGATTCTGTCCACGTACGAGTTGTGCTGCTCTTCCAGATGATCTCTCAGATTGTTCAGTTTGTGCTTCATGGACCTCTTCCAGCACTTGTAGATAGCCAGGATTACGAAGAAGGAAAGGAAAATGACGAACACGACAACCGCGACCGACACAATCCACCAGTGAACTAACATAGAATAGAATTAAAACTGAGAAACTTATAAAGTTGGCATAAGACACTCACATTCAGAACAGTCGAATCCTTGATAGAGGCCGGAGCACTGGCAGTTGCTGAGTTGCTGATTGCAGGGGAAGCCGTTGCAGTCGTTGGGACAGCAGGTCTCCTTCATAAAGATGGAGCAGTGAGGCCCGGACCCAGTGTCCGCCATGCAGAGGTGTGACATTGGGCAGTAGGTGCAACTCGAGTTGGTGTGACAGGTTTTGCAGTCGCACGAGAGATGCTGGCATTCGATACCTAGAGAAGAGTGACGTACACACGGGCATCGGAGGTGTGAACTCAAACCGGAAACTAACCAGTGAAGTGGACTCGCCAGTACTTATCTGCATCAGAACGAAGGACTGAGTAGTTCAGTCCGTCTCTAGGCAACGGCGCTATCGACCCGGTCGACTCGTAGTATCTGATGGCTTCGAATGAGGTGTTGTGAGGTTGGCAGATGTCTTCTTTTAATGAAATCCAGAACAAGCCTTGCAGATATGCGTACGCTACGTACCAAGTGTGGATCTTGCTGTAGGTTATGTGGAGAGTGCCCGTCGGAACTTGTTCAAAGTAGCGCAGGAATGGGAGGTCTCCTTCTATATCCAATGTCCGATGATTAATTATTTTATCAAATTTGATCAGGTCCGTTTGGTTGATTTGGAACATTCCGTAGTTTTCAATTGAAATCACACTCTGGGACTGAGGCACGTAGTAGCCCGTCATAGTGAGAAGTGCGGTCTCAGTAATGTTAATCGCGATTTCGTCAAGCCCCGTATTCCAGGCGGGCGTACAGACGTTGTTCATATGACACTTCCAAGTAGAAGTCCCTGTGATCTTCAGTGTGCTGGTGAGCGAGAAGTATCCTCCATACCAGTCAAACCGATCCATTTCTAAACCGATCATAACGATCATAACTCCTGATAATTATGTTGGGAAGATCTAGAAAGGAACCAACCAATTTCTGATTGAGTGTTGACCATTAAGACGCTGAACGCATCTTCTAGGTGCACATGGTCCATGTGTATCGGAGTGTTGAGACGAAATGAGTCAGTAATATAAACCACGGAGTTGTTAATGCAGACGGAGTGTATCTGCAGCGGAGACAGGACGTAGATGCAGACGTAGATCACGTCGATGTGTCGGTTCAGCTGATAGAGACTGGAGACTGTGGTGTCGTTGTTGAGGTTGGACAGATAAATGTCGATCTAAAAAAGATAATTTATTCAGGCTTTCGGGAGATAACAGTTAAATAGGACTGCTTTTATTGGAAACAATTCAACCGTTTAAGAGAGAATTATTAAAGTTCACTTACCATGGGAGAAGGAATTTCAAACCCTGGATCGGTGAACGTAACGTTGAATATGGACACAACATTAGTCTTCCCGAAACCTGGATACAGACCGTCCCAGTGGACAATGCTCGACTGGCTCGGATCAGCAAAATCGAACACAGAATCGATGATATTTCCTCGCGTGGAGTACAGAGCCAGGGCTCGCCCTACAATCGCCTCCTTGCTCTTACCTCCGCGGAAACTGCAGTTCTCCACACTAATGCACCTCACATTGCGCGTCAGGACGAAGCCACGCGACACACTGCCACTCGACGCGTCGTGCTTCAGCTGCAGTCCGACTAGTCTGAGCAGCACGGAGTCCTCGCTCGAGACCTCCACGGCCAGGAACCTGCCCGCTACGGTCAAGTCCAGCACGCAGGGGCCGCTGCTGGCGCTGGAGTTGCACAGGATGGTGAGGTTCGTCCTGTTCGCGGAGTTGAAGTAGAGCGACTGCTGAGCTCCCGCATACACGCCGGGGTTCAGGTTTATGACTACGTTAGACACGCCTTCGAAACCGCGGCCAAACGGACCTTGTAGAGAGCCACAGGGCTCTGACTCGCTACAGTCTTTATCGTCACTCCCATCCACGGACACGTAGAAATTGCTCTCTGCAGGTAAACTATGTAAATTACTATGCGAGAGAATATTCATAATTTGAAAATAATAGATCACAAGTCTCAATGGAAGAGCTCAATTACCTTTTTCAAAGCGTGTTTCACAGAATGAGTTCTCCACCTCAGGGCATCCTTGTGTGCAACTTATCAGAAGCAAGAAAGACAAAATTACAGAAAGAGACATGTGACAGTCTTGCAGTGTCCTATTAGAATGCCTGTACACGCTACGTTCTATTTGAAACGCATTCAGCTCTTGTAGGACTATAGGATGCTATAGGCTGTGACGGAGTGTGGTGGAGATGTTACTAATGTATCAGTTTCTGAGTTGAAATAGATATTACTTATCTAATCGACGGGACACATTATTGGGGAAGGTAAGCTGTATTTGCTTCATTAAGCTAGCACATTCTCATCTTCAAAACTTCAATCTGGCATTAGTAATGGGTAATTTAAGAGAAAATAAAGCTAAAGCAAAGGAATGAAGTAAAATAGTCAGTTACTAAGGACAAACAAGATTCTCGAGGATTTAGCGTGAAAAATTGTGCTTATTTTTCCTAAATCTTTAATTACGAGTGATTGTGTCAAATTTTATAAAATGTTAATATAATGAACTAAAATTTCTAACAAAATTTAAGTGAAAAAGATTCTAAATTAACTCAATTAAGCGAATTCAGGAGTTAGCGCTCGATCATATAAGTTGCTAGGACGCGCATGAGTGCTACGTAGGGATCTGCAGCAGCAGATTCTGGTCCTTGCCTCCAGGGAGGTAGGCCACGTTCTTAGAGTTGGAGAGCTGCTTCGCTACTTCTTCCGCCGTCTCCAGCCTCCTCAGCTCGATCAGACTGTCGCCTGCGGTCTTGAACGCGTCTGCCAGGATCTGAGCGGCCTTCGCGTCGCCCTCGGAGGAGATGACATTCGCCTGCTTGACGAACTCGGCCTTCTCGACCAGAAAACGCGCCTTTTCCGCTTCCTGCTGCGCCACCTGTTTCTGCTCCACCGCTCCTGTGAACTCCCGCCCGAAGTTGAGGTGTGTGATGGAGATGTCGTCCAGAAGAATGCCGAAGTAGTCCGCGCGGATAGTCAGCATCTCCCCGATCCTCTGACTGACCATGTCCCGCTGTGTCAGTAGCTCAGATGCGTCGAATTCTGCCACCACGGATTTTAACACCTCTGTCACAAGCGTAAGAAATACGTACAAATAAAACAACTGCATTAATTAAATACAAATGAACCTTACCAGTCGTAATGGAGGGCAGCACTTTGTCCGCATAGTCCACGCCCAAGTTTCTGAAGATGTTGACGAGCTGAGCCTCTTGGGGGTGGAACAGCACGCGGAGTGTGATGTCCACGGTTTGCAGGTCCTTACTTCCGGTCTCCACCCGGATGCTCCGGGGCATGGAGCGGATGCTGTAGATGATCGGCTTCTGAATGAGAGGAACCATGAAGTGTGTGCCCTCGCCAGTTACGTGAGGAAGGACGCCTCGCAGCCTGTCGAATATGACGGCTCTCTCTCCCCCGTCGATATTGTACAGACACTGACTGACGGCCGCACCCACAGCCGCCATGCCAATCCCCAGCCAGCCCAGCTTGCCGATTAACCCGTACGCCATCCTTCCAATGGATTGTAACTAAGATCGAGGAATGGGCATAAAAGTTTTGTAACGTAAAACAAGGAAATTACAAGGAGCATAATAATCAGTCTATGAGAATCAGATTCTTCTAATAAAACACTAGGCATTTACTCGAGATCAGTGATCGGTTGTAACTGAAAAGATTAAAAGGAGTTAGGCGAATAGAGAATGGATCAGAGTTGTGAGTCTTCTCAGTTCCACTGGTTCCGACTGACTCTTATTAATCTTCCTTCTTAAATTGAGAATAAACTTCTCTGCTCTCTGGCAAACTAGCAGGTCTTCCTGAGTGAACTTGCCCTGAATAAAAATTCCGTAAATAGTGAGACACAACATCGATTCGAACTCGTGAATGATCGCTAAATCAATCGGAACACGTAGAGAATTCGTTTTGACATCAGCTTCGAGAGGAAAATTTGCTAAGAAAGCTTCGTCACTGGAGATAGTGAGTGACTTACTCAACACAGCGTCTGTGGCTACTTGCGAAGGTGTTTTCTGGTACCCATCCCGTTGAAAGAGTAGCGAGGGTCCGCCTATGTTCAGTAGACACCTGCACACAGCTGTGTTCCCACATTTGGCCGCGATGTGCAATGGCGTAGCACCTAGAGCGTTCTTCTGAATAATGTTAAGGTAAATTCCTTTTTCCTTCGAAGCTTGCACGATTGCTTCAATGCTTTTGAACTCTCCGGAGTAGCATGCTCGATGCAGCGAGCTCCATTTCTTGCAGTCGCAAGCATTCGGATTACAGCCTTCCTGGATGAGCTGGTGGATCCCGTCGCAGTTGCCGTTGTGTGAAGCCTTTATGAGACTGTCCAGAGGACTGGTCTGGATGGAGGGGCCCGGGACTTCCAGGTTGGTGTGAGAAGGGAGAGCATTTGCAAAGTTGCAGAACAGCTCACTCAGACTGTGAGATAACTGTAAGTTCAGTTTGGGAGAAACGCAGATTTCCTGTAATCTCTTCTGCGCTAGGAATCCAGCGAACCAGGGAGGGTTTATAGTCCCGAGCAGCTGTGAGTAAGAGAGGGAATCGAGAGAGGAGAATTGGTTACGGAACTCAAGAGTTGCTTCCTCGTGCCAGATAACTTCATTCTCTCGCAGGCTCCATTCGAGCACCTGCTCCAACATCGTGAACAACCACCGCACGGATGAGCTCTGCTTGAAGAAGAGCTTGCTCGTGTAGTCGATCAGACTTTTCAGATTCGTGCATAGGTTGATGGCAGAACTAGCTGACCAGAAGAGAGCCCGTATGAAGCTGTGTTTATGGTTGCAGAGCTGAGAAGAATTCTCACTCACCATGACGTCACAGTATACATTCAACAAGCTGTCAAATGGCATCAAGAGTTGGTCACTCCCTAGAACCATTTCCAGAGAAGTGGTGAGGATTTCCCACGTGAAAACACTGCCGTAGCAAACTGTATTACTCGCTGTGACAGCTGGGTGTGCCTTGATGACGTCACGTAGCAGAGTCGCAAGCGGTACAATCACGTTCTCGTCCTGTGTCCTGGTGAGGCAGCTCACGAGCGGCGCCAGGAGAGAAGAGGAGATTTTGATGCGAGGCGTTGAAATGTAAGAATGCACGAATTGGAGAGAGTTTATTTTAATGAAACTCGTCTGACTCTCCAAAGGCAGATTGATCATGTGGTCTATCCACTCGGCCGGAAGTTCTCTGCCCTCAGTCAAGCAGGAGCTCAGCACTGGATGGATTCTGCCGGGAAGGTAGCGCTTCCTGTTCTCCTCCAACTTGTCTAAGGCGAGTGAACCCGAGCTGGATCTGCTCGGACACGGAGTGAAGAAGACGGAGTCCTCAGGGGAGCTCAGAGGAAGGGGTGAGGCGGTGGGGGTGTAGAAGTTGAACGAGTCGGTCGACGACGGCTTTGAAGTCTTGGGAGATCTTCTGAGCTTTTGCTCCGGACTGTCCTGGATAGCGACGTAGTGGAGCTGGTCGGCTAGCTGGGAGCTAGACGGTGTCTGCTGCTCTCGATCAGGGAGAAAGTTCGGCTCTGGAAGAAGAGAAGAGTGATTCGAGTTCTCAATCGCAAATTCTGGAGTGATGAGCTGCTTCTTGAGTTGAGAGCTTGAATTAGAAGCGAATAACTCTACAGTCGTGACATCCGTAGGCATCAGCTGTTCTTCCTCGAAGACGTTAGGCATATCTGCTGGGTTCATTATTGCTGACAAGAGAGGGGATTCAAGGCTGGCGTTAGATCCGATCGAGTTGAGAACTGGACTGGAAAGGTGTGACTCGCACAAAGAACCATTTCCTAGCAACGGTGTGGAATGTTTAATAGTCGATTGAGTATTTGAACTGGTTTTCGAAGGGTGAGTGGATGAGATTCGAGGGTTCAAACTCGGACTTCGAGTAACAGATACATTCTTGGGATGTTTAAGGTTGCTGTGGATATTGGGACTGGCCTTCTGAGGTGTGGACTTAGGCGTTTCGTTGTTTTTCAATCGCTTCGGAGGAGATTCGTCATCTGAATCGCTGATGACGATTGGTTCAATGATCGTAGCAGAAGTCTTAAATCTACTCGAATTCTTGGATTCATTTCGCTTCGGACTATCGGGATCAGTTAGTTTCGTACTCGTGAGGTCAATGAATATTCGAGAAGGCTTCATTGAAGCGTTTGTGGGTGTGTCCTTCGAGGAGACGGAGGGCTGGTTGAAGGTGTTGGTCCTGTTTTGAAGAGGCGGGGTGTCTTGTGATATTATCTGAGACATTCTAATCTAGAATTGAATCTTGTGTATCTCAGTAACCTTCCTATATCTCGTATTTACGCAGATTCAGATTTCTGCAAATAAAATATTACAAACTAACTTGTACATTTTAAAATTCAATAATTGATAAGGTGTAATTGAAAATTCCGAAAAATATCTGATCATCAAACAAATGTATTGTAAAGGAGGTACACTAATGAAGTGATCTATTTCTTGCCTCCTCGGTTGGACTTTCCCTTTTTCCGCGGATTGCTCACTCTCGGTTTCTTTACCTCCACGTCGGTTTCTTCGTATTTCTTTTCCAAATAACCTATGAAAGAATCGGCTCGGTCTGCGCTACGAGCTTTTATCTTGGCTATCAGACTCTTCTCTCCTCCCAAGTCGAGCTCCATCTCCTTCATCAACTCCTTCGCTTCCTCTGCCTCCTTCGCTCCTCTCCTCTTCCTCGATTCTCGCTTCCTTTTAGACTCTTTAGTGAATCGCTCGAAGTTAGGAATCTCACCAGACTCTACCAGGGGCGTCAGGATATCGCGGAATCTCTGATCGTCAGAGTAAGAGCTGCACATCATCTCCTCTATGATCAGGTCCATGTCTCCGCCGTGCCGAGTGTATGCTTCTTTCAGGTCACAGAGCTCATCTCCACTGCCTTGGTACTCCGCCGCGAACTTGTCCACTTCTGCCAGCAAGATCTACACAGAGGGTCATGATGCTGTAGGAATGCAATGTCGTTAGTGCAGTCTTACTTTGGGATAGTACACTCTCCAATACTCGTCCCAGCTCCCAGCTTCCCCAGGACAGATGTCCTCCTCCTTCACAATGGTCCCGAACTGATCGTACTCACGCCTCCTATCCGCCTCACTAAGCGTCTTGTAAACCCGACCGAGCAGCTGGAACTTGAGCGTGGCTAGCTCTCTCTCCTCCCGCTTAGCCCGATCAGGATGCACCTTGATGCTGAGCTGGTGGTACGCCTTCTTGACTCTGTAGCTGTCACACTTCCTGTCTTCTATATTTAGGACCGAGTACAAGTCTGAGGTTCCAAAGCACTTCTCCAATTCCTTCAGAAAGTCTCTATTTCCGTCTGACTCATTCAAGGAACTCGCATCTCCTTCGGGTTGATCGTTAGAGGCCATTAAATCGTGTTGTAACTGATTAAGCTCAGAATTGCCCACTAAGGACTAGATTAAGGCAATCACAGGCAGAATGGGTTAGCATGAGGAGAATGTTTCGGTTTATTAATTAAGTGCAAATAATTAGACACATTTCTAAATAGAATAATCAGTTTTCCATTCACGAAGGATATTCTGCAGTCGGGGAAGATTAAATTAGGTTTCCAAGGGATCAGATTTCTCTTATCAGATTTGACATTGCATATGAGAGTAGGTCCTACAACGAAACTCAATATAGGCAGACTTGAGCATTGAAGAAGTACTTATATTGCTGCAAAGTATATATTACGAAGTATTAGCTGCAAGATATAATGGCTAGCGTGCCTAGAGAGGACACATTCTTGTTCGAGGTAGAGAGGGTAAGAGCGGAAGTAAAATTTAAGTTCGCGAGATGTCGTCAGCTGCTGGAAAAGAGAGAGGAAGAACTACTGTCACAGCTGGATCAGCTGGTGGAGAGATACAAGGGATACGCGGTTCAGAAGCAGATAGACGAGTTGAATGAAATGAAACAGATGCAGTTAGCCGCTGTAAAGCGAAACGAGAATAAAGATTTTGTGTTACGAAAAGTGTCTGAGTACGATGAGCGCATGAGAGAGTTAAGAGAAACGTTTGGTAGGGAGAAGAGTCGCATGTGGCGAGTCTCGCTTGAATGGGATGGAGCGTTTGAAACGCATTTGAAGAAGATGGGCGAGATAAATCTGTCCAGTAGGCCTAACTACATTGGGAAAGGATTACCACTGCTGGTAGCTTGTAAGCACGGCACGGAGAAGTGTCGAGTTCCCGGGAAATTTTTCTATCCGCGCACCATTTTCATTCAATCTGAAACTAACAATGCGTTTATTTGTGATTTAGGAAACAATCGTGTTCAGGTTTTCAATAAATCTTTCGAATTCTTATTCGATTTCTCTGAGAACATGTCAGGGCCTTATGGGATATGTATCTGTGGTAGTAATGCGCATGTGACACAGTACTCAGGGCACTGTCTGAATGTGTACTCTTGTGAGGGGAAGTTCTTGAAGTCGGTTGGAAAATATGGAAATAAAGAACTGGAGTTTGACCGTCCCAAAGGCATAGACATCCTAGCAGAAATAGTCTATGTCTGTGATTTTGGAAACAATCGACTTCAATCTTTGAATTTGGATCTAACTCCCAATTCGCTGATATTGGATGTTCCTGAGCCGAGAGACGTGAAACTAACCGCAGATCAGATCGTAGTGCTGACGGGAGGAGACCACTGCATTCGTTCGTACAATCATTCGCATCAGCTGATTAAGGAGATGATCTCCTCCGGGAAAGGAGGACAGGTGGTAGCGCCTTATCTGTTTTGTATAGACAGAGAGCGGAACATTTTGATAATTGACAACACAGGTCACTCGGTGTCAGTGTTCACAGGAAATGGAGAATTGCTACACAAGTTCGGAAGGAAAGGAACAGAAAGAGGAGAGCTCCTCAACCCTCTCGGAATAGCTCTCGACTCTGACCACAGAATCATCATAGCTTCTATGAATCCGGAAAACTGCGTACAGCTATTCTAACCGCTCTATTAGATTAAGTGCTAATTGGATCTTGGATTGTTAATATCTAACACTTGGGATAGTTACCCTTTTTGATAAAATCTTGGTATATGTAAGGGGTATAAAATTTATAAATTAAATTAAAACTAGAGAAATGACTCCTAATGCTAACTCACTCAACAAAATAAAGTTAAGAGGTTTTTGCGGGCTTCTTAAACTTTTTCTTGGACCCCATCTGATCCATTTCATTCAGAATCTGGTCCGTGTCAGCTCCCTTCCTCTTGGCAGAGGAGGGAATGCTCACAATGCTCTGCTGCTTCCCAGCGCCCAGCGCCATCTCCCAATCCTGCTCCGCCCCAGTCACAGAGAAGTGGGAGAGGTCGGACTGTAATAGCGCCTGCAGCTCGCGTTCTTGCTGCAGCTTCACTTCTCTATAAATAGAAAAGATGAAACAGCATCTTCAATGCAGCAGGATTTAAACAGATTGGATGGAATCTTAGTATGACAATGGATTCTTCTGAAAAATAGGACAGAATAAACCGAATTGAATGATGCTCACTTTGCTGCTAGACCTAATTCCTCTTCTAGAGTGATCTCCTCGCCTCCCCGAGCTGACTCATTCACTCCGTCACTCTCCGTTGGCAAATTCTCGCCCACTCCGGCCTCCTCCAGCTCCCTGAAGAACTTGGCGAACTTCTTCATGCTGCGGTTGAACAGGCCGAGCAGTTGCGTGGAAGGGAGGTCAATCTCTTTGGAGATCTCGTCCACACTCTTGTGCTGCAGTCCGATGCCTAGCAGCACAGCACATTGTGCGAGTGACAGCCTAGAACAGAGGAATTGCAATTTACACGCACAGTTACGCATCTCGTCCGGACGAGCACTCACTTGAAATCAGTTCTCTGTAAGAAGTAGAGCTTCGCTACGGCAGGGAGCAGATCCACGATGAGGTGGTAGTCGACCATCTGACGGGAGTAGAGGTAGAGTCTCTTGAGGTCGTACTTCGTAAACAGAATGTACAGCTCATCAAGGCCGATCGTCTTCATAGGGACATTGTCAGTGCTAGAGACGGCAGTGAGCTCGTTGGAAGAGTTCTCGGAAAGATTCCTCTTCCGATAAAGGACGTTGAGAGCGAGAGAGACAGGGAAGGCTTTGAACTGGTAAGAGAGGAGCTGCACGAATCTACGCGTGAAGTCCGTCCAGTACGAGTCGAGCCATTCTGTGTGTGTGGATTCAGTCAGACTCTGTAGCATAAGCACCGTGTGCTCTCCAGTCAGCTCGTTAGCCGTCTGTCTCAGGTAGACGGGGAGGTAGCCCGCTCGCTTCCAGAACTTCAGCAACGGTTCGGTTAGCCCGTAACTCACACCTGTAATGATAGCGCTAGTAGAGAGGGTTGGAATAAAACGCAAAAGTTATGCGAGGATTCTCACCAAGATAATCCAACTTCTCAGCTCTCCTCTCCGATAACTGTAGCAAGAGCGGCGGAAGATTCTGCCTCGGCTTAATCTGCTCAGAGAGTAGAGTGTCTTTCTCGTCCGGGTCGATCTGGTTGACAGTCTGAATCTCCTCGCTCTCCTCTCTGGAGCAGGCGACCAGTCCGGAGTAATACTGCTTGAGGAGGGACAGCGCCCGGCTGCCGTAGCCCATGCCTTGGAAGTCTGGGTGCGTCGCAATGCGCACCACGCGAGCGCCCGACAAGCCACAGAACTCGAAGTCTTGGAACTGCTCGGAGACCGTCCAAGGAATGAGGTCTCCGCTCGCTTTGAAGCCCTTCGACAGTCCCGACTTTATCCTGGATTTAGATATGGATCCTTCCAAACACACCTACGATAGTCCACCTCAAAAGACCATTAACATAGTCTGAATGCGAACGGGGAATTACCTGCAGGACGGAGAGAATCTCTGGGAGGTTACTCTGGTCGGCAGAAGTAGGCCCTAGCAGCACGAATACCATATGTGCGGGAGCGTCTGACAGGAGTTGAAGGTCGTTCGGAGTGTTCCTGTAATGCGAACTGACGTAGAGGGACATCATCCTGTGCAGGAACTGTTCGGAGGCTTTGTGGCAAGAGAAGAGGGTGTCTCTGTTCACGAAGTAGAGCTCGCATTCTGAAGGGGAAGGACAGCCGGAGAAGATCCGAGGCACCTAAATCAATCAGTTTAGCTATAATTAGGTAGTAAATAAATTGAACGTGAAGCGACGTGAAGACGCAAATACTACAATCAAGGTGATAAACATGGAATTGATAATGACAATCCTCACATCACATGTTGTGCATTGTACAGTGTCCCCTGGACTGTCGACTGTCGAAATAATCGACAAGTCGATCAACCACATCCGATATGAATACTTATTTTAAATGAGCATTGGACATTAGTAGTACTCTACGAAATACGGATTAGAGGTTAGGTGAGCTTTTAAATTATAAATATATATTATGCTTGGATAGTTTAATTAGGTTCAAATATACAAAAATCAAACAAAAGTTTAAAGACAGTTTGTCACTCCTCCGGGGTGAAGAGGCAGGTGTTAGCTGTGTCCAGGAGTGGAGACAGTCACGTACTCACACGACAGAACACGGAAATAATGTCCACCGAAATATATCTTGCAGCGAACTACATTGTTTGAGAAATCGGATTCCGGCACACGCCTGGCTGGATTCATGTCTAGCACCAAGTAGTAGAAGCCGGGGGCAGTCCTGGTAACGTCTATCCACTGGCAGTCCAGATGACTGCCGTACAGGTCGTAACAATTTGGGGAGATCCCTTGTGCTCCATGGCGATCTCTTCCGCAGTACCGAGAAGGATACCCACCTACATTACAGTAAGTATCTTCAAGACAGAAACTAGCTTTGTGCCCATGCCCCACTTCAACATTCCCGTATTCCGACACCAGAGAATAGTCCACGAAGTGTTCGATTGAATGGTAGTGCTTATGACACGTGTGGTATTGCCAATGGTCGGAACTGATTGGAGGTCGAAAAATATCCGATCCAATATTCTCGCTCTGTGTCGAGAATCGCAGGAGCCTTCGAACATCGTAGTAGCTGTTAGGTTTCGCATCGGGGGCTAAGCATCCTTCCTCCCAAGCGCACCTCACGGAAGCAGTCCGTATCCCAGGTATCGTTCTAGAGCGCCTAATCCCGCCCAGTGAATTCTTTAGTGCGTCGAGACTAGGCACCAGGTCCGGGGCCCTGGGTGAGCAGCAGACGTAGGTGTATCGGTTGGATGGACACGAGTCGGATACATTCCATTCCCCTTGCTTACAACTGTCAGTGAAACATGCTCCCTTGTCGCAGGAAAACGTCCCATGGATCGAGCTCACGATGTCGCGCCTCGCATCTGTACAGCCAGACTTTGTGATATATCCTAACCCCGTCTCTCGACAGACCGTCGCTAGCGAATAATCAATCCCCACATTTCCATCCTCACAGCAATGCGGGTACCAATCGTCTCCGAGCTTGTACTCCAACAGTTTGCACCTCCCTCTAAAGTAATCGTCTCGCTTAACGGTGGGTGCTATTAAACGTACTTGAGGCTCTGGAGTGACTACTTCACAGTAGAGAACTATGTTATCAAAAACATTAGAGCAGTACAAGTCAGGAGGAGAGATCTTATGGTGCTCACAATCAGACAGTTTCTCTTCATTGCCTTGACATTGTACATTCCTCATCTTGAATTCACCAATATTTCCACTATAAACATCACGTGTTCGATGGTATCCAGACCCCTTAAACCCGAGCTGTCTGCACGCCACAGCTGCTGACACAGCATTGAAACCATAGGAACAGACAGGTCCCCACCTCCCATCAATCTTAACTTCGAGCCGTCCTTTCCAGGGTACACCTTTTCCTCTCAAACGGATGGTATTACTTTCCGGTTCGCCACATTCGAATTGTGGTTCACAGGTGCATTGAACGCTGTAAGGCCCGTACTGAGCTAGATGGTCGAATGGCCCCCACCCCCAATGTGGGCAATTGACCAACCTCGCTTCACTCCCAGAACAATTTGGCTTCGCCAAAATAATAGGCAGAGACTCATTGATCGCTTCTACATACTGGTCGGGAAGAGGGCCTAAATACTTGTAAAAGCCCAGCTGCTCGCATATCACGGTACCTGTGATGTCACTAACTCCCAACTTAGAAATGTAGCCATCGACGCCATTGTAGGAGACCTGCACCACGCCCGAGCAAGGCGAGATGGGTTCGAATGACTCATCCTGTATTTGTGGGAGATGCAAGCTCACTGGAAGATCGTATGGTCTTGGATGTATCCTTTTCCTACAAGCCAACCCTGCGTCTCTAGCATGGAAAGAGCCGTCCCAGCTTTGACAAAACGATTTTTTCTCTGAGCTGTAGACACACTGTCGAAAGTGACTCTCGTCTCCATTACAACTGAGAGAACTGATCCACATCGGCATGTCCCTATCGCCTCGGGCACAAAATTGATGATAGCGAAGTGGTGCACCATGTCCCAACTGACGACAGAGCACACTCTCTTCGTCCAATGACAGCCTGTTCCTGCAAATCGTACCCCATTTCCCCTCCAATTTAACTTCAATTCGTCCAATCGCATATTGAGGTCTCTCCCTGCAGATGTAATCTGGAATTAGTCTCACGTCATTTCCAGTTAATTGAGCGTAAGTCGGATAGAAAGAGTCGTTCAGTCCATAATGGAATTCTTGAGCGAGAGTGGTACACACGGTTAGTGTTAAGAAATAAAGATGGAGTAGTACCTGCATGTTAAAAGTTTAGAGTCGGTAGATATTGGAGCCTATTTATACTATAATGTTGTTGCAGTCAGTTCATAACAATTATACTCTTCGTGAAATCGATTGTTCCAAGCATATTGAAAGTGCAATCTTGATTTAGACAATATTATAGATAATTAAACAAAATAAATTGAAGTTAATGAAAGGTTTTCAAATCTTTCAGTTTCTTAAAATGACTAATATTGCGTATTCGAGAAGACTTTAATAGAAAAAGGTGTTTGTGAATTGTACTCAGTTTAAGAGTTCAACTAAGTAATATTATCATTGGGAAAGCTAATTTGTTTGGTCGAGTAGAGTACGCAAAAGAGACGAATTTGGTTGGCCATCCTGACCAGCAATTAGATAAGAAGAATTAATTTGGATGTAGACACGACAGACGCGTAATGATAGGATTAAGTAACTTCTGCTGTGAGGTATGCGTAAATGATGCGTAGAGAAAAGCAATGCAAGAGCCAATAAGACAAGCCAATTACATCAATTGCTTCTCTTAGAGTAAATAACTTTGGTTTTACAGCAATTTATGAATTGGGATAGGAAGGTGGTTACCTTATTAACGTCAAGACAGAGCAGATCGTGCAACCATTTCTCCACCAAGTCGCCTGGGGCGTATCTGATCGGCTCCTCTAGGCTCAGCTCGTGGAGAAGACGGGAACTGGAGAGTCGGGACGTATCACTAACTCCGGTGGCATCTTGGTTCGTCGGTTTATCTACGCACTGCTTCCGCAACTGATCGATTAGCTTCAAAGACAAACTCCTTCCTGTCCCTTCATAGCTAAAGAAATAAGTTATGATATTAATATATTAAATAGAGTATTGTACGTATTTACGATCGTAGAGGGGTACAGTATGTACCTCTCTCTAAGCGCACACTGTTCTCTGACCTGTAACCATTTTCTATGGATAGACAATTAGAGATAATATCCTGTGTGAATATAGCTTTGGGAAAAACAATTATATTAGTGTTATTTCAAAATTGAATAACAATGTAATTAGCCGCCGCGTATACGCGGAGTTGCACAGACACCATTCAGTAAGCAATAAAAGAGCCATTTAATGCTTCAAGTGTAACCAGAGAACGATAGCAACCATGATATAGTGGGCAGCTAGTCAAAACGTATTCTATTACAGAGCAATTCAAGTATGCGCGTAGGTCCTATTTAAGACGAGGATGGAAGGAGAGTAAAATCTCATAAAGTTTAAATTATTTGGCTAAATCGACGATTTTAGGAGGTGAGTTATCAATCATAAAATATCTAGTCTCGGATAGTAAGGCAAGGATTGGATTAAAACTTGATTCTAATCATTTGCACGCATTAATGTAAATATCAATTAATTAAGCGAAGTTACTGGAATATGAAAAAGCCATGATTAGGAATCATGACAAGATCGATAGATTCAACCATTATTAGATAGCCCCTCTTAAACCTACCCATTGACAGTTGAGGCCATGAACACCAGGTAGGGACCCATTAGTTTCCGGACCAGCGGGAGGGGGATAGCCGCTGCTTCGTCTATGACGAGGAGTTCTGCGTGAGAGAGGAAATGCGCGTCGTTCGGGCGGATGTACTGCACGATTTGTCTGTGCTCTCTGGACACGTTGAGGCGAGTGACGGCACCTCTAAATTCAGGATTGGCAGAGCGCAGCACTTCATAGTCCGTGTGCTCCTCGTAGCCCAGCGCGTCCAGGCCTTTGAAGAGGAACTCGAACAGAGTTCTGAGGTTCTCCGGGGAAGGAGACGTCACGAATATGGCGCCGTATCTATTTTTTCGATGAATTTAATTATTAAGGTAGAATAGCCAAGCTATGATGCTATACAACCCCTGCGAGTGACTAATCATAAGAGCAAAATTACGAACCCGAAGGAGATAGCGATCGAGAGAGCTAGTCCCATGCAGGCAGACTTCCCTCGCCCCCTCGCTGCTGTTATAGCGACGGTAGCTCGCAAGGTCTTGTCCGAGATGCAGTCAGCGAGCTTGAGTAGAGACTTGGATTGGTCGAGTGTGCAGCAGCACTTGAGAACGTCGATCAGCGGCTTTGTGTCTGCTAATGAGTCCTAGGATAGTTAGGATGAATAACAATTTGTCTAGCTGAGTTCGTACGCAATCGTCTGTCTAGAAATATAAATATTGAGCAGGAGCATACCTTCAGTTTCTTCAACTCATCGGCTGCATCACTGGTCAGGTTTTTCTCCGCGTTGAGATGCTTGAGGGATTTAGAGGAGAGCGGGAGCACGTGGTATGTGTCATCCAGCGCGAGGAACGCGTGGCAGGCAGTGAGGGAGAGGAGAAACCTTTCATTGAACCGCCCCACCACGTCCTGATGGCTCTCAGTCCGGAAGCGCGCGTGCACGTCCATCGTGAGGGTGTACAGCTGCTTCAGGGACTGCAGCGTTCGAAGGAGAATGATGATGAGTCCGCCTCCTTCCACCTTAATCGCGGAATAGACATGCAGTAGCTTCGGTCATCCAAAAATGATGTGTAAAATAAATAAAAAAATTTGAGAGGTTCACATTGGGATTAAATTACCAGTAGTTTCGACGCCACTGACCTAGATTTGGTATTAGCACAGTTTATAATCACCTTCACTCCTCCAAAGATTCCATCCGAGCGAGGTAGCAGCATGGCGAACAATGACCAAGATTTAAGCCCCGATGCAATCCATCACAAAGAGATTTACGAGTGGATGGGGAAGATGCTAACGTTCGAATATGAACAGGCCATACGCGAGGCATCGCAGAACTTCCAAGAACTCTTCAGACGGATTGAGGAGCATGAGCATATGGTGATCACGAAGTTGGAGGAGGGGAAGAAAGGAGCGTTACAGAATATCAAGAGGATTTATGAAAGGATCGTCAGGTTTGATAAAACCAAATTGACTATGAATAAGGAGGAGAGCAAAAAATTGACGGATAAAGAGATAGACAAATCTATTGAAAACTTGACTCACTGGAGCATCACCAAACTGACCTGGGATATGGATGAGATCGACACTTTCTTGGAAAAGCTGTGCGAGATAGAAGACCACGACAAGTACACAGATACCTACTGGTCCAAGGTCACACGGGGAGCGGATGAACACGAGATCGAGACACCACGAGGCATCGCTATCGACCCGATCAACAACTTCCTCTACATAGTGGACAGCGGCGACTACACGGATCGGATCCAAGTGTTCGATGACTTTGGAGAGCATATGCGGACTCTAGAGGGGAACGGCGAGATGGCAGCACCGTACGGGATCTACATCTACGAGAACTACATCTACATCACATGCATGGACTCGCCAATGGTGAATCACCAGACTTGTATCATGAAGATGGACAAACTGAACGGGAATGTCCTAGCGCAAAAGGACACCATGGATCCCATCTACCACCCATTCGTGGACAGCGAGGACGACACTAACATCAGGATATACGGCTGTGGCATGTACGAGCACAGACTGCATGTTTTTGATGAAGACCTCGAAACGTTGGCGGGGTCTCCCATCTACCTACAGACAATCGGCAACAAGTCCGAAGACGCAGAACTTGAGGACAGAACGAAGGTGATGAGCGTAAAGGTTTTCAACCAGAAGGTGTTTTTACTGCTCGCACTAACTATGTACGCAGTCCAACTCTTCGACATGAAGGGAGCTATGACACAGACCCTGATCAATGATACGAACCTTATCGAACCGTTCGCTTTCTGCTTCGACATCTTCAACAACATCATCATTGTGGACAGACAGCAGAACCGCGTGTGCCTGTACAGCTCTGTCACTGGGAATTTCCTCAGGGAAATAGGGGAGGGGTCAGGGACGGACATAGGAGAATTCGTGGGGCCAAAAGGGATAGTCTTGGGCAGGCAACAACAGTTCGTGGTTCTAGATAGTAAAGACATATTCACATTGCAGGCGTTCTAGTACTTTTACGAGAATGCGACTAGAATCAATAAAAGCGAACACTGCATCAGCAAAACAGCTTGCGCAACTATTTATTTTGCCTCACTGCATAATTATTTGTGTCAATACAAGCCGTGACTTGTTAGAATGAGTATGTGTAAGGTGTGTATTTATTTAGGATCTATTATAAACATGCTGTAAATATTATACAGTTAAGCAACTGAAAGTATTGGCTATCTCCCTTAAGTTTCGGATAAAATGATGGGGAACATATAAGGCAGTGGTTCCAAACCTGGGGTTCATAGACCCCTTAGTGGTCCACATGATTCTAAATTTTGAAATTACGGTTAATACGAAGGGGCCCACAGAATATCGGAAAATTGCTTTAGGGGATCCACAGCCAAAAAAGGTTGAAAACCGCTGACATAAGGAATGGAATAATATTTACATTAATCTAGAATTTGGTGCTATAAGATCAACTTACCGTCTCAATGGTCCTAGCAAGTATGTTGGGAGTGAGAGCTTCGAAGTCTTGTAGCACACAAGCACCGAACGTGTTCCCTAACACCTTATAAGTCTCTGCGTAGTAACAATAGCGGACATTAGTCGAAGAGATAAACAGCTCCCAGGGGTCTCCTTCCTTCGGATCTATCAGACCCGCCCGCATCTTCTTCTGCAGCTCCTTCATGCGCTTCTTGCGGTGCGTCGTGAATCCGAGCTCTTTCTTGTAGCACCACAGCAAACTCGGCCTGCCCTGTGCCTGACTGCGAGCCCTAGCCAGCAGCTGATGCAGCGGAACGACCAACTCTCGGCTTTGGTCGCCTACGATCAGAAATAGACTCCTGCTCTTGCTCGCTACTCCGTGCTCGATCAGCTGAGTGACGCGTGGGTCTAAGCGGACTTTGCCCTTCGAACGAACATTGCTCGATTCAGACATTCTAATTCAAAATAATAATAAAATAATCTAAGTCTGCCGAAAGAGAGAAAATGATATCACTTTCCGGATTTAACTAATGTTTATTATGATATTCCTTCCTTTGAAATCTATACACCATGAGATGCTCATTCGCAGCTTTCCTTTGAACCACCAGCTCTCCCGACAGACCATATCCTTCTAAATAACTCCGAATCTCTTCAGGCTTGTTCTGCTTTATAAGCAGCAAATAGAATATCCCCCTAGCAGACAGTATAGTGGGTATTTGTAATAAGACGCGGTTGATTACACTTCTCCCATCGCTCCCACCCGCCCATGATGCTTCGATCCCCCGCCCGCCCACCTCATTCTCTTCCGTCACTACGTATGGCGGATTAAAAATCAGCAAATCCACGCGATTGCACAATCTCAACCCAGCCACTAAGTCGGTGCGGATAACCTGTACAGAACAGGCATTGTGTGCAGCTGTGTATTTGGTAGCCAAGCAGGCATAGTTGTTAATGTCAGTGGCGAGGAAGATACGGTAGGGACCGAGGATTCGAGCCAAGAAAGTTGATACTATCCCAGACCCACTCCCGACTTCAAGACATAACAGAGGGTCCGTCTGTGTCAGGAGAGAGGCGTCCTTTTCCAGAGCGTCTAATAAGAGATAAGAGTCTTCAGATGGAGGGTAGAATTTATCTGTGAAAGCGAGAGTTTCCGGGCTGAGATCAGGCGTCGAAAAGTCTAGCGGTTTGTCTCCTTTCTGAAGAATAGCCATCTGTTCAATCTACAGCTAAACTCAATTCAGTAATATTAGTAGTAAAGTGAAGAGTTTATAAATGCATACATGCCAACTTGAATTGAAATACAACACTATAGAGGTTTAACATGCAGTATATAGCAACGAATCGGAATGCAACACTATACAGTCAGGGTCGCTAAAAACTTAATTAACATCATCATCAACATTACGTAATAAAGGATGGCAGATGAGGTGCTTATGTTGCCAGGTACGTGAAATATAATATGTGCGTTATGGGTATTATGAATATGATGAAATAGTTATGACGAATTGACATTGATTCCAGCAATTTAAGTTAATTAAGAGAGTTGAAACGGAGGCTGATGAGGTAGGGCTTCTTATGTTGCTATATTAGATAAGTTAAAATATGCAAATCATGATACGCGTAATTAAATGCTTTCTGATCCCGGAACCTCGATTATAATTCTTTGATTATTTACCCAGCATTTCAATATGAGATTAAACTAAATTTGTAGCTAATTTAATAGTCAATTTGTGTTCAAAAACAGAATAGATAAGATGTATACATGACAAGGATAATATAATGACATTAAACAGCTCCTTCATCAATGTGGTTCCTCCATCAGCATAGTAACGCGGTCCGTGTAGCTCCTCCATCAGTGTAGCGACGCGGTCCGTGGAGCTCCTCCGTCAGTGTAGTGGCGCGGTCCGTTTTAGTCCGCCCCGGCTCTACCCCCATCCTTTCCTCTCCGGTCGCCGAACTGTGGACCCCCCTGCTGTGTATGCCCCTTCTATGTTTCCCTCCCGCCCGTTCCTATAGTTAATTACTCAGGTTGACCCCTCAGGGTTCCAGCAGCCGTTTTGTGGCTAACTGTGAATGCACTTGGGACGCATTCATGTACCTTTCCCCAACCTGAGCTAGAATTGGAGGGTGTCAAGGCCGGAGCCCCTCCGAATTGAGAGACCCCTCATTATGTAACCTAACTGTATACTTACTATGCCTATACTTATACCTTGACACCATTTAAGGACCTCCCAATACCCTTAGGATGCAACAATGAGTACGATTGAATTTTGGATGTAAAATTATGACTAAATCGGACATTAATTTAAACTTAACTTAACTGAACTTTAAACGATACGAGGGTATTCGAACTTACACCTACACTGAACTTAATTTTGAACGATATTCGAATTCGACCTTATAAGCTAACTTTACACGTGAACGAAAACGAAGAGTTACTCTCTTATTCGACCTTAAGCTGAACCTTAACCTATCTTAACGAATGTATTGATGAGACCACATGGACAGGACAACTTTGAAGCTCATAATTAACCCCCCCCCCAAAAATTCAAACCTAATAGAATCAACAATTTTTAGCTATACCCCTCTAAGGGGTATGCACGATAACGATAAACTGAACCTAGACGGGAGGTATAATTTGGAATACCTCATAAAGCGCACTGAAAGCTTATTAACCTAGTCTACTGACCTAACTGCAAAATAATGTACCCTACTACCCCGGAAATGACGAAGTTAGCGATGAGTGAGGAATGAAGCTAGAGACATCTCACACCTAGAAAGAAGGAGGGAGTTGATTAGTTTGGAAATGGGAAAGAAGTGAGTGATGGCGTTAAGATTTTACACATACCTTAGCTCGACGGTCTGGCAGTTTGGAAGTCCCTCAGTCTGAAGATCTGGTAGTCCCTCAGTCTGAAGATCTGGTAGTCCCTCAGTCTGAAGATCTGGTAGTCCCCCAGTCTGAAGATCTGGTATTCCCTCAGTTAGAAGATCTGGAAGTCCCTCAGTCAGAAGACCTGGTAGTCCCTCAGTCAGAAGATCTGTTAGTCCTTCAGCCTGAATCTGGCGGTGAGAATTCTAAAAGAGAAAAGATCAGGTCGGTCTATTTGTAAAGTCTATTTGTCAAGTGTAAGAGTAGAATAATACTGACCTGCTGGAGAGTTGGCTGTGTAGCGGTGCCCCCGGGGGTGATGAGGTGAAGCGTTGAAGAAGGTAGCGAATATTGCCGGCAATATAGTATCTGCAGCTTCTTCACCCGTATATATACTCTCTCCGGTCCCACACAGCAGTAGGCATCTGTCAGTAGGCACCTGCCAATCATTATCTGGAGTAGACACCTGTAAGACTAAACACCTGTCGACTAGACTAGAGTGCGGACACCTTTGAAGCAGGTGTTGCCTCTGACAAGTGTTTAGTACTGAGTTAGTTCTAATTATAACTGCAATAGACAGGAGGTTGCGACAGGTGTCTTCTCCTGCATGGAACGGTGTAGAGTATATATACAAGTGATGAACACAGTTTCGAACAATTTCAACAGATCCTTTTCGCTCTCCATCACTCTTCCAAACGACTCATCTGTTGGGCTTCTCTCTCCAACTCATCATAGATAGCTACGTGACAGCAACTGGACACCTACAGCACAACCACATCATATCTTCGGGAAAGCTACGTTACAGCTACAGCATATCTCCGCGAAAGCTACATTACAGCTACAGGATATCTCCGGGAAAGCTACCTTACAGCTACACCATATATCTCCGGGAAAGATACCTTACAGCTACACCATATCCTCGGGAAAGCTACGTTACAGCTACAGGATATCTCAGGGAAAGCTAAGTTACAGCCACACCATATCCTCGGGAAAGCTACGTTACAGAGCTACAGGATATCTCAGGGAAAGCTACGTTACAGCTACACCATATCCTCGGGAAAGCTACGTTACAGCTACAGGATATCTCAGGGAAAGCTACGTTACAGCTACAGGATATCTCAGGGAAAGCTACGTTACAGCTATAGGATATCTCCGGGAAAGCTACCTTACAGCTACGTTTCAGCTACAGCATACCTTCGGGAAAGCTTCTTTACAGCTACAGGATATCTCCGGGAAAGCTAAGTTACAGCCACACCATATCCTCGGGAAAGCTACGTTACAGCTCCAGGATATCTTCGGGAAAGCTACGCCGCAGTTAAAGCAGAACCGTAAGCAGAAAAGACCCTCTCATGAAAGTGCGAAAGTTTAAGCATGGGTATCTACAAGAGTGAACATTAATGTTTGATGTAATAATTAATTACGATGTATGCTATTGTAACTTATACTTATAGAAATAACAATTAAATTAGTCATAAAGGGTAGAAACAAATCAGAAATGAAAGGCTGAATAAGTAGTATACATTTAGTGATTGTTAAACCCTTATTTTCCAAAGCTATGGTGTAAAAATATCTTGTGAAAGTAGACAACCTTGAGTCTTGATTCGAACGATTAAAACAAGAAAACAAATATAAAAATTTCGATACATATTTGTGGACATCTAACCTGGCAACATAAGCAATACCAAATAGCGTTTACAATCGTCTTAAATGTAGAACAGCGTGCATTAAAGTAAATTATCGGGAAATAAATCAACAAACCTCCCTGAATGAATTCAAAAACAACACATTACTTTTCTTTCAGAGTAGAAGGGGAGAGTAAATCTATTTCCACTTCATTAATCTAATAATTGAGAAAAAAAATAAAACAACGAAGAATTAATTGGAATAAGAGCAAAGTAAACTTAGCAACATAAGTGAAATAGTTGTATTTTAAAGAAATTTGATTTAAATGATCTGCGCCCGAATGGTCTTAACAAATTGTTGAGTTATGTCGTCATTCACTGACCTGACTGACCTGACTGACCTGACAGTGGTCGAGTAGTATGTATTGTACGGTCTGTTGCGGGCGGGCAGAACAGCCGGCCCCAGTGCAATTCTGATCGTAGTGAAGCCAGTGGCACTTCGCACACCACTCAGTTCTAAACGAAAGTTTCTCTCCCTTGGATCCAAACATACGCACAAGAAACACGTAGCTCTTGGATGGATGGAACTTCGCAGGAATCTTAAAAGAGTGTCTTTGAACCTCACCAACACATTCATCTGCAGAATCCATCTCGATTAACCAAATCATTCTTGAACCATGGATAACAACATATAACTTCAAAGAATATTGTTAATTTTTCATCGTCTGTGATTGGACTATGGATAAATGATCTAAATTAAATTCTAGCATTTGTATTAAATCAATTGATTCATCATAAATACAATGTGATGAAGGTTAAGTTCCAAGCGTGTAGCAAACTTCTTTACCACTCATTTTCTAAACTTTTGGGACGAAAAAATCCAGCACTAGAAAATAAAAGCAGCGATAAAACTGCTAAATGAGTTGAGTGATTTCATTCTTACAAGTGCGCTTCGCTTGCTTGCGCAGTTCGGCTGGTCCCACATCAATTAATTATAAGCTAGATAACAGCTCTAAATCCTTCTGTCTTACTGTTATAATCGATATCACTTGAAACCTGATTGGCCTGACAATCGTTGAGTAGTACGAAATGTGCGGAGATGTTGCGGGGTTGTGAGCCAGTCCGGACCACGTGCAACTCTGATGGTAGTGAAGCCGGTGGTAATTCGCACACCACTCAGTTATAAACGAGGTTTCTCTCCCTTGAGCAAAGTGAAAGTGAGCATTTTCAGTTTGGAAGCAATAGAAATAGTGGGTGATTTGGAGCATTTTGCATCCCTGTGGGGGGGTACAGTGCCATTTTGAGAAAAGAATGTGGCCAAAGGAGAGCGAAGCTAGGCATTTTCTGTAAGAAACGTTATAAGAGCAAAGTGAAAGTGAGCATTTTCAGTTTGGAAGCAATAGCCATTTCGAGTGATTTGGAGCATTTTCAGTGCCCTGTGGGGGGGTACAGTGCCATTTTGAGAAGAGAATGTGGCCAAATGAGAGCGAAGCTAGGCATTTTCTGTAAGAAACGTTGTAAGAGCAAAGTGAAAGTGAGCATTTTCAGTTTGGAAGCAATAGCCATTTCGAGTGATTTGGAGCATTTTCAGTGCCCTGTGGGGGGGTACAGTGCCATTTTGAGAAGAGAATGTGGCCAAATGAGAGCGAAGCTAGGCATTTTCTGTAAGAAACGTTGTAAGAGCAAAGTGAAAGTGAGCATTTTCAGTTTGGAAGCAATAGCCATTTCGAGTGATTTGGAGCATTTTCAGTGCCCTGTGGGGGGGTACAGTGCCATTTTGAGAAGAGAATGTGGCCAAATGAGAGCGAAGCTAGGCATTTTCTGTAAGAAACGTTGTAAGAGCAAAGTGAAAGTGAGCATTTTCAGTTTGGAAGCAATAGCCATTTCGAGTGATTTGGAGCATTTTCAGTGCCCTGTGGGGGGGTACAGTGCCATTTTGAGAAGAGAATGTGGCCAAATGAGAGCGAAGCTAGGCATTTTCTGTAAGAAACGTTGTAAGAGCAAAGTGAAAGTGAGCATTTTCAGTTTGGAAGCAATAGCCATTTCGAGTGATTTGGAGCATTTTCAGTGCCCTGTGGGGGGGTACAGTGCCATTTTGAGAAGAGAATGTGGCCAAATGAGAGCGAAGCTAGGCATTTTCTGTAAGAAACGTTGTAAGAGCAAAGTGAAAGTGAGCATTTTCAGTTTGGAAGCAATAGCCATTTCGAGTGATTTGGAGCATTTTCAGTGCCCTGTGGGGGGGTACAGTGCCATTTTGAGAAGAGAATGTGGCCAAATGAGAGCGAAGCTAGGCATTTTCTGTAAGAAACGTTGTAAGAGCAAAGTGAAAGTGAGCATTTTCAGTTTGGAAGCAATAGCCATTTCGAGTGATTTGGAGCATTTTCAGTGCCCTGTGGGGGGGTACAGTGCCATTTTGAGAAGAGAATGTGGCCAAATGAGAGCGAAGCTAGGCATTTTCTGTAAGAAACGTTGTAAGAGCAAAGTGAAAGTGAGCATTTTCAGTTTGGAAGCAATAGCCATTTCGAGTGATTTGGAGCATTTTCAGTGCCCTGTGGGGGGGTACAGTGCCATTTTGAGAAGAGAATGTGGCCAAATGAGAGCGAAGCTAGGCATTTTCTGTAAGAAACGTTGTAAGAGCAAAGTGAAAGTGAGCATTTTCAGTTTGGAAGCAATAGCCATTTCGAGTGATTTGGAGCATTTTCAGTGCCCTGTGGGGGGGTACAGTGCCATTTTGAGAAGAGAATGTGGCCAAATGAGAGCGAAGCTAGGCATTTTCTGTAAGAAACGTTGTAAGAGCAAAGTGAAAGTGAGCATTTTCAGTTTGGAAGCAATAGCCATTTCGAGTGATTTGGAGCATTTTCAGTGCCCTGTGGGGGGGTACAGTGCCATTTTGAGAAGAGAATGTGGCCAAATGAGAGCGAAGCTAGGCATTTTCTGTAAGAAACGTTGTAAGAGCAAAGTGAAAGTGAGCATTTTCAGTTTGGAAGCAATAGCCATTTCGAGTGATTTGGAGCATTTTCAGTGCCCTGTGGGGGGGTACAGTGCCATTTTGAGAAGAGAATGTGGCCAAATGAGAGCGAAGCTAGGCATTTTCTGTAAGAAACGTTGTAAGAGCAAAGTGAAAGTGAGCATTTTCAGTTTGGAAGCAATAGCCATTTCGAGTGATTTGGAGCATTTTCAGTGCCCTGTGGGGGGGTACAGTGCCATTTTGAGAAGAGAATGTGGCCAAATGAGAGCGAAGCTAGGCATTTTCTGTAAGAAACGTTGTAAGAGCAAAGTGAAAGTGAGCATTTTCAGTTTGGAAGCAATAGCCATTTCGAGTGATTTGGAGCATTTTCAGTGCCCTGTGGGGGGGTACAGTGCCATTTTGAGAAGAGAATGTGGCCAAATGAGAGCGAAGCTAGGCATTTTCTGTAAGAAACGTTGTAAGAGCAAAGTGAAAGTGAGCATTTTCAGTTTGGAAGCAATAGCCATTTCGAGTGATTTGGAGCATTTTCAGTGCCCTGTGGGGGGGTACAGTGCCATTTTGAGAAGAGAATGTGGCCAAATGAGAGCGAAGCTAGGCATTTTCTGTAAGAAACGTTGTAAGAGCAAAGTGAAAGTGAGCATTTTCAGTTTGGAAGCAATAGCCATTTCGAGTGATTTGGAGCATTTTCAGTGCCCTGTGGGGGGGTACAGTGCCATTTTGAGAAGAGAATGTGGCCAAATGAGAGCGAAGCTAGGCATTTTCTGTAAGAAACGTTGTAAGAGCAAAGTGAAAGTGAGCATTTTCAGTTTGGAAGCAATAGCCATTTCGAGTGATTTGGAGCATTTTCAGTGCCCTGTGGGGGGGTACAGTGCCATTTTGAGAAGAGAATGTGGCCAAATGAGAGCGAAGCTAGGCATTTTCTGTAAGAAACGTTGTAAGAGCAAAGTGAAAGTGAGCATTTTCAGTTTGGAAGCAATAGCCATTTCGAGTGATTTGGAGCATTTTCAGTGCCCTGTGGGGGGGTACAGTGCCATTTTGAGAAGAGAATGTGGCCAAATGAGAGCGAAGCTAGGCATTTTCTGTAAGAAACGTTGTAAGAGCAAAGTGAAAGTGAGCATTTTCAGTTTGGAAGCAATAGCCATTTCGAGTGATTTGGAGCATTTTCAGTGCCCTGTGGGGGGGTACAGTGCCATTTTGAGAAGAGAATGTGGCCAAATGAGAGCGAAGCTAGGCATTTTCTGTAAGAAACGTTGTAAGAGCAAAGTGAAAGTGAGCATTTTCAGTTTGGAAGCAATAGCCATTTCGAGTGATTTGGAGCATTTTCAGTGCCCTGTGGGGGGGTACAGTGCCATTTTGAGAAGAGAATGTGGCCAAATGAGAGCGAAGCTAGGCATTTTCTGTAAGAAACGTTGTAAGAGCAAAGTGAAAGTGAGCATTTTCAGTTTGGAAGCAATAGCCATTTCGAGTGATTTGGAGCATTTTCAGTGCCCTGTGGGGGGGTACAGTGCCATTTTGAGAAGAGAATGTGGCCAAATGAGAGCGAAGCTAGGCATTTTCTGTAAGAAACGTTGTAAGAGCAAAGTGAAAGTGAGCATTTTCAGTTTGGAAGCAATAGCCATTTCGAGTGATTTGGAGCATTTTCAGTGCCCTGTGGGGGGGTACAGTGCCATTTTGAGAAGAGAATGTGGCCAAATGAGAGCGAAGCTAGGCATTTTCTGTAAGAAACGTTGTAAGAGCAAAGTGAAAGTGAGCATTTTCAGTTTGGAAGCAATAGCCATTTCGAGTGATTTGGAGCATTTTCAGTGCCCTGTGGGGGGGTACAGTGCCATTTTGAGAAGAGAATGTGGCCAAATGAGAGCGAAGCTAGGCATTTTCTGTAAGAAACGTTGTAAGAGCAAAGTGAAAGTGAGCATTTTCAGTTTGGAAGCAATAGCCATTTCGAGTGATTTGGAGCATTTTCAGTGCCCTGTGGGGGGGTACAGTGCCATTTTGAGAAGAGAATGTGGCCAAATGAGAGCGAAGCTAGGCATTTTCTGTAAGAAACGTTGTAAGAGCAAAGTGAAAGTGAGCATTTTCAGTTTGGAAGCAATAGCCATTTCGAGTGATTTGGAGCATTTTCAGTGCCCTGTGGGGGGGTACAGTGCCATTTTGAGAAGAGAATGTGGCCAAATGAGAGCGAAGCTAGGCATTTTCTGTAAGAAACGTTGTAAGAGCAAAGTGAAAGTGAGCATTTTCAGTTTGGAAGCAATAGCCATTTCGAGTGATTTGGAGCATTTTCAGTGCCCTGTGGGGGGGTACAGTGCCATTTTGAGAAGAGAATGTGGCCAAATGAGAGCGAAGCTAGGCATTTTCTGTAAGAAACGTTGTAAGAGCAAAGTGAAAGTGAGCATTTTCAGTTTGGAAGCAATAGCCATTTCGAGTGATTTGGAGCATTTTCAGTGCCCTGTGGGGGGGTACAGTGCCATTTTGAGAAGAGAATGTGGCCAAATGAGAGCGAAGCTAGGCATTTTCTGTAAGAAACGTTGTAAGAGCAAAGTGAAAGTGAGCATTTTCAGTTTGGAAGCAATAGCCATTTCGAGTGATTTGGAGCATTTTCAGTGCCCTGTGGGGGGGTACAGTGCCATTTTGAGAAGAGAATGTGGCCAAATGAGAGCGAAGCTAGGCATTTTCTGTAAGAAACGTTGTAAGAGCAAAGTGAAAGTGAGCATTTTCAGTTTGGAAGCAATAGCCATTTCGAGTGATTTGGAGCATTTTCAGTGCCCTGTGGGGGGGTACAGTGCCATTTTGAGAAGAGAATGTGGCCAAATGAGAGCGAAGCTAGGCATTTTCTGTAAGAAACGTTGTAAGAGCAAAGTGAAAGTGAGCATTTTCAGTTTGGAAGCAATAGCCATTTCGAGTGATTTGGAGCATTTTCAGTGCCCTGTGGGGGGGTACAGTGCCATTTTGAGAAGAGAATGTGGCCAAATGAGAGCGAAGCTAGGCATTTTCTGTAAGAAACGTTGTAAGAGCAAAGTGAAAGTGAGCATTTTCAGTTTGGAAGCAATAGCCATTTCGAGTGATTTGGAGCATTTTCAGTGCCCTGTGGGGGGGTACAGTGCCATTTTGAGAAGAGAATGTGGCCAAATGAGAGCGAAGCTAGGCATTTTCTGTAAGAAACGTTGTAAGAGCAAAGTGAAAGTGAGCATTTTCAGTTTGGAAGCAATAGCCATTTCGAGTGATTTGGAGCATTTTCAGTGCCCTGTGGGGGGGTACAGTGCCATTTTGAGAAGAGAATGTGGCCAAATGAGAGCGAAGCTAGGCATTTTCTGTAAGAAACGTTGTAAGAGCAAAGTGAAAGTGAGCATTTTCAGTTTGGAAGCAATAGCCATTTCGAGTGATTTGGAGCATTTTCAGTGCCCTGTGGGGGGGTACAGTGCCATTTTGAGAAGAGAATGTGGCCAAATGAGAGCGAAGCTAGGCATTTTCTGTAAGAAACGTTGTAAGAGCAAAGTGAAAGTGAGCATTTTCAGTTTGGAAGCAATAGCCATTTCGAGTGATTTGGAGCATTTTCAGTGCCCTGTGGGGGGGTACAGTGCCATTTTGAGAAGAGAATGTGGCCAAATGAGAGCGAAGCTAGGCATTTTCTGTAAGAAACGTTGTAAGAGCAAAGTGAAAGTGAGCATTTTCAGTTTGGAAGCAATAGCCATTTCGAGTGATTTGGAGCATTTTCAGTGCCCTGTGGGGGGGTACAGTGCCATTTTGAGAAGAGAATGTGGCCAAATGAGAGCGAAGCTAGGCATTTTCTGTAAGAAACGTTGTAAGAGCAAAGTGAAAGTGAGCATTTTCAGTTTGGAAGCAATAGCCATTTCGAGTGATTTGGAGCATTTTCAGTGCCCTGTGGGGGGGTACAGTGCCATTTTGAGAAGAGAATGTGGCCAAATGAGAGCGAAGCTAGGCATTTTCTGTAAGAAACGTTGTAAGAGCAAAGTGAAAGTGAGCATTTTCAGTTTGGAAGCAATAGCCATTTCGAGTGATTTGGAGCATTTTCAGTGCCCTGTGGGGGGGTACAGTGCCATTTTGAGAAGAGAATGTGGCCAAATGAGAGCGAAGCTAGGCATTTTCTGTAAGAAACGTTGTAAGAGCAAAGTGAAAGTGAGCATTTTCAGTTTGGAAGCAATAGCCATTTCGAGTGATTTGGAGCATTTTCAGTGCCCTGTGGGGGGGTACAGTGCCATTTTGAGAAGAGAATGTGGCCAAATGAGAGCGAAGCTAGGCATTTTCTGTAAGAAACGTTGTAAGAGCAAAGTGAAAGTGAGCATTTTCAGTTTGGAAGCAATAGCCATTTCGAGTGATTTGGAGCATTTTCAGTGCCCTGTGGGGGGGTACAGTGCCATTTTGAGAAGAGAATGTGGCCAAATGAGAGCGAAGCTAGGCATTTTCTGTAAGAAACGTTGTAAGAGCAAAGTGAAAGTGAGCATTTTCAGTTTGGAAGCAATAGCCATTTCGAGTGATTTGGAGCATTTTCAGTGCCCTGTGGGGGGGTACAGTGCCATTTTGAGAAGAGAATGTGGCCAAATGAGAGCGAAGCTAGGCATTTTCTGTAAGAAACGTTGTAAGAGCAAAGTGAAAGTGAGCATTTTCAGTTTGGAAGCAATAGCCATTTCGAGTGATTTGGAGCATTTTCAGTGCCCTGTGGGGGGGTACAGTGCCATTTTGAGAAGAGAATGTGGCCAAATGAGAGCGAAGCTAGGCATTTTCTGTAAGAAACGTTGTAAGAGCAAAGTGAAAGTGAGCATTTTCAGTTTGGAAGCAATAGCCATTTCGAGTGATTTGGAGCATTTTCAGTGCCCTGTGGGGGGGTACAGTGCCATTTTGAGAAGAGAATGTGGCCAAATGAGAGCGAAGCTAGGCATTTTCTGTAAGAAACGTTGTAAGAGCAAAGTGAAAGTGAGCATTTTCAGTTTGGAAGCAATAGCCATTTCGAGTGATTTGGAGCATTTTCAGTGCCCTGTGGGGGGGTACAGTGCCATTTTGAGAAGAGAATGTGGCCAAATGAGAGCGAAGCTAGGCATTTTCTGTAAGAAACGTTGTAAGAGCAAAGTGAAAGTGAGCATTTTCAGTTTGGAAGCAATAGCCATTTCGAGTGATTTGGAGCATTTTCAGTGCCCTGTGGGGGGGTACAGTGCCATTTTGAGAAGAGAATGTGGCCAAATGAGAGCGAAGCTAGGCATTTTCTGTAAGAAACGTTGTAAGAGCAAAGTGAAAGTGAGCATTTTCAGTTTGGAAGCAATAGCCATTTCGAGTGATTTGGAGCATTTTCAGTGCCCTGTGGGGGGGTACAGTGCCATTTTGAGAAGAGAATGTGGCCAAATGAGAGCGAAGCTAGGCATTTTCTGTAAGAAACGTTGTAAGAGCAAAGTGAAAGTGAGCATTTTCAGTTTGGAAGCAATAGCCATTTCGAGTGATTTGGAGCATTTTCAGTGCCCTGTGGGGGGGTACAGTGCCATTTTGAGAAGAGAATGTGGCCAAATGAGAGCGAAGCTAGGCATTTTCTGTAAGAAACGTTGTAAGAGCAAAGTGAAAGTGAGCATTTTCAGTTTGGAAGCAATAGCCATTTCGAGTGATTTGGAGCATTTTCAGTGCCCTGTGGGGGGGTACAGTGCCATTTTGAGAAGAGAATGTGGCCAAATGAGAGCGAAGCTAGGCATTTTCTGTAAGAAACGTTGTAAGAGCAAAGTGAAAGTGAGCATTTTCAGTTTGGAAGCAATAGCCATTTCGAGTGATTTGGAGCATTTTCAGTGCCCTGTGGGGGGGTACAGTGCCATTTTGAGAAGAGAATGTGGCCAAATGAGAGCGAAGCTAGGCATTTTCTGTAAGAAACGTTGTAAGAGCAAAGTGAAAGTGAGCATTTTCAGTTTGGAAGCAATAGCCATTTCGAGTGATTTGGAGCATTTTCAGTGCCCTGTGGGGGGGTACAGTGCCATTTTGAGAAGAGAATGTGGCCAAATGAGAGCGAAGCTAGGCATTTTCTGTAAGAAACGTTGTAAGAGCAAAGTGAAAGTGAGCATTTTCAGTTTGGAAGCAATAGCCATTTCGAGTGATTTGGAGCATTTTCAGTGCCCTGTGGGGGGGTACAGTGCCATTTTGAGAAGAGAATGTGGCCAAATGAGAGCGAAGCTAGGCATTTTCTGTAAGAAACGTTGTAAGAGCAAAGTGAAAGTGAGCATTTTCAGTTTGGAAGCAATAGCCATTTCGAGTGATTTGGAGCATTTTCAGTGCCCTGTGGGGGGGTACAGTGCCATTTTGAGAAGAGAATGTGGCCAAATGAGAGCGAAGCTAGGCATTTTCTGTAAGAAACGTTGTAAGAGCAAAGTGAAAGTGAGCATTTTCAGTTTGGAAGCAATAGCCATTTCGAGTGATTTGGAGCATTTTCAGTGCCCTGTGGGGGGGTACAGTGCCATTTTGAGAAGAGAATGTGGCCAAATGAGAGCGAAGCTAGGCATTTTCTGTAAGAAACGTTGTAAGAGCAAAGTGAAAGTGAGCATTTTCAGTTTGGAAG